>CAJQZJ010018538.1:3110869-3202376 GCA_907164525.1 Lophiomys imhausi | reverse complement strand
ACACACACACACACACACACACACACACACACACACATACAGATTCCTGTTTCAAAGATGTCCTCATCTTTGAAATTTTGAAATGAAGTTGACTATGAAGCTAGGAATAGAGGGACAGGGTCCAACCTTGGTTACATCCATCTCTGGGGGCGCATCCCTCCCGTCTGCCTCCCTGCTCAGCACAGACCAAACATTGAGTTGGGGGGACTTCAAGCACACTTCACCCTGGACTTAGAAGGGATATCGCCATGTATGCCGCCATTGTGCAAACCTGGGGTGGTGCTAGGAACCCCTGGTCTGTATGGCGGTATCAGCCACCTGCCCCACGGTGTGCAGCATCCTGGCCGGCTCATCTCTGCCCCCTTACTGTGACCAGCAGGCAGAGAGCCTGGAGGGGGTGGTACCAGCTCACATCTCCTGGAAGGTTGGTGAAGGGCTGGTACGCAAAGCCAGCTTTATTGGACTTGGTAGCCTTACTCCTAGGGCAGCGGTTCTCAACCTGTGGATCACGACCCCTTTGGGGGGCTTTGAATGACCCTTTCACAGGGGTTGCCTAAGACCATCTAAAAACACATATTTCCAGTGGTCTTAAGAACTGAAGAGACAATCTCACTGTTGGCACTGATACTGGCTTTTTGCGCATACTGTGGCAAAATGTAACAATATCATTGTTTACTGTTGTTATATTAAGACTGTTACCCATGCTACACCATGCTTCAAGACAAAATTTCACTCATTTGTAATTACAAATAATTATTTCAGAATATATAATTACATATTTTCGTGTTTAATCACTATGCTTTAATTACGTTTAATTTGTAACAATGAAAATATATTCTGCATATCAGATATTCACAGTATAATTTATAACAGTAACAAAATTACAGTTATGAAATAGCAACAAAAATAATTTTATGATTGGGGGTCACCACAACGTGAGGAACTGTATTAAAGGGTCTCTCTCAGCATTAGGAGGGTTGAGGACCACTGGCTTAAGGGCTCTTGCACCCCCAAGGCTGAGGCAGCAGCCAGCTTGCTTATGTACAGGCCACTGAGAGCCACCCCCTTGCGCTGCCGAATAGAGGAAGGACAGTAGCAGAGGGTAGGGCAAGGACAGGCCCGTGCCAATCAAACCCGCACATGCTCAGATTCTTCACACAGGAACCTTAGACCCAGTCCACAGACGGGGAGACTCAGGTTTTGAGGGTTGGATGGCAGGGTCCGAATCTCCTGGCCTGGGTTCTACCTGGTCTGGGACAGTCACCTAGGGAAGTGGGACACCAGCAGGGAGGACAGGCCTTGCACTATGTACTGGACCAGCTCCTATACCCTTGTGTGTCGGTGTCCCGCAGAGCTGGTCTATGATGACGTCTTCTCTGTGTGGGAAACTATCTGGGCAGCTAAACACGTGTCTTCGGCCCACTACGTGCTGTTCATTGCGCTGGCGCTGGTGGAGGTCTACAGAGACATCATCCTGGAGAACAACATGGACTTTACTGATATCATCAAGTTCTTCAATGGTAAAAGGGGCGGGGCCAGGGTGGGACTCCTCCCCGGGGGCGGGGCTCCAGATGCCAGCAGCTCGCGGTCCCAGTCATTCTTCTGCCCCCACAGTGCTGGATCTCAGCTCACACGGACATGCACATAACACTGGGGTGTTATGACCTGAACCCATGTCCTCTGCTTGCACAGAAATCCTAACTTTGCCCTCATCCACAGAGCGTCTCCCCAGTCTCCTGCGGTCCCCTTAGCACTATCTCAAGGGACCTGGTGGGATCTCAACACACTCCAGGCCAGCTGTGCCCAGTGGCAAAGCACTGCCTTATCTCTGAATGTTTATTTTTATCACCTGTGAAACATTAGGATTGTCCCACGGGAGTTCTGGGTAGGGAAAGCCTGGGCCCAGGGATACTCTCAGAGTGGAGAGGAATAGGTGCTTAACCAGCAAGCCACTGGTTGTGCCTTGTCTAAGTGGCAGCATGTTCTGGGACTCAGTTCTTCAGGGAAAAAAAATGCTGCAAACACCTCCTCCCTCAAGGGAAGTCCAGAGAATTAATGATGAGATATGAGAAAGCCCTTCACAGGTCGCTGTCCCCATGAGGAACCCAATAAACAAAGCAATTGCTGCTGTAATTGTCACCTAAACACTAATTAAATGCTAAAAACTGGGGCTGTTTTGCAATTCCATCATAGAGTACTGGCAGGCTCTAGGCCTTGGGCTTCACCCCAAAATTTAAAGACTAAAGAAGATTCTAGAAAAAGAAGAAACCTACCGGTGACCCACCTTGGAAAGATTGCTAGATTTCTTTCAAGTAAGCCTTTTTTTTTGGGGGGGGGCAATAATTTTAGACTTTAGTCATCTACTAAAATTTTATATTTAGGACTACTTTTGATTTACCAGGAGGGTTACAAAGATGGCACCAAGCAGCGGTGCCATTTCCTCGTTTCCTTCATATCTGTTGCTGTTATCCATATTTCTGGAATGTTCGACCCCAAAACTAAGAAATTAACATTGGCCAGGCGTGGTGGCAGATGCCTTTAATCTCAGTACTCGGGAGGCCCAGGCAGGGGGATCTATCTCTGTGAGTTCGAGGCCAGCCTGGTCTACAAAGTGAGTTCCAGGGCAGCCAGGGCTGTTATACAGAGAAACCCTGTCTCGGGGAGAGGGGGGTGGGGGGAGGGGGAGGGAGAGGGGAGGAAATTAACATTGGCAAGCTTCGTGAGTTTCACCTGCAACCAGAACCAACCAGGAAACAACATGGGACTCAGTGCAGCACTTAAACGCACTCATGCACGCATGCTGTCCCCGACCTGAGTTGGGGTGAGGCAGTGCGCACCTGCAGTTCCCACCCCGTAAGTAAAAGCAAGACGATCAGGAGTATCATATTTTCATTAATCTCTCATCGGTTATAGAAGGTTTTTGTTGTTTCCATTTCCTGGCTGTTGTGAATAGACCAGCAATGACCATGGCTGAGCAGGTATCTGTGAAGTAGGATGTTGAGTCCTTTGGGCATGTGCCAAGGGGTGGTACAGCTGAGTCATAGCATAGATTTTTTTTTTTTTTAGGTTTTTGAGAATTCTCTGGAGTGGTTGGGCCGGTTTGCCATTCCACCAACAGCAAATGAGCCTATACTCCATCCTTTTCAGCATTTGTTGTCTGTTATTCCGTTGATCTTTGCCATTCAAACTGGGGTGGAATGAAACCCTAAGTTGTCTTGATTTGCATGTCCCTAATTGCTAAGGATGATGAACCTTTTTTTTTTTTTTTAAAGATATTTCTTAGCAATTTTTATTTCTCCTTTTGAGAACTTTCTGTTCAATTCTCTGGTGCATTTTTTTTTTAATTGAGTAGTTTATTTTCCTGAGTGTTTTGTTTTAGTTCTTTATATATTCTTGATGTTAATTCTCTGTCAGGTAGATCACTGGCAAAGATTCCCTCCCGTTCTGTGGCTTTCCTCTTCACTCAAGTTGTTTCCTTTGCTATACAGAAGCTTTTCAGTTTTGTGAGGTTCCACTTGTCTACTGTTGGCCTTAATCCTTAAGCAATTGAGTTCTATTCAGAAAGTCGTTTTCTACACCTACATCCTGTAGGGGACTGCCTATGTTTTCTTCTAACAGTTTCAGCGTTTCGGGTTTCACATTGAGGTCTATCTTAGTCAGGGTTTCTATTGCTGCCATGAAACACCATGCAGCTGGGGGAGGAAAAGGTTTATTTGGCCTATGTTTCTACATCACTGTTCATCATCAAAGGGAGTCAGGACAGGGCAGGAACCTGGAGGCGGGAGCTGATGCAGAGGCCATGGAGAGGTGCTGCTCACTGGCTTGCTCCCCATGGCTTGCTCAGCCTGCTTCTTACAGTACCCGGGACCACAGCCCAGGGATGGCCCCTCCCACAGTGGGCGGGGCCCTAGTCCGTCAATCACTAACCAGGAAAAATCCTCCACAGGATTGCCTACAGGCGGATCTTATGGATGCCTTTCCTTATTGAGGATGACTTTGGCTTGTGCCAAGTTAACATAGAACTATACAGCACAAGGCCATTGATCCACTTGGAGTTGATTTTTGTGTGTGGTGATAGATACAGGTCTAATTTCATTCTTCTGCATGTGCTCACCCAGTTCTCCCAACAGTGTGTGTTGAAGACACTCTTTTCTCTGGTGTATGTTTTTACTTCTTTATCAGCTATCAGCTGGCTGTAGTCATTTGCACTCATGTTTGGGTCTTCTGTTTTGCGCCACTGGTTTCATATCTGTCTTTGTGGCAGGACCATGCTGTTTTTATTACTGTGGCTCTGTAATACATCCAGAACCCTGGGATGTTAATCCCATCAGATTTGTTCTTTCTGATCTGGGTTGCTTTGACTGTCCAGGGTCTTCAGGGGCTCCTTATGGATTTCGGGGCATTTCTTTCTATTTCTGTGAAGAATGAAATGGAGATTCTGACTGAGGTTGCATTGAATCTGAAAATTGCTTTTAATGGAGGTCTCATTTTCATAAATTAATTCCACTAATCCATGAGCATGGGGCCGGGCAATATTAACTCCACTAATCCATGAGCATGGGGCCGGGCAGGCGGGGGGGTCTCTCTGTTTTCCTGTGTCTTTCTCAATCTTTCTTCAGAGGTTTAAAGATTATTGTTGTAGAGGTCCTTCACCTGTTTGGTTAGGGTTATTCCTCGATGTTTTATTTTCTTTCAGGCTGTCATGAATGGGAGTGTGTCCTTGATCTCTTTTATCATAGTTTTTGTTGTATAGGAAGACTGATTCTGTAAGCACACTTTGTATCCTAACACAGGGCCAAAAATCTTGATCATTTCTAGAAGTTTTGTGGTGGAATTTTTAGCATTTTTTGTGTACCATGTCATCTGCAAATAGCTTGCCTTCTTCAGTTATCTTTTTAATGTTCTCCTCTTGCCTTCCTATCCCAGATGGTAGTTAAGTGCTATGCTGGAAAGGAGTGAGAATAGTGGCCATCACTGTGTCCTTCCTGGTTTTAACAGGGTTGCTTGGAGGTTGTCTCCACTTAGGATGGCGTTGGCTGTGGGTTGGCTGTGGGCGTGCCACATACAGCCTTTACTATGTTGGGTTATGATCCCACCAGTCCTACTCTCTCTAGGACTTTTAACATGAAGACATGTTGGATTTTGTTAAAGGCTTTTTCTGAGGACCAGAACATCTGCTGTGAGATAGCACCTCCTGTATGTGATAGGGGAGCTGCAAGACCTAAAAGGATCCAAGACTGTAACAGTGACAGTGCCTGTTGACAAGTCAGCAACGATATGGAACCTCCCAATGCCCCACCTCTAAATGAAGAGCTGCAGGCAATTGAAGGCTGCTGAGAGGTAGAAAGTGAGGATCAGTCTTCCCCAGGGATAAGCCTCACTAATGGGTTATACCAAGTCCCAAGTGGTTAGCCCTAAACACATATACATATAAACGGACTCAGCAGGATGTATTTATACACACATATGTAACAATAATTATTATGCTTGGCTTTGAATTTGAGAGGAAGGGCAGATACAGGAGGAGTTGTAGGGAGAGAGCGAGGATAGAATTATATAAATATAGTACTCATCTGTGAAATCCTCAAAATAAATTTGAAAAAGAATCTCAACTGATCAGAAGGTTAAGGTCATCTACTGCTACATAGTAAATTCAAGGCCAGCTTGTGTAGCACAGTGGCTTTTATTTTTGTTACTATATTATGCACTCTAATTTATTTTACTATCCTTAATACCTTATGCCTCCTGTCCACCTCTTGTTCCCTTCAACCCCCCAACCCCAGGTGGGAAAGAAAGAAGGTTAGAGGGAGAAGGGACGTAAGTCTCTTTGAGCTACTTCCTGCTGATTGGGGTCGTTGGAGTCTTTGGGGGTTATACCAGTCTCAGTAGAAGTCCAGCAAACCAGGAGACAGCAGCAGGAAGAACAAGCAGCAGTTTGGGGGAGCACCAGCAACTGGGAGAACAGTAACCGCTTTCTACCTTGTAGCCCTTTCTCTTCTTTGTAGAGCTTTCTCCTACTTCTCTGTAGAGCCTCTTTACTCTTTGTAAAACCCATTCTCTTTTACTTCTTTGTGGAGCTCCTTCTCTCTCTTCTCTTTGTGGCCCCCTTCTCCTTGGGGCTCTGACTTTTTATTTCTCTCTCCCAAGTCCTCAGAGTTAAACTTGCTCAGCTGGTCAAGCCACGCCCCTGCTAGTTCTCGAGACCTTTAATACTTTACACGTGTGTCTTAAGCAGCCCACCCGGGATTAAACAAAAATATTCTCACAATTGATTTTAATAAACTCCTACCACATTTCCCCTTTTTATTTCAAAACAGGGCTGTGTGTGTGTATGCTACATATAATAAAGATATTTATCAGATCTATCAAGAATTATATTAGCGCCGGGCAGTGGTGGCGCACGCCTTTAATCCCAGCACTTGGGAGGCAGAGGCAGGCGGATCTTTGTGAGTTCGAGGCCAGCCTGGTCTACAAAGTGAGTCCAGGACAGCCAGAGATATTCAGAGAAACCCTGTCTCGAAAAACCAAAAAAAAAAAAAAAAGAATTATATTAGCAATGTCCAGTCCATTTGTATTAACAATCTTTGAGAAAGCATCTATTATCATACCTAGCTTAGAGTTTTGTAGCTAATTATTTTTTATTTTTATTTGCATTTATCTTAAATACTGTACAACTAACCTTAATTGTAACATTATAATTATTTAGGCTTCAACCTCAACCCCACCAGAGACTTTAGAAGGAAATTAAATTATTACTTATGTATGTAGGAAGTGTAGAGCAAACAACTTCCAAAACTAGAGTAATGACAGATGTTGCTGGCTACCTGAACATTCTCTGTGTCATTGGGGCATCCAGTCTTCAGCCAATTGGCCCAGAATATCAGACAACTTTTTCTGTGAAGCAGAAATATTAAAGGACTGGCCTACCTTTTCTCTGTAAAGTTGGTCAGTCGACTTTTCAAGTGTCCTGCTTGTTCACAGATTGGACAGATAGCCTGCTATCAGCAGTTTTTTGTCCAGTGACCATTGCCACACTTGTTTCTTTAATGCCCATCATCTTTTTATTTGGGGTGCTGCCAGGAGCAGATGCCTCTCAGAAAAAAAAAAAAAACTTTTTTTTTTTTTTTTTGGTTTTTCGAGACAGGGTTTCTCTGAATATCTCTGGCTGTCCTGGACTCGCTTTGTAGACCAGGCTGGCCTCCAACTCACAAAGATCCGCCTGCCTCTGCCTCCCAAGTGCTGGGATTAAAGGCGTGCGCCACCACCGCCCGGCTTAAAAAAAAAAAACTTTTATTAAAACATCTTAAATGCCATTTTCTGTAGGTCTCTGAAGTTTTTGAAAACCATTTATTATCTATATGTTTGTCTATCTAAAAAGACAAACATTGCTTGTTTTTTTATTATGTACTATCTACTTATTTCTGCAATTAATTAAACTAATATCTAACAAATCTATAAGTTCTTAAATCTTACATAGTTTTCAATAGTTGCTTTCAAATGGACTAGAACTAAAAATTGCATTTAAAATGAGTAACAAAGATATTTTCAATGAATTAAATGCTTCTGTATCAGCAGTCTATTCCTACAACCTGGCAACTCTCGGCTGTTCTATCTTGGTAACAACTCTCAGCTGCTCTTGTCTGAAATGGCTCCCACATTTTGCTGTGGGGCCTTGAGGTAGGACCCCAAAGTTTCTTCCTGACTTCAAAAGATTACCTTGTATGTCCCTTTTGGACATATATTCATTTCTCCAATGCTGACCTCTCCCAAAAAGTTTACAAATTCTGGACAATCTTGACTTTCTGCCACTAGAAACCATTTGTGTGCTGTTACTGTATTTCCCAGAGTTCCATTTTGACACTTGGCTATTCTCATACAGGAGAAAAAACAGCAACATACAAAAAATCCATTCTCGGCACAAACCAGGAGAGAACCCAGTGTCAGCAGCCATCATAAGCCTTTTGCTGATGTCCTGAGATATAGTGGTCCCTCCTTCAAATCCTTCCATCTTCTCCACAGGATTTGATACAAAATTACCCATTATGCCACGCATGTTGTGCGCCACCTGTAGACAAAGCTTTTTAATTATCCAATATATTCATTCTGCTTTATTTTATTGTACTTAATTTATTGTGCCTAATACCTCTACCTCCCTTCCACCCCTCCTTCCCTTCAACCCCCCAACCCTAGGTGAGAGAGAAAGAAGGTTAGAGGGAGAAGGGACATAGGTCTCTTTGAACTACTTCCTGCTGATTAGGGTCGTTGGGTTCTTTAGGGGTAATACCAGTCTCAGTAGAAGTCCAGCAAACCAGGAGACAGCAGCAGGAAGAACAAGCAGCAGTTTTGGGGAGCACCAGCAACCAGGAGAGCAGGAACCGCTTTCTACCTTGTAGCCCTTTCTCATCTTTGCAGAGCTTTCCCCTACTTCTTTATAGAGTCTTTTCTCTCACTTCTTTGTAGAACCTCTTTTCTCTTACTTCTTTGTAAAGCCCATTCTCTTTTACTTCTTTGTGGAGCTCCTTCTCTCTTTTCTCTTTGTAGCCTCCTCCTCCTCAGGGCTCTGGCTTTTTTCTCTCCTTTGTAGAGCCCCTTTCTCCTTGGGGTTCTGGCTTTTTATTCCTCTCTCCCAAGTCCTCAGAGTTAAACTTGCTCAGCTGGTTAAGCCACGCTCCTGCTAGTTCACCTTTAATACTTTATAACTGTGTCTTAAGCAGCCCACCTGGGATTAAACAAAAATGTTCTAAAAATTGGTTTTTAATAAACTCCTACCACAAGCTTGGGCCATGTAAGACCTTGTCCAAAGCCCCTACTAATCCATCCCTTCTTTCCTATGGTTGTTTATTTTCTGTTGTTACCGTCACAGAATCCAGTTGCATCTCCCTTTTCAAAAATTATCTGCATGTCACTCTCTTTCAGGACTACAGTATTCACCCCATGTAACTATCCTATAACTTACTAAGCAATCTTTGTTGTGGGATATATAGGTTGTTTCAGTTTGAAGGTGTAGTAGTAAGCCCAAAACAATCCACGCCTTAAAACAATCCTCCCACCTCAACTTCCCTGGCTTCCCAAACATCCTCAGTCCCTGGGGCACTCCTAACTTTTCTGCAATATGCAACCCATGCAGGCCCAAGTTCCCAATGGTAAGGAGTGAGGTCCAAACCACGTGACACCTTTGTTCTGTCCTCACCACTCAGAAACTATGTGACACATGCAACTTGACGAAAACCCCATTTCTCTTCATCCCTCACTTCATGCAGTCCCTGGTGGTAGAATCTGTGCACCTTTCAGGCTAAACACAGCTTTGGCTCATGGTGAGGTCACACACCACCACCCTCATTTCCTGCTTCGCCAGAGTTTCACATAGACCTTGCATTTTATCCCAACAACCCCTGGGATAGACTGAAAGCCACTTGGAAGAATCTAGGGCTGTGAAATCTCTGTGGCCAGCAGTGTGTGTGGAGCTGACTGCTGAGTGTTGCTGAGGTCCCCTCCAAATGACTGTGTGTCCCAAAATGACCCTGAGAGTTCACCAGGAGCCCCAGGGGTACATCAGCAGCTGCCTGGGGAACTGGGGTCTTAGTTTTTTATTTTTCTCTGTATGAAATGGTTTCTCTGTGATAAAGTCAAGCTTCAAAGATATAACCATTTTGTGTGGCTCTTGATGTTTCTTCCCCTCTGCTCCCTACTGTCCCTGGCTTTCTTCATTCCCACAGAAGCTTTTAGAATCTGCCACATGCCTGATACTACCTTTTATTTTTGAGACAAAGTCTTCCTATGCATCCCAGGCTGGCCTCCAACTCTCAATCCTCCTGCCTCAGCATCCCCAGTGCAGGGATTACAGATGTGCACTGTGGCATCTGGCCTGATGTGGGCTTTGTAAAGTATTTGGAGACATTCTGCATGCAGGGAAGAGCAGAAGGACCAGCCTTCTCCTAGCACACTCCCAACCAGCATCATCTGTCTTTGTTTCCATGGTAGTTTTGATGTTATAATCCTCATTTTACAGATGGGGAAGCTGAGGTCTGCAGGCATATGCCTCCTCCCAGACTCATTCTGTGGTGGGAACACCCTAGAGTCCACAACAGGAGCTGGAGGAACCTCCCAGGGCTGACATGCGAGGCCACTCATGATTGTTTCTTCTCTTTCAGAAATGGCTGAGCGGCACAATGCGAAGCAGATTCTGCAGCTGGCCCGGGACCTTGTGCACAAAGTGCAGATTCTGATCGAGAACAAGTGAGGGCCATAGCAGCCAGGCACCCCTGCTGCCTGCTGCCGTCCATCCCCTTTCCTTCCTGCAGCCCAGCACAAGATCCTGGCGTCTGTGGGCCAGCATGGACTTCTGTGCAGAGAGCCATGCTTTTGACCTTGGCCATTGGGCACTGGGGCAGAGAAGAGCCCATCTGAGCCTTACGCTTTCCTGTTTGACCAAAGATTGTCCAAGTCTGGGGTTTCCCCCTTCTTGGGAGTTGCAGTTGTGAGTGGGTACAGGTGGCCTCTGGCCCTGTTGTCCCTCTTCTTCCTTCTTCGTTGTACAGGAGAGCCCTCTGGGGTTCCCTCTGCACCCAGCAAGGAAGGTGTTACAGAACGTTCTGCCAGGCTGACTTGGAGGAGGGTGTCCCTGTGGGCATCACTCACATTCAAAGTCCCAGGTGGTTTTGAGCATCATTCCTGCCTTTGGACCACCAGCTGTCACTCCCACCATCTCCCAAGGTGACCCAAATGTCCCTGCACAGTGGATACTCCCCACCAGAGAACCACTGGCTAGGAGAAGGGGGCTACCAGCATGTCCCCGTCAATTATCTTCAGGCTGAGTCACCTGAGGTCTGTTCCATGCCCCTGTCAGAAGCTTTACAACCCTGCCTGAGTCTGAGATCTCCCTCCCTCACTGTGTTTCCTGACTTTTCTCCACCTGCAGCCAGGAGACTCTTTAGAAGGCATCCTGTGAGTGGACTGGGGATCCAGGAAGCATTTGTAGGCAGGAGATAGGTGTTCCTCATGACAGCCCAACCCTTATTTCCCCACCCTCAGGAAGACATCCCAGCTGTCACCTGTGGGTCTGGGCTTGGAAGTCTGCAGAGATGTGGAAGCCCTGTTCAGCTAGGCTAGATTTTCTCTAAGTACCTTGTTCACTCATGATAAAAGAGGGACGAGCCAGGGCTTGGCCCATGGCAGAGTTGGTCTGTGTTCCATGATGGTGAGCTTGGAGCCAGGGGTGGGTCTGAGAACATCCCTGTACACCTTCATACTGAGACCTGCTGATCCACACACTGACCCCAGATGAGCTTTCGTATCTGCTCACTGTCTTTTAGTAGAGCAATCCGGGGTGCAGCAGAAATCAAGAGTCATAAGCAGAGGCTTGTCCCCAGGACCTGCAGCTTCTGGGACAAACAGGGAATGTCAAGTAGGGATGTAAGAGCTTGAAGTATCTGCAGGGGGTACCTTCAGCCTTGAGCCCTACCTTGCAGGCTTCCGGTGACCACTCTCCCTCTGTCACACCTCCTCAATCATCCTCTGCTCCCCACAGAGTGGGCAGGGTAGACAGAGCCCTGTAATCTCCATGGAAGACTGATGCTGCATCAGCCCCACTTGTGCCCAAAGCAGCAGCAGGGGAGATGACCGACAACCACAGTCAACAACCTAGAGTCGCACCTCCCAGCCCCATCCCCCAGCTTCCCAAGATGGAAGAAGGAAGGCTGTCAGATAACAGTTTATTTTGCTGGCACAGAGGGTGGTGTTGTAGCACAGTCAGCTCCAGACCTCCCCGCTCTTATTTATTTTTGTAACTGACCAGTGTGGAGTATAGCACAAGATTTCCCTCCGCCTTCCTCGTGCCTCCCCGAGCCCGTGTGCCTGTGGTTCTGAGTGCCTCGTATTTATTCCATTTACCAGCCAATGTCTGTGTGTGGTGTTTCCTCGTGTCCTGGAGTTGGGTGCGGGGGACGGTGTCCTCCTGCCCACGGAGTTCTCTTTTTAACATTGCCAAGTGTCTTGTGTTCACTGCAGAGGTGACTTCAGAGCAAATATATCTGAGCAGAAAACCTAAGTATGGGTCTAGTGATTTGCTGGTTTTTGGTTTTGGGGATTTTTTTTTTTTTGGTTGGGGGAGACAGGGTCTCACCATGCAGCCCTGGCTGGCCTGAAACTTGCTATATAGACCAGATTGGCCTTGAACTCAAAAGATTCCTCTGCCTCTCAAGTACTGAGATCTTCTTGGCTTGGGGCAGAGTCTGGGAGGTGCTCACCTCACCTTCCCTCCCCTTTCTCTTCTCTCCCAGGGGAGGTCCCAGTAGAAGGAGGAATGGCCACAGCAGGGTAGCAGGAGGGCGTGCTGTCCATATCTGACCTTGGCAGACATTCTTTAGTCAGTTGACCACCCCTTGACCCCACGCCCAAGTCAGCATCCCTCATGTTCAAGTCCCTCAGCAGACATAACTCTGGCCTGTCCGCACGCACGCACGCACACACACACACACACATACACACACAAATACACACACATACACACACACGCATACATACACACATGCATACACACACATATACACACGCACATACACACATGCATACATACACACATGCATACACACACACACACACACACACCGGCACAATGTCCTTACGCCAACTAGCCATTAAAATTCCATCAAGAAAGGCAGGACTGTCAGCATGGGCAACAAAAAACTGTGCGAATGATTAGTTGATGAAATTCTGTCTCTTAGCAGAGCCTTCAAGCCCAGTACCCTCTGCTTCCTCCTTTGTTGGTGTGTTAGCCAGTCGTCTTCCCTGCTGTAACTGACACCTGAGGTGATTGGATTGGAGAGGAAAATAGTACTTGGGCTCATGTCTTGGAAGCTTCAGTCTATGGTGGGTGGACATGCTGCTTTTGGACCTCAAGGTTAGGAGGGACAGTCATGGCTGAAGCCTACTGTAGAACAAAGCACTCACCTCAGCCACAGGACCGGGTCCCACAATTCCCCTCTAGGCCCCACCTCTTAAAGGGTGCATCGCCTCCCGCCTCCGGCTAACACAGAGCTGGGGAAATTTAAGATTCAAACTAGAGCAGCTAGGAAGAGAGAACAGTGCCGGGGGTGGGGGGATGGCTTACTGGCCAAGGTGCTTGCCACATAGCCCAAGGATCTGAGTTTGGTCTCCAGCACTCATGTAAAAAGCCAGGTGTGGCACTGCACATCTGGAACCCCAGGGCGCACAGCTGGAACCCCAGGGCACACAGCTGGAACCCCAGGGTGCACAGCTGGAACCCCAGGGCGCACATCTGGAACCCCAGGGTGCACAGCTGGAACCCCAGGGTGCACAGCTGGAACCCCAGGGCTGGAGGAGTGGGGATGGAAGAACATAGTGGTTCATCGGCCAACCAGCCCCGCCATTGAAAAACACTGTCTCAAAACGGGACGATGTGTAAACTGACTTCGTGAACCGCTCCATGGTATGGGAAGGCTTTATTGTTATATGAGGGAGAAATTAGGAAGAGTCCAGAGCAAAGAGAGAAATAAGTAGACTGGACACGGGCAGGGCGATCAGCAAGAGAGAGGCAAATAGCAGGGGATAGAGACTGGAGAGAACATAGAATGGCAGGCGCTGAAACAAGAATGCAGTGAGAACAGCTGGGTTGTAAGGAGGGAGACTAGTAGCATGGGGCTTTGAAATATATATAGCAAGTACTTGTGAGTAGGGGCCGAGGGAGCCTGGAGGGTAACATGGACTTTGATAGGTGGATATGCTCCAGAGGTATATATATGTTAACTGGAGAACCATAAGTCCCTTTTGTCAGAGGTAAGGGAACCAACTTCACGAGTTCCTGAGGAATGCTGGCTTTTAGCTAACGGCCAGAAATCCTCCTGTAGTCCAGGATGAGCTCATTTCTGGATTTTGGGGCTGCCTGTTGGAGTTTCCTTTGCACCCGACAGACAGACAACACCTTAGGAGCAGCACTCCAGGTTGGCCTCTGGCCTCCGCACACCTGTACTCCATTATAGCACACACTCAGCAAATGGAGAGTGACTGTGTGAACTGCGTTGAAGATACACTAGCGCTCAGTGAGACTTTTTATCCCAAGATGTAAAGGAAGGGTGGGGGCAGGGAGGACTTTCTCACAATGCCGGATGAGCTGGGGTTGTGTGGCCCTGTCTACTCTCTGTAGACTTAAGGATCCCAGCTTTGCTGAGGTTGGACTACCCCCCAAACCAACAGTCACCACTCTCATCAAGTCAGCTGTGCCCACTTGCAAAGATTGCCCCAGCAGGACTTGTGGACTGCTGAGATAAAAATTAAGGCTCACACAGCCATAAACAGCTGCCATGAGCATTTTTGCCCTGAGTGTGTGACTCACGGGGTTATGGGTCCCTCACCCATTGGTGGGGATGGGTAAATGTTGCTTAGTCCTTCTACCCTGCGGGGTGAAAATTCTCATGACAGCTGTTTACCCTGGAAAAGGACTTCCCTGAGACTTAATCTTCATACATGCAGTGAGGAGAGTAGAGGCTTCCTTGCTTCTGGACTCAGCCCTGTGCCTCCCTTCTGATGGAGTGCCCTCCCCTCACCCTGCTGAGCTGTCCTGCTGGGAGCCCATCTTCCCTGACTTCCTGCCAGCTTCCTCCTTCAGCTTCTCAGGTGAGCCTGTGCAACTGAAGAGGCCATGGCTCCTGAAGGGAGTTCTGGCTGGATGAGCTTCTGGTACCTCAACTGTGTGATGGGGCTGCACAGGAGAGTTGGGTCAGAAGCTGTAGCTCCCCCCTCCTCCTCCCACCACCCACATTTTTAATTTTAAAGCCTCAGAGCACAGTGGGAGCTTGAGCCCGGGTTGGTTTCCCATTCTGGAGCAGAAGGGGTTGACCATCACTGGCAGAAGCGCTAGGTGTCAGTCTGTGACTATGTAACCCCAGCAGAAGGTTGATGGCCGCCAGAACACCTAGCTCCAGGGGATTTTCCTCCTTAGGGAACTGCTTGGAGCTCTGCCTGGTGCAGGTCTCCAGCCCCTGTGGCTTGGGGCTCCTGACTGACAGTGGTTTCTCTCATCTTGATGGAGAAAGCAATACAGGGAGTTTGGTGTTTAACACAGAATCTCACTGGAAATGCTGTTGCTTCTTCTGCCAAAGCCACCTCTGGATTCGTTGGGACCTTTCAAAGAGAAAAGTAAGGTCCTCGGGGGCCCCTGTGAAGTGCAGACAAATCCCACCACTGGAGAGTGACTCCTAAGGGTGCTGGGCTCCTCCTTCTGTAGCAGAATCTGTTCTCACTGAACTCCCTCAGGTGGCTGACTGCATTAAAGTCTCCCCTGAGAACACCCAGAATGCCTAGCTAGGGTCTGGGCATGGCAGGGTGGGGTCAGAGAGCCGTGCCTCAGTTTCTTTTCCTATTGCTGTAATAGTAAAACACCTTGATGAAGCGAATTAAGGGAAAGGGAGACTGTTCCAGTTCACAATCTCAGGGCACAGTCCATCATGGTGGGGAGTTAAGGTGGCAGGAGCTTGAAGCAGCTGGTCACATCACATCCCCAGTAAAGAAAAGAGAGCAAAGGACACTGGCACTTGGCCCACCTTCTCCTTCCACACAGTCCAGGATCCCAGCGCAGGAAGTGGCACTAGCCATGTGGGCAGCTGGCTCTTCCCTCCTCATTTAATACAAACACAATACAAAGACCCCAACAGGTGTGTCCAGAGGTCCATCTTCCAGGCGATCCTGTCAAGTTCACGACTGAGATTAGTGGCCTCAGGGTTTATTCTGGCTCCCAGTTTGAGGGTACATTGTCCGTACTGACAGGGAAGGCATGGCGGCCGAAGGAGTACTCAGTCACACTGAGTCTACAGTCAGGGAGCAGGGGGGGATGGATGGTGGTGGTTGGCTCACTTCCTCACCTTTATATAATCCAGGGCTCCCAGCCCATGGGATGATGCCGCCCATTTAAGTGCTTCCCAGCTCAGTCACCCTAATCATGGAAGTCTCTCACTGGCATGCCTGGAGGCTGCTTTCTGAGGTGATTCCTGGTCCTGTCAAATCGACAGTCAATGTAAAACATCACAGACAACGAGAAGCCCAGAGACAGACAGGCAGACATCAGAACCAAATGGAAGGCCTCTGAGCTCCCAGAATCAGCATGGTTTCCACGTCAGTGATTTCTTACCTGGAGGGCGGGATGGGCCATGAACCTCACCCAGCAGGGAGCAGCATCCTGTGCACAACAGATCTCTAAATTGCTCAAGGGAGATAAAGGTGCTCAAATTCCCCAGGAGAGGAGGGATCATAAGGAAAGGGAGAAAACAAGTATTCACTCGTGGAAAGAGTGCCAGACTAGAGAGGCGTGGTGGTGTGTGCCTGGATCCCAGCACTTGGAAGGCAGAGGTAGGCAGATCTCTACGGGTTTGAGGTCAGTCTGGTTTACAGAGAGAGTTCCGGGACAATCAGAGCTACAAAACAAAACAAACTTTCAAATTAGACGGCTGCTCTTTGGAGGGTTGCTCTTTGGGCTTTCCAACCACTTACACCTAGCAAATCAAAATCCTTCATAACACCCCCACAAAGCAGGCATGGTGCCAACCTCCACCGTGCCAAAGAATAATTGAGCTCAGAAAGGGAAAGTGATTTGCCTGAGGTCAGTGTGGAACCAGACAAGGTGGGATTTGAACCTGAGTATGTAGCAGTTTCTTCATAGACTGCACAGATTGCTGTTTGTCTTTTGCTCTTCCTGGGTGACACTCTTGTTCTGGTGCAAGGATGACTCCCTGAGTCACACTAGACAAGGGGACATCTGGCCTCTGAACTGTGGTCGTTTGAGGCCATCTGATGACAGGAAGACTGGTCAGGACCACGTTGAGAATGGCAGTGGCATAGCCCCAGCTCAGCCAGCATGTTCCGCTGTGGTACATGGAGGAGCCATCACAGACTTCTTTGGCGAATGGGGAAGCCAGAGTGGCCGGAAAACCCAGCAAACCTACAAGAGTGGAGGCTGCTGGAGGCAACACAAAAGGAAAGTCAGTAGGCCAAGGGCTTCTGGGCTGATTTCTCATCCCAGGACTAACCCAGCACCCTCCCCACCCAACACACATCCATCCAATTACCAATTCATCCACCCTCCACGCACCTGCCCAGGCACCCATCCATCCACTCATCCAACCATCTCTCCATCCACCCACTCTAGAGACTGAGGCACACCACACCATAGACACACATACACACATATTCCCACATATACATACACACACCCATGTGCACACACACATTCACACAATCATACACTCACACACAGTCACACACACACACATGTGCACACACACACTCTCACAGACACAGACACACACACACACACACACACACACACACACACACAATGCCCAAGCATCCCCAGCACCATTCATAAATTGGTTTTTTAAATCTCCGCGCTGTGCCTTGTTAACGTTTTATTTAAAAAGCAACCCTAGCCCAGGAAAGAGCCTTGGTGATGTTTTGCCTCAGCTCAGTTTGTTACCATGTACATCTGAATAGAGTTCTTGGGTGTCGAGTTGTGGATTCCTGGGGAACTCACTACATGTCCCACAGATCTTAAAGATCAAAATTCTGTTTAAAAATAAATTTAAAGCAAAAGAAACTCTCTCTCTCTCTCGGTTTTTCAAGACAGGGTTTCTCTGTGTACCAAGCCTTGTCTGTCCTGGACTCATTTTGTAGACCAGGCTGGCCTCAAACTCACAGAGCTCCACATGCCTTTGCCTCCCAAGTACCGGGATTAAAGGCGTGCGCCACCACGCCCAGCTTGCAAAAGAAACTCTTAGGTGTGTGGTAAGGATAGAAATAAAATGAGCAGTCATCTTGGGGGTCCTCCTGCTGAGAGGAAGAAAGCAGCCTCCAGTCAGGGGCCCTAGATGAGGTGAGGAAAGAAGGGTAGTGCCAGGCAACACTCTGGAGATTAGGAGACATGGCTCCTGCTCAGAAGTAAGGGACTATGTGACACTGCCAAGTTCTGAACAGAGCCCTGCAGAGACGGGAGGGGTCTATGAGGTGGGTGTGGGGTTACAGTACCCGAGCAAAGCCGGCAGCTGGAGAGCTGAGGCCAGGACTAGGACTGAGACCAGAGACTGAGACTTGGGTTCCCCTCTGCCTGCCATGGGAAGCCAAAGAGGGTGGATAACCTGGCCACCGGCTGGGTGGATCTGATTTCACCTCAGCTGGAGTGCAGGAGGGAAAGGGGGAACCGGGGCCTGTGGGGCAGAGGGTGAATTAGAGAGCCACCCTGGGGCTGCCAGTGAACTAGAGGAGAGCAACCCTCTTCTGCTGAGGCAGCAAGTGAGGTGAGGATCAGACTTCAGCATCTTCCTGTCTCTTGGTTGCACACCTTTGGGTAGTGCCCAGCCTACCCAAATGGGCAGTGGTAGTGCTGGTAAGCGTGGGGCACAATGAAGGGACAAGAGAGAAACATAGGGCTAGACAGGACGAGGTCAGCTAAGGTCAGGTGTGGGTGCCTTCAACATCATGTGTCTCCTTGTCACGAATTACTAAACGACAGTGGCAGGTCACAATTCTGGGGTTCACTTCCAGGATCTCAGCACTGTGCAGGAGTCTACCTGCTGATGCCTGCAACGTGGGTGTTGGACCAAAGCCCCTCCTGGGATGCAACCTTCTTGGTGCCAGTGTCCAGGCTGAAAGGAGAAGAGCGCTGATGGCCAGCAAAAGCCAGCCTCCCAAGAGCATTGCTGCTGAGACCTTTGGGAGAGAGGAGAGGGAGGTGGGGTGGGGCACATGGCAGCCACTCTGCCCGTTGCCCAGTGAGTCCCTGAAATGTTCCCAACAGCTATGTGTTATTATAACTCCATTTACCCTATAAATAGAGGCCCAGAGATTGCAAGCCCTTTTTCTCAAGACACACAGCTAATCAAATAAACAGAAACAGAATCCAGACCAAAGAACCACTATATCCTGCCCTGATTAAGCACTTGCCAGGATCACCAGGAGGAGCACCTAATCCACCATTGTGATAAGTTTTGAACACTGTATAATCTTCTTCCTAGGTGCTGGTCTAAGCACCCATTCTTCATCCTCCCTGTTGAACATCATGCATCACTGCAACACAAACACTTCATCTTTGTTAACCCCAGCAGTGAGTGTTTAGGGCGGAGTCAGGAAGGGGAGTGCGGGTTGCACACTGCGAAACCACCACGGGTTTGCCTATCTATGACACAGTGATTTCCTAGCAGGTGGCAGTATGGTACCTTGAAGGTACCTTTTCCTGATTTTCAAAAGAAAGTTTTCTGGGGACTAAGAGCTGCCTCTAGACAGAAGTCACACCCTACCCGGTGCAGGCAGAGCCCCAAGCTCAGAGGTGTAGCTGGGAACCCTATGCAAAGCTCCTTTGTCTTTCTGAGAGTTGCTGGGTTTAGGAACCTGTGTACACAGACACGGAGACACCCAGTGGCCAGCAAAGGACTCTCAGAGCCCGCTCCTCAGGAGCCAGCAGCCTGGAAGGGCTTGTGTCTCACCTTCCAGGCCAAGCCGGGCATGTCCTTCAGGGACCCAAAGGTCACACAGCTCTGGTTCCAGCGGTCACCCCGTGGCCAGGAGCAGTAGGTAAAGACGCCATAGGAGGAGGCAGGGCTCTGGAACCAGGCAGGGGAGATGAGGCTGAGGCCAGACATTGCTGTGAGGGAGAGTCCCAGAGCAGCCCTCACACCGGCCTCCATCAGGAATGTCGCTGACCTAGGGGTCAAGACAGAGTTGAAGACAGTGCAACAGGGTGATCCAGCACTGGGACACAGCAGGTCCGTTCATTCATTCATTCATTCATTCATTTGCTCACTCAAGAACCCAAGTCTCCTGTGACAGTTAATCTTGACTGTCAGGTTGACCAGATCTAGAATCAACAGGTCTCTGTCAGTGCCCACGAGAGTAATCTAGACTAGAAAAGCCCACCATGAATGTGGGCAGCACAGAGCTGGGGTCCCAGACTGAATTAAAATGAGAAATTGGGCTGAGCAGCAGTCCTCATCTCTCTCTACTTCCTGCTGTCGGCTCAGAGGCCCGTCACTCACTCCTGCCTCTGAGACACTGCGCCTTCGAACTGTGAGCCAGAGCAAACTCCTCCTTCTTCAAGTTGCTTCTTGACAAGTAGTTGACCACAACGAAAAAAAATAACGCCTCACTTGTCCAAAAGGACAGCCCTGTCTCATTAAACACCATACTTGCAGGCTGGGCTTCTGGCTCCTGTCACACCCATCAGTTAACCCCTCCCCATGGAGTCCCTGGGGCTTGTTTGTTACTCAGGGTGGACTAGGACTTGGTGGTGTTTTGGCAGCTGGTGCAGGGGCCATTTGCCACTGACATTCTTGGGAGCCGGTGATTCTGACTGCTCCTGTCCCACTGGACATCACTGTTTCCAGGTTGATTCTTATTATCGCCAAGAGCCCCATCTCCTCAGACTGTCATTTGGGGGTGGGTTGGGGTGGGCTTGCCATGATGAGTGAGAACTGTGAGAGGACATCGTAGAAGTTCAGTCTCTGGCAAGATTCTTGTGAGAATTTGGGAGTGTGGACCCATGGCCCTTGGAGTCCTGCCAGCCTTTGGCATCATCTCAGTCTACTTTCTGTTGCTATTACACAATACTGCAGGCTGAGCCATTTATAAAGAAAAAAGTTCCTGTGGTCCATGGTGTTGGGGACTGGGAAGACCAAGAGCACCGCATAGAATGTTTAGTATCTGGGAGGATGCCTTCTCCTCCTTGTCTTCCTTCTCCTCCTCCTCATCTTCTCCTTCCACTTCATTGTTTTATGGTGTGCATGTGTGTATATGTGGGGGGGGCATGCCTGAACACGTAGGCATGTCCATAAAGAGGTCAGAGGTCAACCTCAGACATGATTGATTCCTCAGGAGCGTCCACCTTGCTCTTTGAGGCAAGGTCTCTCACTGGGACCTAGAGCTTGTTCTGTCTGACCAGGGAGTCCATGGCTCCACCCACTTCTGCCTCCCCAGTGCTGGACTTACAAGCTTGCACTACAACCTGGCTTTTGTTTGTTTTTTGAGAAAAGGTCTGGTTGCCTTGGACCCCCTTTGTTTACGAGGCTGACCTCAGCTCAGTGATGGACCTGCCTCTTTCTTCTCAGGTGCCCACACTCAGTAAGAGTTGGATGTTTTACATGGGTTCCGGGACAACTCAGGTCCTTAGGCTTGCATAGCAAACACTTCCTGGCTGAGCACCTCCCCAGCCCCCCTTCCCCTTTTCTTACAAAGCCACTCACCATCTTAGAGGGCCCAGCCTCCTGAGCTCATCTAGCCCTCCTTGATCTCCCAATGGTCTCACCTTCACACACCATCAACACAGGAATTTGAGGAATAGGTTTTCAGCTGAAGAGCTTTGAGGGAAACATCCCAATCATGACTGGCAATCAAGACCAGAAAAGTAAGATTATTAAGTTAAAAGCCAAAGAGCAAGAGGTTTAAGGTAGAGCCTTACCTAAGTAACAAACGGTGCATTCCTGCCCGGGCTGGAAGGAGTCTCCTCTCCTCCTGATGCTGGCAGAGGCAGCAGAGCTGTTTAAGCTCTCTCAGGGGTAACTCAGAGCTGGATCCCCAACAATGCCAAATGGCCTGGGGCTGTTGCTGTAGTGCTCTGAAGATTCTGAAAACCCAGTCAGTACCTACACATATCGAGGAGTCCTAGCCCCTCACCTGGGATGTGGGGCGAGATGGCCATGGCTCCAGGCCACAGATTCTTCGTGTGTATAAGGAACACAGAAATCCCAGCATTAAGTGTGGTACAGAGCAGCCAGGAGTCTGGGCTTGGGGGTTTCTTGGGGGTGTGCCACCGTCCAGACAAGTACAGGTGGATGGGGAGAGACCAGCCTGGGCAGAAGGGCATAGTCAAGTGGCTAGAGCTTTTCACTCTGGGAATAGAAATCTCTCAGAGGCTAGCCAGCACGTGAGGAGTCATCCCTTGGGTAACAAAGGACTTATTTTTCCTCTTTCACCAGAACCCACACTTCCCATGGGTCAGCTGATCTCAGGGGTGTAATTCCAGGCCCAGACACTGGGGAATGGAGCTCTACAGCCCCGCCCTCCACTGTCCCAGGGTGCTCTGGTGTTTCTGGGTCTTTGAAAAGACTAGATAAGCCTGGGGAAATCACAGCTACGGAACAGGTGCCCAGAAGGCTAAGTGAGGCTTTATAACCCCAAAGTATATCCGGCCAGGCTCCAGTTACCGGAGTCTACCTACAGGGAGCCCAGATGAGACAGAATACACACTTTCTCCTCTGTTAGAGCTGACTTTTCAATTTAATTAAAAAAATTATCGCCAGGTGTGGTGGTACATGCCTTTAATCCCAGCACTCAGGAGAGGTAGAGGCAGGTGGACTAGGAAACATGACATAATCTGTTTTTTCAAGGAGCTTAGGGTCATGTAAGCAAGACAGGGCCTTAAGACATAACAATATGGGGCTGGAGAGATGGCTCAGTGGTTAAGAGAAACTCCAGCCCCAAATAGGATGGGGGAAGGGGATAGTTTCCTGGGTAGGAGAAAGCGCAAATAGTGGTACCTGAGCCACTATTAAACACGGGTGAGCGAGTTGGGTATCAATCAAACCCTCCTGGCTCCACAGGAAGCCAGTGGCTGCAGGAGGCGCCAGCAGAGGGCGCGCTGGCCCCACTTTCCTGCCGTGGGCTGATTCCCGCGGCTGCTAGCTGAGGTTTGGCAGCCATCGGGCATTTCTTTCTTTTTTGTTCCCATTCCTTCACTCTCTCCTCTCTTCCCTCCTGTTGGGCTGGAGTCACATCCCCAAGGAAACCTGAGCACGTCCCAAAGTTTGCCTTGGGCGCTGTGTGTGACATTGAGCCATTTACCCGACTTCTCTGAGCCTCAGCGAGCGGGCGCTGAAGGTACATCACCTCTTAGAGGGTCGTGGCCTCAAGGCAGAATCCCCTGGCTTAGTGCACTGCTAATTTCACTAGTATCATCCTTACCGGGGAACACGGGGTCCCTTTTGTGAGTTCTTTGTCTCAAATTGGACTTAGAAGGAAACTCTTTGTAGGAGTTTGAGACAAGCCCAGCAGGTCAGTTGGGCTGAAAGCCACTGCCTGTAGGAGAGTCGGGGTTGGTGAGTTAGAGGTCAGGAAAGCAGGAACGGGGAGGGTTCTTCAGAGAGAGAGGGGCTGCCTGGAGTATCGATTTTGGGAGACTGGCTTCCAGATAGGAACCCAGACAGTGGACAGGCTCATCAGCGAGGACCTGTGAGCCGCTGAGGGCAGTTTGGATGAGCGTGCATCTCATTAAAGGCAGAGCTATCCTCCACATCTTCAGTTAATTGGGTTTTTTTTTTTGTGTTTTGTTTTTTGGGTTTTTGTTTGTTTTGTTTTTTATTTTTCCCGAGACAGGGTTATCTCTGTGTATCCCTGGCTGTCCTGAACTCACAGGCTAGCCTTTAACTCACAGAGATTCGCCTGCCTCTGCCTCCTGAGTACTGGGATTAAAGGCATGCACCATCACACCTTGCTTCATTTAATTTTATTCTGAGCAGTCTCACTTAGCTCAGGCTTGCCTTGAATTCTTTTTGAAGCCAAGAATAGCCTCGAACTTCTGATTCCATTGCTTCCATCCCGAGTCCTACCACTACAGGCCTGCAGCACCGAAGCAGCTTTATACAGCGTGGGGGAAGGAAGCCAGACCTAGGAGACGGCTGTCCACCGAGCAACATGGCTACTCCCTCCATCTTTTCAACAGGTCTTCTGTTCTGGGTAATTGGCAGTGAGATGTTGAGGAAGGACAATGGTGTCCCTGCTGTCTCCTCAGAATGTCCTGTGCAGTTTAGATCAAGTCTCCTCCTAGCCCAGAGGTGTGACTCAGGTCCCTTCCTTTTGACCAGAACCCCTGTAAGAATAGATTTAAACAAATTAAAGAAGAAAATCCACAAAGTGGCTTTACCAGTGAGAATCTCTCCCTGGGTCAGAGAACCTAGGGAAATTAAATCTTAAGGAGGGGCACCTAGGACCGCCCCCCCCCCTTTCTTAGAGATCAGTGTGTTACCAGGGAAATGGGAGGCAGAGTCCAAAGATGATTATGACAAGGAGGGGGGCCTGTGATAAATAGCCTGACAAAATCAACTTAATGGAGAAAGGCTTATTCTGGTTCCACAGTTCCAGAGAGTCACAGCCTATCATAGTGGGGAAGGCATGATATCAGGGGTCAGAGTCTGGCTGGTCACACTCCACTTAGGAAGCAGAGAGGGGCCAGGAAATGGGGCCAGGCTATAAACCCTAGGGCCTGCCCGCAGTGACTCATTTACTTACTCCCCTCCAACTCCTAAAGGTTCCACAGACAATGTCAGCAGCTAGGGAACAGGTATTTAAATGTATGAAGCTATGGGGGGGTGGGGGATGTTTCACACTCAAACCATAGCACGGTCATCTTTTTTAGGAACTCTGGACTGTCCTGTGAAAATGCTGGTTCCAAGCGTGGTTCCATGCTGAGGGTCAGCTCTGTTTCAGATGCTGTGACAGAATGAAGGCTCTGACCTCAAGGAGAGAGGGAGAAGAATTTGGCCATCATGGTCCTGTGGCCGGCATTCTACTGGCTGGGCACACGACTCAGACGTTTCACGCCTAACTATGGAATCCATCTCCACCCTGTAATCGGGAAGACTTCTGAGTGAACTGGCTGTAAAGCTAAGGTTGGAGGGATGATGATTAAGCTGAGGACAGACCAGCTGAGGTGAGGGCCAGGTCCTCCTGGCAAGGCAATGCAGTACAGCAAAGGTTTGGAGTCACAAGAAAACATTTCCAAGAGTAGATTGGTTCTTACCGTCAAAAAATAGAAAGGGCTGGGATGTGGATCAGTTGGTACTTGCCTAGCAAGCAGGAAGCATTGGCTCTGATCCTCAGCACCCCATAACTGGGCATCGCGACGCAGGACTGTAATCCTAGCACTTGGAAGACTGAGACAGGAGGATTGACCCAGGTTCCAGGCCAGCCTGAGCTATGTAGTGAAACCCACACAATAAAATAAAGCAAGACCCAAGAATGGCTGAAACCATGCCTTGGTAGGCGGCCGTGGGTTCTGGAGCCACCCAGTCAGTACAGCAAATAAAAACTGCACCACCCCACAGGACATGAAGTGCTCTGCGTACAGCCCTGCTAACCACCTGGATGCTCAGGGTCCTCTGCGCTGAGGCTGGACAGTGCCACCGTGGCATCTCCATTACTATAGCAACTGCTGTTGGACAGAGCTATCCCCACAGGCTTCCTGGAGGCAGAAGATTCCAAGGCAGTCCCTGCACGGTCCCCTGTGTACCACAACAGACAAGCCTGGGGTTCTGGCTCCAGGTAGAATGTGGAACCTGACACTCTTGCCCAGGGTGTAATCCCTGGGCATGTGTGGCTGGCAGCCTCTCGCCTGTCCTGAGCACAAAAGAACATACAGAAATCCAACTTGTCTCCCAGGAAGTCTTGCCTCATGAGCACCCAGGTGCCTCTGGGAGTTGTGGTTTGGTGTGCTTTAGTGTTTCCCTCAACTTGGCTTGAGTTGACAGACCGTGGGGGGACATCGCTGGGTTTGTGGTCTGTGGGGGTGTTGGGAAAGATACTTTTTGTTCCCTTCTGTGCTTATATCCTGAGATTGACTGGCAGGGTCAGATAGGAGGGTTCCATTGTCTGGGGAGCCAAGAATCACAACCTCCAGCTGCTCAGAAGCATTCTGAAACATGTCTTCTAAGTAATGATTTGCGCAAGAGAGATGAGAAGTTTCTGTTTATTTTATTTTTACATTTTTTTATTGTTTTTGATTGTTTGAGACAGAGTTTCTCTGTGTAGCCTTGGCTGTCCTGGAACATGCTCTGTAGACCATCCTGGGGCTAGAACTTAGAGACTGCCCTGCCTCTGCCTCCTGAGTGCTGGGATTAAAGTCATTTGCCATCACACCCAGCACATAAACCATTTTTTATAGAAACATACAAACTCTGTATAAAAGCCCTGCTTTTAGGTGATCTCTGAGGAATTTCAACTTGTAGCCCAACCATTCAAACTGCCTCAAAAACTCCCACCTCCCTAGCCAGGGGACTGTCAGTCATGTTTGACATTTGCTGGGATGATGACTGTGTCTGTGGCCTCCAATGACCCATACCCTTCCTGGGCTCTGCCACTGAGGACAAGACCTGAGGGCCTTCAGGCAGATCCAGGGTATTATGGAAGGTATTTGTCCTTACTTCAAAAGGGTCAAAATTTAAAGGATTAGATGAGCTGTACACACATGCTCACACATGCATACACACACACTCACACACACATACACACATATATACACACACTCACACACACATACACACAAACAGACACACATACACACAGACACACAAACACCTACACACACACTGAACAACAATATGAGGCTGAGGCAGAGAGGACACAGGAGAGTGGTAGTAGCTCTCTGAAAGCCACACTGCAACTTGGGTCTTTTTCTCTTTTCTTGAGGTTGGCTGGTTTACAATAAAAGCATAATGCATGTCCCATTTCCCCTGGGAGCACGTAAATATGATTCAGTTTACCCACACAATGTTTCTCCCTGATGCTGGCCAAGCCCCATGAGAACCTGGATCCACCAGCTGCTTCAGAGTCCCTAGAGCACAGCATACAAAAGGTATCTAGTCAAGATGGGCAGGCTGAATGGATAGGGTCCAATGATGTAGTCCTAGCTACTTGTGGGAAGAAAGAGAGCTGAGGAGAGAAAATGGATTGAACCTAGGAACCCAAACCTGAGCAACATAGTGAAACCCTGAAAAATAAAGGGAAGTGGGAGAGAGAGATCGCACAAGCTGATGCTTTGCTATGCACCACTTTTGCAGAAGAAGACTAGAGTTTCTAATACGGCATCCAACCTCCTGCAACCCCAGTTCCTGGGAATCTGTCGCCCTCTTGTGGCCTCTGCCGGCACCTGCACTTATGTGCACATACACATAACTAAAAATAAAATAAATATTTTGCTTTTTAAGAGGAAGGAAAAGAAAAAAAAAGGAAACTATGGCCTATATGATTAATAAAATGAACAAGGCATCTAGCCAGGAATGCTCAGCAGCAGGGCTGCTGGCGGGCGGTGCTCCATCACCCCATCGCATGGCACACGGTAAGCGCCTTGGCCGGGACCGTGCCCGGCGCCATGCCGCGCATGTCCAGCAGGGGGCGCACCTCGAGCGGGCTCGAGGCTCCAGCGCCCGCGCTCCGCCCCTCGCTGCTCTGCGCAGGCGCCGCCGGTCGCGGTTGCCACGGCAACTGGGCGCTTCCCGCCCGAGCCCCGCCCCCAGCGGCGAGGCTGCGCGCGCCGCGGCAGGTGCGGGCTGGCGGGCAGGTGCGGCGCGGACGGCCACTGCGGTAGGTGCACGGAGGGCGCGGGGGCGCGGGAGGGCGCGGGGGAGGACGCGCGCGGACGCCCGCGGGGCCGCGTGAAAAGTTGGCAAAGTTGGCGGAGGGCGAAGCGGGGAGGCGCCGCGTACGGAGTCGGGCTGCGGACCTGGGGAGGTTGATCCTGATGGATCTGCGGCCGGGGAATGACGGCGGAGGACGCCTAGAGCTGGGCCCGCTCCCCACGCGCGTCCGCGGCTCGCGCGTGGCTCGGGATCGCGCCGTGCAGGCCAGGGCTGACCTTCCTCCGGCCGGGGAGCCGTAGCCTCCTAAGGTCGGCGCCTGTTGCCGAGAGCTGTCCCTGGAGGCCCTGCGACTGGAGCTGGAGCCCGAGCCCTGACCCCGGGGTCGCGCCCTCCCGGGTGGCGCGCGCGCTGCCCGGTCCGCGGTGACAAAGATGTGTAACTTGGACTTTCTTCCACCGGGGCGAGTTGTGGCTCCAGGCCGCGCACGGAGAACCGCTGGGGCTGGTTAATCAGTAACCGGGACTTTAGGTGGAGGCTTTTTGAGCGGCCAACTTTCTCCCCGCCACCCCGCAGGGCAGGCGTGCCGCCAGGGCTGGGCTCCGGAGACACCTCGTGTCTTGGTGGGTTCCAGGCAGTCCTTTTAAAGGCTTTGAGGACTTGGCAGGAGCGCGCTTAGGCCGGAGAAGTGCAGCGTCTGGACGTTCGCTCCAGCTTGGCCTGCAGCTGTGTACGTGAGCGGCCACAGGAGTACACGGGAGTTCGTGTGGACCGGCCAGAGCAGTTCAGAATCTGCTCCTCTGGGATGGTTTTCTAGCCCCAGCGTCTTTGTTGATTTGTGATGTTGGACCCCCTAACCCCAGACTCTGAGCTAGACTCCCCTCCCCCAGCATCTGACCCCTCTAGCATCACCAGAACTTACCCAACCAACACACAGGACGAGCTCCCGATGTGTATACCGGTCCCGAAATCATTCATTCACTGAACAAATGTTCTGTGCCAAGCACTAGGCTGGAATTCACACCCTAAAGGAGTGAATCCTTGATCTGTCTGGAAAGAGATTGGGGGTGGAGGAGGGGCCAGTGACTTGGGGACAGGATCAGGGTCCCCAGACAGAGAAGGGTGCCAGGAATTGAACTCAAGTCCTCTGGCTTGGTGGCAAGCCCCTTTACCCACTGAGACATCTCACCGTTATACTTCTTTTGAGACTCAGATTCTTCATCTATAAAATGGTCTGATGGGGTCCTCCCCTCCTTCACAGAGGGGGTGTTGGTAAGGTGGGACATGGGGAGTGTCAGGGATGGGTCTGATTATGTGAGCTCAGGGTGTGAGCCTAGGAGAATTGTCATGATAGCTTGTCATCAGAAGTGTTCCAGAGAGATGGTGCCTTGCCCAACCTAGCTCCTGCGTGTGTGTGTGTGTGTGTGTGTGTGTGTGTGTGTGTTTGTGTGTGTGTGTGTAGTCAAAGGTGACACTTGGGCTGAACTTTGAGGACAGAGTAGGAGGTAGGGCAGAGGCAAGGCCTAACTCCTGGTCCTGCCCAGAGTGTAGGGCGTATTGAACGCATAAAGACCTTTATACCCGTTCTGCATTGGAAGACGTGGGACTAAGGGGATCCGATCCTCCTGGAGGCATACACTCCTGCCCCTATCTGGATTCAGAGCTGCCACCTCTCAGGAAATTGATGGATTTTTAGAGACAATGAGATAAAATTTCTGAGAGGACCAGAGGTAAACAAAGAGGGGCTTCGGGGAAGAGGCGGGAGAGAGCCTAGGCAGGCCACATGGTGGGGGGGGGGGGGGGTCCAGGAGAATGTAGGAAAAGCCAGAGGTACTGATGTGTGGTCTCATGTCAGGCCCCAGGCTGACCTTATGTCCCTTCTCAGGAAGGGCCAGGTTTGGGGACCCCCCCTCCCCACCATGAGCAGCTCATGAAGTAGAAGCTTTGACCTATGTTGGGAAAGAAGGAGGTGGGTTCTGAAGTTAGAACTGGCTGCCTGAAGCCTTGAACCTCCCAACTCCCTGTGTCCCCATGTGGGTAAGTATGGCTGCCCACTGTCGACACCCTGATTGCTGGCCTGGGTAAGGGGGTCACTGTTTGAGTAGAGGGATGGACACATGGATCATTTTTCTCCCAAGAGTCAAATGTTTCATAGAGTCTCTTATGCGGAAAAGTCTGTGGCCCTGAGAACTCAGAAGACCTCCTGTCTTCAGGAATCCTTTAGTCAGCTGTGTGGGAGAAAGGGCGTGTGACCCAAATCAGGAAGCAATTACGGACTTGACTTTGGGACCTGAGTTTTTTATCACTGTCCTTCTCGGTAATTGCGTAGTTAGGCGACCTTTGAAATGTTTATAGCCTTGTCTCCATTGAGAATGGAAATATGTTCTCAGAGTGTGATCCTTGACTGTTCACACCTGAATCAGCCTTGTCCCTTGGGAAAACACTCCATCGAGTGCGGATGTGTCTGACCCTAGGTGCCCAGCTGTCTGTTTCAGAGAGCTGCACTTCTTAGCCCCCTTGGTCCCCCCGAGACTTCACGTACACACAGACTCTTTAAGTCCTCTTCAGCCTCCGTCACACCTGCCAGTTATTAAACCGGCTTTCGGATCTGCTCCTGGCTCTGCTTCGTTATCTGCTCTGTGACCGCCCGCAGTCGGGTGGGTGTGTTAACCTCTCTGAGCCCGTTTCCTCCTTTGTAAAAGACGGACTAATGTCTGAGGGCCGCTGTGGGGACTGAGGAGCCTTGGCAGGTGTTGGCCCTAACTGGACAGACAAGGCGCTCAGTGAACAGGGGAGCAAAGACTGACAAAAACCATTGGCAACATAAGAGAACTTCACATATAAAGTAGATGATTTCCCATTTGAGATGTGTGCATGGGAGTGTGTTTGTTACTGAATCAGCCCCCATACCCCAACCCCGTTGGACAGTTAATGCTGAGCGGTTGGTTTTCACTTTGTGGTCCCCCCTGTTGGTCCACTGCAAAGGCACCCATGTTTAGCCTTTGCATTGGAGAGGAACAGTCCAGGAGGTGGGAGGAAGTGTGGGATAAAGAGAGCTTGGAGTTGTGGCGTGGCCTGCCCAGGTCCCCTGAACACACCTGTGGGATCAAAGCTGTCTGCACTTCACAGAGGCGCAGCAAGTGGCTTTGTCTTGTCAGTGGCCCCGGGATGTAGCCTGCAGCTGGACAGAGGGCAGGGCCTAACCTCTGTAGGTTGTGTGGAGTTTGGCAACCTGTGGGTTTGAGGCCAACCTGCCAGAGATTGTATCTTAGACAAGTGCCAGTGAACACTCTAGTCTTTCTGGAAGTGTGTGGCTCCTGTATCTGTTCGCTCTTCCTGTGATCTCTCTGTGTAACAAACATCTCCCAAATCAGTGACTTTTAGATATAGGCATGTTAGTTGAGTGGGTTAGCTGATCTGTCTTCTGACAAGATAGCCAGTGGGCTGTGCTCTTCAGGGGGTGGGAGAGCAGGTGTGCAGGGGGTGGGAGAGCAGGTGTGCTGGGGGTGGGAGAGCAGGTTTGCAGGGGGTGGGAGAGCAGGTGTGCAGGGGGTGGCAGAACAGGTGTGCAGGGGGTGGGACAGCAGATGTGCAGGGGGTGGGACAGCAGGTGTGCACGGGTTGGGAGAGCAGGTGTGCTGGGGGTGGGACAGCAGGTGTGCTGGGGGTGGGAGAGCAGGTGTGCAGGACCTCAGTGGGAACCTCAGGAGGAAGTGAGATGTCCTTGCCTCTGTCCTTATTCTGTAAGTCACCACAAGTCACAGGAGCCCCTCCCCCATCAGGGAGCCCAGTGTGCTTCCTGCAGGAGGCTGAGTAGGTCATTGCTGACAACCATGCATCCTACTGCAACCATGCTTTTCTATCCCTGGAACAAAGAGACTGCAGAGAGGGTAGGAATCAGTCCCTGATCTGTGTGGGACCAGTGGACTCAGGCTCCCCACTGGGGCTGTGGGGAGGGAAGAACATGAATTACGAGCCAGAAACAGCTTCAGTTTCTTTATCTGGAAAACTGAGCTGTGTGTCTTCTTGGCTGTGCTGCGCCGAGCGGGTGGGCCCAGTTCAATCCCAGCTTGGCCTCCTGTGAGCCACGGGACCCGTTTTGTTTATTTGCCTTCAGACATAGTTTCTCTAAGTAGTCAGGGCTGGTCTTGAACTCCCTCCTGCCTCAGTCTCCCAAGTTCTAGGATCGTGTCTTTGAGTGGCCTGCCTACATCTCCGTGTGTTTGCTGAGGGGCACAGGTCCCGTGTTTGTCACTGTGAAGGGCTGTGACATGCTTGGCCAGAAGTGGGTGGTCAGGGTGATCGCTGAGGATGAGAGTACAGTACAGAGCTTAGAGATACTGCCCAGGTTCAAATCCCAGCTCCGCCTCTCGCTGGCTGTGTGACTTTGGGCTGGCCACTGACCCTCTCTGGAGGTCTGTTTCCGCACCTGTGAAATGGGTGCCCGGCTCAGGAGATCTGTGAGCGTCAGTCGGTCTGACAGAGATCATCCTTGAGGACTTCGCCTTGGCACTGGGTTGGAGTGGTTTTGTTTTTGTTTTTTGCCTGCCAGTGCTGTAGACAGACCATAGGGCTTCCAGCATGGTAGACAAGCCCTCTACCACTACGTTGCATGTCCTCTCCTCTTTGAACTTAAAAAATTACTTTGAGACAGGGTCTCACTAACTTTCCCAGGCTGCCCTTGAACTCACCATTCTGATGTCTCAGCCTCCCAGGTATCTGAAATTACAGGCCTGTGGCTCCAGGCCAAGCAGGGTGGTTATTACTGGCGCTGGTACTCTTTAGTCTAGGGAGGCCCAGAGAGGTGGCTTGCCTTCCAAGGAGCCACCTACACCTTGAGGACAGAAGCAAAGTGAGAGATGTCATCTGGGCTTCTGGCCCTGCTGCAGCTGGCCAACTGCCCGTTGGTGGACTGGGAGATTTTTCTCTACCTGATGTAGGACTTCATAGGAGGGACAGAGCCCTGTTACTGACACTCAGTCTCCTGGGGGCAGTTTTGATCTGGCAGGGAATCACAATGAGTCACCATGCTGTCTCATCCAGGGAGCACACAGGTTTCTGGCCACCTGCACTGGCTGAGTGAGTCAATGAGTATCTGATAGAAGCCGAGCTGAAAGGATGAGTCTGGCCATGCTGTGTGACCACAGGGGGCTGGCTCCACCTCTCTGGGTGCTTCCTTTCTGTGAAGTGAGTCTGGTGGATCAGGGAGGACTGTCCTTAGGTTTGCATGTCATGGCCTCTGTTTTAGCTTCTCTGCTTCCAGAAGTCTGGGAGAGGTGGTCCCCTTCCTCCTCTGCTGACACCTGGCTTTTGGCGAGGATGGCAGTGTCTGTGGCAAAGTGGCAGGCCGGTCCCACTGCCTGGGGCTCTGTGTCCCTTTGTGCACGGTTCTGCTTGAGTCAAAACGGTTGCTGTTTTATACAGGAGACTGAGGGTTGAGGGATGCATGGCGGCCAGGAAATAGGGACTGTGGGTCCTTTCAGCCTGACTCCAGCTCCCACCCCTGCCAGTCTCCCCTCCTGCCTCTTGGCAGCCAAGTAGGCTGGGCTGAACTGGGTGCCTAGCTCCGCACAGTGCTGTGTGGCTCCATGTCGCGTCCCCCTCGACCAGCAAGGATGACGCAACTCGCAAAAGCTCTTCTCAAGCAGTTTATTCAGGTCCCTTGAAAACAGTCTTCCGAATGCCTGGGCAGACCCAACCCACAGGCTAAATACTAAATGAACAGCCAATCAAGTAAAGCCACGTAGTGCTATCTTAGAGGCCCACGTATGCGGAAGCAAGCCAGATCAGCGGTCTTAGCCAAATATGGACTTGTTTACCACCGAGAGCGCTCACCGTCGGGCTGGTGGAAGGCGGAAACCGGCGCCATCTTTAGGGCGCGGCACATCGCAGCTCTCTACAGTTCCCCCTTTTTTATTTTTTCTAAAGTTGGTAGAAGTCCCTGGAAAGGCTACGTAATCCGCATATCTGGGGATCTCACGGTGGGCCTGAGCCTGTAGGAGGGCGGTGCTCAAACTCTTACCCGTCTCTGGGTCAGCCTCCCCACTCGGGACTGCCCTGTCTTAGGTGGCCGAGACTTACCCGTCTACTCCGTCATTGACTTGCCAGACCCTAATATCCGTGGAACGAATACCTCAGTGGGCAGGGACTATGCTCAGTGAAGATTTAAGGCTTCATGGCAGCGAGCCATGCCTGAGGGGACTGGCCCTCCTCAATGGCGACAAGGGCCTGTATAATCATGGCTGCATTACGCTTCTGTGTGGCTCTCATCTTATAGATGCACCATAGGCAAACCAGAGAGGCTAGTATCATCAGTATCGCCAAAGAGCCTACGCCCGCCCACTCCTTAATATGATCCATAGCCGTCTGTATCCAGGAAGTCAAACCAGTGGCCAGGCTCAGATCCACCCGAGTGGAATTGATGTGGACGATTGTCGCTCTCAGCTCTCTCATCAAATTTTCAAATTTAGTCGACCAATCCTGTAAGAGGAACTTTGACAATTGTCTAGACAGATTAGCAGCCTTTGTATAATTTTGATACTGCACGGAAGTAACACACAAACCTTGCATTTTCCACTCACACCCCAATTGTGCTAGTTGCCAAAGAGAATCAATCTGTTCTTGTATTAAATCTATGCGTTGATTAACTATCATAAGGCCTCCTTTGAGATGAGAATTCATAGAGGTCTGGGTATCCAATGCCTGTGCCACAGTGGCTGAGATGTTATTCAAGGCATTGGCAGTCTGTATAGAACTAGACAAGGCAATAGCTGAGGCAGTAGCTCCCACAGCAGCAATAGTGATGGCAGTAACAATAGCTGCAGTGATGCCAAAATCTCTTTTAAACCTGAATAACATCATGGTATTAGGGGCCTCTACAGGAACTGGTACATATCGAGGCATTCTAGTCACCACAGCCACAGGAAAGGCTGTGGCATTCCAGCATAGGGCATAAAAACATGTGCCCGGAGTGCATACTAACTTTTCTTCACCCAAGGATGCACTCCCATTACTTACAATCCACAAAAAAGGAGGCCAGAGACATACTGGCGAAGCTGAAAAGGTCTTATTGCGGTAAGAATGAAACAAAGATTTCCAAGTACCAGAGCCACTACCGCTAGAAAAATCCAATTTGGTAGCGGACCCTAAGGAAAAATTACCTCTTTGATAAACTCCTCCCCCAAGCATAATGACAGGTCCCAAGTCCATGCAACTTCCATTTACCCCACACAAAAGCCATAAATCAAAAGGATTGGTGGCAGTCTGCTGAGGATCCCTAGTAGATATATCAAGCATTCCTGTACAAGACTTATTCACTATATTACTAATCATGGGGCTAAAGGAAAAATAATCTTGTTGAACCCAAACTGCTCTGCGCTCCTGACATCCAGTCCAGGGAAAAGGTCCTTCCTCTCCTGTGGATCCTCTACAAAAAGGTGCCCAGCGTGGCTGTCTGGGGGGGTCCCGGTCAGAGACTCGTGTGGGCCACCATCCTTCAAGGCGAGAACCATTGCCTGAAAACAAACCACCACTCCTACCCCCAAACCTCAGTTGTGGTAAAAAATCTGCTGACTGCTGAGACAATTTAATGCATTTTGTATCATCTGACCTATTGAAGCTCATTAAAAAGCACAAACTACCCTTCAAGCTGACATTTCTATTACCCTCTATAGGACTTCTCTGATCATCAAAGGGAAGGTAGGGTAAGCCTAAGCTTCTATTACTGCTAAATAAGCGTGGAAACACAGTTGCATCATGTCTGACCAGCATCGGCTTTGGGAATATCGACAGGATCCCCCATCTCGGCTCGGTCATTCCTGACATACTCACTGCTACTATCACCAGAATCCTTAGGAAGGTCTTCATGATGAATCTTCCTCACAAGGCGTTCAGGCACCCACACTGGATCTTGTTGATCCTGAGGAAAAACACAAACAGACCCTCTCGCCCATGTTAGCACGGGGTCAGGCCCCCGCCAAGAGCCTGTCAAGATATCCTTCCACTTCACCATGCCTTTAGGTGGACCATGGGAATCCTGATGTCTGTCCGCTGCTGAGCGGCCTTGAGCATCCAAATTGAAAAAGTTTAAAGTAAATAAGGCTAAAGACATTCTTTCCTTGGGGGTACGGCCTTGGCCTATTCCCCCTTTCTGTTTTTGCAAGCATTCTTTCAAGGTGCGATGAGCATGCTCCACAATTCCTTGTCCTTGAGGATTGTATGGTAATCCATGATTAAGCTGTACCTCCATCTGGTTACAGAAGGAGACAAAGGACTGTGCCGTATAGGCTGGTCCATTGTCCGTTTTCAGCTGCTGTGGTTTTCCCCATGCAGCCCAGGCTTCTAAGCAATGCCCTATGACATTGCGAGCCTTTTCTCCACTCATAGGTGTAGCATGTATGATACCTGAGCAGGTATCCACAGATACATGAACATATTTTAAGGTTCCAAACTCTGAAATGTGGGTAACGTCCATTTGCCAGATTTTGAGTGGCATCGAGGATGATGATGAATCACACACTGAGGACAGTCCAAAACCACTTGTCTAGCATCTGCTCTAGACAAATGGAATTTCTGCTGTAGAGTTTTTGCATTTACGTGAAATAATTGGTGAAACTTTCTGGCTTGGTCCAGGAATGAGCTCCAAAAAATGCATGTCATCCTAGTCCATTGATCAACTTTATCATTACCCTCACTTAATGGTCCAGGTAATCCTGTATGTGCTCTGATATGTTGAATATAAAAACACCTTTTTCTCTGCCAGATTAAAACTTGTAACTCTTGTAATAAGGCACATACAGTACTACTATTCTTTTTTTTTTTTTTTTTTTGGTTTTTCGAGACAGAGTTTCTCTGTGTATCCTTGGCTGTCCTGGACTCACTTTGTAGACCAGGCTGGCCTCGAACTCACAAAGATCCACCTGCCTCTGCCTCCCAAGTGCTGGGATTAAAGGCGTGCGCCACCACCGCCCGGCTAGTACTACTATTCTTAATAGGACCTGCTAATTCTAATATTTTCACTGCGTTGACCACATAGACTGAATCTGAGATCAAATTGAATGCAAATTGACATCTTTTAAACACCTCAATTACTATTTTCAACTCTACTATTTGGGGGGAGCCCGGTTGAAATTGACATAACACGGGCTCTTGTCTTTCTATCAAATAGGCTCTGCAGCCTGTCTTTGAGCCATCAGTAAACACATTTGGTGACCCTTGAAGTGGTACTGCTGAAGTAACCTTAGGGAATATCACTGGGTGCTCCTTAAAAAATGATAGCAATGGATGCTTAGGATAATGGTTATCAATCACTCCTTCAAAGCTACATTGCAATATTGCCCAGTCATCTACAGTGCCACACAAAATCTTAATTTGATGACTGGAATAGGGCACTATTACACTGGCAGGAGCAACTCCAAAAGACTGCAAACATTGTTGGATACCGTTTAAGGCTAAAGCAGCAACTGCAGTGGGATAATGTTCTATGGATTTTTTTGGAGAAATCTTCGAATAGGTCCATAATAATGGTCCGTCCTGCCATAGCAATCCTGTAGGTTGACCATAGGTGGCAAATATGCACAATGCAATGGGCTGTCCTTCCTGCCATCTCTTTAGGAAGGCACTCGCTAAAAGTAGCTCCTGAAGAGCCAGAAAAATTGGATGTGACTCAGACAATCCCATGATTAAAAATTTTACTTTCGGTTCGCAGTTTCCCCGCGAAACTTTACCTTTTGTTCGCAATTTCCCGTGAAACTTTACCGTTTGTTCACTATCTCCGCGAAACTTTACCTTTTGTTCGCTATCTCCGCGAAACTTTACCTTGTGTTCGCTATTTCCGTGAAACTTTATTGTCCCAGTTTATCCCAGGAACTTACCAGCGCGCTGCCCCTGACTGCAGGAGTTCTGAGTCTTTTTTGGTTCCCCGTACGGGCCACCACTTGTCGCGTCCCCCTCGACCAGCAAGGATGACGCAACTCGCAAAAGCTCTTCTCAAGCAGTTTATTCAGGTCCCTTGAAAACAGTCTTCCGAATGCCCGGGCAGACCCAACCCACAGGCTAAATACTAAATGAACAGCCAATCAAGTAAAGCCACGTAGTGCTATCTTAGAGGCCCACGTATGGGGAAGCAAGCCAGATCAGCGGTCTTAGCCAAATGTGGACTTGTTTACCACTGAGAGCGCTCACCGTCAGGCTGGTGGAAGGCGGAAACCGGCGCCATCTTTAGGGCGTGGCACATCGCAGCTCTCTACAGCTCCAGGCACACACTTCAGCCTCCCCGACCTCAGCTCATTTACAGAAGGACCAAACAAAGCAGCAATAAAGTGCAGGTTCTGGAGGTGGCTGGTTGTGACTCTTGCTGCCAGGCCCCTGAGTTCAGTCTCTCTAACTCAAGTGTGCGAAGGGGAGAACCGACTCCTACAAACTTTCCTCTGACCTCCACATGTGTGCTATGGCATGCACATGCCAGTCCCCCCACATCAGTCAGTCAATCATCAATCAGTCATCATAGTAAAAAAATTTTAAAGACAGATGACCAAAGATTTCCCTCATGGTGTTCTTGTAGGACTATGTGACTTACATAGTAATTTTATAAGGCCTTTTTTTGCATAGTAAGCACCAAGATCAGCCTGGAATCTATTTCTTTAATGTGTGCAGCTGATTCCAAGCTATGACTTTAAATCTCCCTTATTTGCATGAGCAGCAGAAATAGGGACTGCAGCAGCCATAAAATACTTAATAATTAACACAAATTGACCTAGGAGTGGTGGCTTATGCCTGTAATCCCAGCACACGAAAGGCAAGATTGCCCATGAATTTGAGGGCAGCCTGGTCTACATGGTGAGCTTGATGTGATACCTACAGCAGCCTGTGTTGGCAGGTAAGGGAGCCAGACTCCTAGAGGCCCTGCCAGGGGTGGCAGGCTGAGGGACAGGCTTCTTTTGCCTGGCTGTGTTCACTGGAGAAACCGAGTCCTTCCAGAGGCCCCAATCAAGGTGCGACAACTTCACACTGTCCACTCCCTTGGCATTTATTTGTTTGTTTGCTTTGTTTTGTTCCTCTTGTGGCTAAAGGCCTTTCTGGGGACTGAACTGTCCATCCAAGGAATGGGTATGAAGGACATCCCAGCAGAAGGAGAGGCCAGTGGCTCTGGGTACCCAGGGTCACCCTGTGAACTACTCAGCCTGGCCTGTTGGGACATGAAGCCCAGCCTTTGCAGGCCCTAGTCTCTGAGACTGTCTAAGGCATTGGGTGGACTGGGGAGGGAACTCCCAGGGACCTTTGGCTTGGGATGCCGCCCAAATTCATCTTTCACTTCAGGCTGGGCACAGCTGATTGTTAGTATGTCAGGGATCACGTGTGGCACCCGGAAGGGCCTAGGCCAGAGCCAGCAAGGATTAAAGTGTATTAGAAAGTTCCCAGCATGGGCCTCTCTGCACTGTGCCTTGGCGAACCCTTTTCCCTCTCTGGTCTAAACAGGAGAAGAACCAAGCTAGTCTCCTGCTGCACCTCCAGGAAGAATCTAAGCCAGCCCTTTAAAAGGCAGGGCCCTGAGGAGCCTCAGTTTGCCCAGGATTTGCCATGTGCCAAGCCTCTTGGTTGGGAGGTGTTGTGTTCTGCATCTTCTTGTCACCCTCAGAGTGACTCAGGCAGTTGGCATTGTTAACTTTTTCATGGATGAGTCCTAACCCTGAGGCTCAGAGCTTCAGGAGAGATGTCTGCTTGCTGCAGCTTGGGTATCTGAACTTAACTTCCCGAGGAGGTCCCACGTCCCAGCCAGTGCTCTGCCTTCTCCAGGGAGAGTGGGGCTGGTTTCATATTTGTTACTTATTGAGCTCCTGCTGTGTGCTCAGGCCCTGGGTTAGGCCCTGGCCAGCATGGAGGATGGGGACACTGACACTGAGAGCCGCTTTCAGGGCTGTGATGGGGCATCCAGTGTCCAGCCTGGGTCATGTCTCCCATTGAATCGGAACTATTCCTTTGTGCAGTTAGGACTTGGTTAGAGTGTGCCAGCGACGGGTGACACCTTCCCTCCTGACGAGGTGAGCTGGCCTGGGTACTCTCAGATTTAACTTCAGAGTGATGATGCCTGCAAGCCCCCCCCCCCCCCCAGCCGTCTGTCCTACCTTCCTTTAGTTCACTCAGAAGCGGGTGGGTGAGTGGAAGGGAGGGAGGCCGCCAAAAACAGGAAGAATTTTCGGAATGCCCAGAATGCTGGCTGAACCTAGCCAGCGGGTGTGAGCCATCTTCCCCAGCTTTGGTGGGGTTTGGGCATCCACAAGGTGGCTGAGTGTACTGCCGGGTTCACAGCTGAGGCCTGAGTCACCCTGGGAGGTGACTCTTCCTGGGGTGACCCCACCCGGTTTGGAGCCGCACAGCCTGGTGTGACGGATGTGCACGTTAGGGCTTGTGGAGAATGGGTACCGCTGTTCTGTTACCCTGCGTGGGGATGAGTAAAGTCCCTACTGTGTGCGCGGGGCTCTTTTGTTGCATGGTTATGTGACCCCTCGTTTTCTTACGTGCCTCCATCTCTCAAGCTGAGCGTATCATGAGGGTGCTGACCAGTGCACCAGTGTGCAACGGTCTTCTGTTTTCTGTGCAGTCGTCTTTATGCGCTTCTGCCCTAGAATGAAGCAGCCCCTTCCTTACCCGGGAGAGCAGTGTTTGGAAACAGGTTGAGAGAAAGGAGAAAATGCATCCTGTCACGCATTCTAAAGATGCCCTGCTGATAGCATGTATTTAACTGAGAGATGTCCACGCAGGCAGTAGGACGTGGACTTCATCTTCTGGAACCTCTCAGCCGTGTGGCCTTGGGCTGGGCACATCACTTCTCTGAGCTTCAGTTTCTCTTCTGTAAATCAAAGTCCCAAGAATCAGTTTTGTTAATACCTTCCACTCTTATTTTCTAATGAGTTATTATTTTATATTTGTTGGTGTTTTGCCTGCATGTGTGTGTAGGTTTGTCAGATCCCCTAGAACTGGAGTTACAAACAGTTGTGAGCCACCATGCGGGCGCTGGGAATCGAACCCGGGTCCTCTGGAGGCACAGCCAGTGTTCTTAACTGCTGAGCCACTTCTCCAGCACCCAACACCTTCCTTAGGGATGGTCGTTTTATATGGCTATATACTTTTCCTTATTTTGAGTTCTGTAAACTCTAACTGGCAGATGGAGTTGCTAGGTTGGGTAAGGACCACTGCACCTCTCCCAGTCACAGCTCTGTCGGTGGCGGGATTGTTTTAGCTCATGGTGTGGGGCTGTGCGGACTGGGACTGATCCAAGTGGCTTCATCCCATCCTGGCCAGCACACTAGGCTCCTTCATAAGCCCAGCCTGATTGCCATCACAGGGATGCTTCCTGTCCCTGCCGAGGCCTGGCCATCATCCAAGTTCCAGCCTCTGGACCGTCTGGAGGTGGCCCGTGTAAGATGAGCTCCCCAGAACCCGGTACCTCCTCCCCTGGCTGCAGAAGCAGCTTCTGGAGGACTGGCTCAGATGTTCATGCTATGGAGATCTGGAAGGGCAGAGAGAGGAGAGGGTGTGGGGAGCCACAGGGCAGGGCGGGTGATGGAGCCAGGTTCTCAGAGGTGAGTTGGGGGCCAGGGTATCTGCAAGGGAGTGATGCTACCCTTTTGTGACTTTAGATGGGGACATTACATAGCCCAGTACATCCCCAGCTCCATGTGTGTGACATGGGGCCGAGGTGGGGGTCTCATCCGCTAGGGTTGTTTGCTCATGTAGTATGCAGGCTCCTGGACTGCCTCGCATGTGGGCCTGCCCCTCCTTTCCCCTCCCCCAGCATGCCGGTCAGTACCAGCCCTGGTGCTGAGTCAGCAGCCATCAGTGTCAGTGGCCAGATCTGGTGGTGGGTGGCTTAGTATTATTTATTAATTCATTTTTTACCTATGTGTTTTATGTGGGTGTTGGGGTGGTACACGTGTGTGTGTGTGCCTATGTGTATGTGCGTGTGCATGCGTATGTGTGTGTCTGTGTGTGTGTGTGTGTGTGTGTGTGTGTGTGTGTATGTGCGCACATGCCTGTGCTGACCAGAAAGTGAGCACGTGGAGGCCAGAGGTCAATCTGGTGTGTCCTCCTCTCTCTCCGAACCTGGAGCTCTCCATTTAGATGAGGCTGGCCGGCCACCGAGCACAGGGATCCTGCTGTCCGACCTCCCAGCCCTGCTGGGGTAATAGCCAGCCACACACCATCATGCTGGCTTTGATGCGGGTGCTGACATCCTGACTCAGGCCTTCATGTTCGTATAGCAGCAGTGTACCTACCTCCGAGCGTCTCAGCAGCCCTGCCAAGTTGGTCTTTGTATGCTCAGCACATGGAAGGTGTTTGTTGCTGGCCACAGTTGTCACGGCTGCCTTTGCTAGTGAGGTCTAGGGTTCAAACTGTAGGCTCCGCACCTCATCTGCTGGCTTGTGCTCCTGGGGCACTCCTGCCCCTAGGAGGTCTGTTGCCAGCCTGGCCCTTAGCAAGCCCCTGGCTGAACTTTAGGGACCTGAGGATGGGTTTGGGCCTCTATAATTAATCAGGATTTCTGTGTCCTTGAGATCTGAATTCAGACTCCAGCCTCGTGATGGCCAGTGGCCCAAGTGCTCCCAAGAGGGAAAGCAGGGACCTGCCAGGCAGCAGAGCCTGACTAACACAACTTGAGGGAGAAATGCCTTATTCTGGCTTGCACTTCAAAGGTGCCGTCCATCATGGTTGGGTTGCCAAGGCAGCAGGAGTTTGTACAACCTGATACCTCGCACCACGCTAAGACTCAGCACCCCCTCTCCATTTCACTCACCCCAAGATTCCTGCCCAGGAAGTGGCCCTGCCTACATCAGGAAACATAGTGAAGGCAGTCCCTCATGGGCATGCATAGGGGGCCATGTCCTAGGTGACAAGAGACGCTCACGTCTGAGATCCCACAGGGACCTGCTCTTGTTCCCATTTTTCAGATGAAGGGACTGAACTCATTGGACTATAGTTAGCTAGGAGATGATGGCTTGGGTTTGTTTTTATTTGTTTTAAATTACTATTCTTATTTTTCTGAGACAGGGTCTCATGTAGCCCAGGCTGGCCCTGAACTTGCTGTGTAACTGTGGATGACCTTGCGCTCCCTGTGCTCGCGGCAGAGGCCTGAGCCACCACACTGGGTGTTCAACTCAGGGTTCTTCACATCTCTCCCAGCTGAGTCCCTTCTCCAGCTCTTTTCAGGACTGGGTCTCACGTAGCCCAGGCTGACCCCAAACTTGAAATCCTCCTGCTCCAGCAGTGGGACTTGAACCCATGCAAAGCTAACGTCTGAATTTAGTGTCTCCTAGACTCTCCCGTTTATCCTGAGGGTTCAGGGTCACACTGTATCGTGGTTTCTGAAGCCACAGCTTGTCTGGAACGTGACACATGGCCCAGCTTGCTCGTGTCTCCCACCGCAGTGGCTCCTGTTATCTTCGTGGGCAGCCACAGCTGTCATCAGGATCAACATTAGGATGATTTTGTCATCACAGAATGAAGGTAGCCCCCTGTAGGAGCTGTTTCTCATCCTCCCCCCAAACTTCCCCAGCCCAATGACTTCTCTGGTCTCCTTTGTCTCCATGGACTCGGCTGTTCTGGGCATTTTCCCTGAGTCTGGTCATGTGCTGCTTGGCCTTTCATGAACAACCCATCCTCCAGTATCATGTTTTTAAGGTTTACCTACTTGTGATGTTTTCAAAGTTTCCTACCTTCTTGATGCCCTAGTACTATTCCTCTGGATAGATATACCATTTTGTTGTTTTTCCTTGAGGCAGGGTCACACAGACTAAGCTGGTCTTGAACTTGCCAGGTAACCTCAGATGACCTTGAACTGCTGACCTCTTGCTCCACTTCCCGTAAGCTGGGATCACAGATGGTGTTCCTCCACACCTGGCTTCATCTCTGTATTTGTTCAGTTGTTATGTATTGCCATGCTGGGGATCAAACCTAGGGTCTCAAGAATTCTCAGCAAGCACTGTGCCATCGAGCTACAGCCCCCTCCCACGAGATTCATTTTACAAAATTTAAATAGAAACGTTTTCAACGACGTTCAGGGCTGGGAGATGGCTCAGAGCACTTGCTGTGTAAATGTGAAGCTCTGAGTTCAAATCTCCAAATAAGAAGCTGGGCAGGGACGGGCATGGTGGCACACACCTTTAGTCCCAGCACTCGGGAGGCAGAGGCAGGTGGCTCTCTGTGAGTTCAAGGCCAGCCTAGTCTACAGAGTGAGTCCAGGACAGCCAGGGTTACACAGAGAAACCCTGTCTTGAAAAAGCTACACACACACACAAATGTGGCATAGCTGTGTGCACACCTGTAATCTCTGCTGTGGGGGGTGGAGACAGGGATTGGAGGCGCTTTCTGGCAATCAACCTAGCTCCAGGCACAGTAGGAAACCCTGTCTTGAGGGACTAGGCAGGAAGCAGGGTTCCTGGTGTCCTCCCCTGACCTCCATGTGCAGGAGCACACATGTTCACAAGCTCACACACATTTAGTGGCTAGCACAAGCTCACACATTTAGTGGGCTAGCACAAGCTCACACATTTAGTGGGTAGCTCAAGCTCACACATTTAGTGGGCTAGCTCAAGCTCACACATTTAGTGGGCTAGCTCAAGCTCACATTTAGTGGGCTAGCACAAGCTCACACATTTAGTGGGCTAGCTCAAGCTCACACATTTAGTGGACTAGCACAAGCTCACACATTTAGTGGGCTAGCACAAGCTCACACATATTTAGTGGGCTAGCTCAGTTCTATCTGGCACATGTGGAAATCTGTCACTTAACACACGTTACCATGACTCCCACCCCTCGCCCTGTCACTCCTTCCTGCCTTGAGAACTTCAGTGGGCTGCCCACTAGTGAGCTGTTTTGTTACAGAGATGAACAGTTATTAGACTTGGAGGAGGGGTGTGTGTGTACAGGCAGGGTGGGGAGTCACATGTTTTTCTCATGAACAAAAGCACACTCCTCTCCTTCGGGAACAGAGCAGGCATTTAGATGCCCCTTGATGCCTTTGCTGCTTCTTTGAAGCAATGAATTTGCCACTGTGTGTGACTTTGGCTGCACTGATGGCTCCAGCCACAATCAGAATGGAAGTTTGTGGAATTGCTGTTTAGTGAGTCAGTAACAGGAACCATGCCAACTTCAGCGTGACCCCACCAGCTAAGGCACCATTGGCTCCTTTTTCCAGACAGGCAACTGGGAAGTACCCTCATTACTTTCCCTAATGGTTGTGCCATTTTATCTTCCTGCCCATAGTTCAGGGATGCATGTTTTCTGCTCTTCCCAGCCCTGGGTTTTTGGGCTCTTGATAGAAGCTAGCTGTAGGGATGCGACGGGCGTGGACTTTTGAGGGAGTGCCACAGTGGCTGGGTGTACTTGTTCAAGGCCCGTCATCTCTGATACCCTGGAGACTGAGGTCAGAAGATTGCCAGTCCCCCACTGCCTGCACCGCAGACCTAGCTCAAGCCCAGCCTGGCAACTGAGACTGGTTCAAAAAGAAGGGAAGGGGCTTGGTGTCATAGCTCAGTGGAAGGGTACTTGTCTAGTAGGTGCAGGGTTCTGTATCCAGCACTGAAGAGAAAGGGAGGGAGGCAGAGGCAGGCAGATCTCTGAGTTCAAGGCCAGTCTGATCTACAGAGCAAGTTCCAGGACACAGAGAACGCCTGTCTTGAAAATCAAAAAAAAAAAAAAAAAAAGGAGAGAGAGGAGGGGAGACACAGAATCCATTTCTCACTGACCCAGAGCACCATGGCCATGTCCCATGGGGAGAAGCCCTGGAACTATTCTTCCAGGATGCTTTGGGAGTATGGAGATTCCCCCATTCACTGGGGAAGAGTTCCCCAGCCAAGGGTGTGGTCTTTGGCTCTAGCTGCTCACAAGACCCCCTGGAGCTTTGCAGGAATAAGAGGGCTTCTAGCCAGGCTTGGTGGTGCACTCCTATAATCCTAACACTCGGGACACTGAGGCAGGAGAAGGTGGGGTTTGAGGACTGCTGGGCTACATAGCATTTGTGCGTAGCTTTTTTTGTATCAAGACAAACAGAGGCTCTGAGATGAGCACCTGGGGTCTGAACATCTATTTTAAGGAAGGAAAGTCCTTGAGTTTCTGTGGCAACAAGAGTCACCTCCAGGCCACTGAGTGAGGAGGCTCGTGAGCCCCCTGGGTCTGCCACCCCCCAACCTTTGTGGCCACATACACCCAGCCTCTGTGATTTCTGCCCCATCTTTGACTCCTGTGTTGTCATTCATATGAGACTCAGGTTGCCTCACTGGGCTGTACCTGAATGTCCTTGTGTCATGACCCACAGTGAAAAAGTAGAAGGTGACTTTAAAAACACAGACACAGGAAGGCAAACAGCACCAGCCAGTCCTCGAGTAGTGCTGCCATTGTGGCTTTATCCTGAGGATCACTGGCACTCTCTGTTCTGGTGGTCAGCTCCTGTTGGGTGACTTCTACCAGCACAGACATGGGGTTATGGAGGGATGAGGTGGGAGACAGGAGCCCTGGCAGGGAGGGGGTTCTAAGTGGCCATGGCTGATGGCTGGCTCGTGTCCTGTGGGTGTTAGGGTGACCCACCTCCAGGACATCCCTGCCCCACAGCAGAACCTTAGAAGGCTCAAGAAGCTTTTATCTGTTGGATCCCTGAGCTTGGACGGGTTTCTGCCAAGGTTGGGCACTGAGCCTCGGGCATAGGTCATGCAGCTGGAAGAGAGATAACAGAGGCACCTTCTGTGTCCCGGCTGTGGGTCACTGGTCTAATTACTGATTCTACTCGCCGTTTTACCTGCTGTGTGACCTCATATGAGCCCCTTGGCCTCTCTGAGCTTCTATCAAGTACTCACTGGCCACCGACATGGGTCATCTCCTCTGGCTGCTGCAGGGACTGCACAACAGAGCTGATGGTTATGGGGGAGGAAGGAGGCGGGACTTGGGGGAGGAGAAATGCACCTTGCTAAAGGCTGCTGAGGTGCTGGCTGAGAGCTAAGCTTTCCTGGTTCTGGTAAGGACCTCAAGCATGGGAATGGTCACATGACCTCATTAGGAACCATGTGGTGTTGGGGTCATAGTTCAGCAAAGTGCTTACCATGTAAGGAGGGACCCTGTGCTTGGCACAGGAAGTGAGGGTGGATGCCTGGACCTTGCTAGCAGTCCAGTCTCACCTAGTTGGTGAGCTCCAGGTCTCAGGGAGAGACCCTGTCTCAAAAACAAGCAAGCAAATGAACAAACCCAGCAGACAACATGGAGGTTGCCCTTTGTCCCCCACATACCCAGGCGAGCACAGCCCCACTTCCACCCCTCACTGCCATATGTTACTTTGGAGACAGGGTGTCATGTAGCCCAGGCTAGGATGTAAAGTTGTCAAATAGCTGAGGATGACCCTGACCTCCTGATCCTCCCTTCCCATCTCGAGTGAGCCCTGTGCCCCGTTTTCTCAGTGCTGCGGTTGGGGTTGGTGCTGTGCACACTAGGCTAGCTCTCTGCACAGAGCAGCACCCCAACCCTGTTCCACTGTTTTCTTCCTCAGCTCCTGTTGGGGGGCCCAGCGGCCCTGCTATATCACCCCAGGAGATGGCGGCCCACAGAGTGTGAGCACTTTCCCAGGTTCACACAGCAGGGATGAGAACTAAAGGTTGTGTCCAGTTCTTCTGTTTGTTCCATAGTGAAGGTGAAGGTCACCTCAGACACAGCAGGGTCCTGGGGAAAGGCCCCAGACAGGGAGTCCTGGCTTACATATCGTTTCCTGCTAGGAGGCCAGGGACAGTTTTCCATATCAGCATGGTTCGCTCCTTTGCATGGAGGAGCTGCTGTTTGTCCCCAGACTCAACACATTTGCAGAAGTTGAGGAGCAGCAGGGAGCCTGTCACCTGTCACCTGTCCTTGAGTGTCTGGAAGGACTGAGATGAAAGTCTTGGTCCCAGAACTAAAGGCCAGGCCAGGACCTTGGGAACTGCTTGCCCTGCACTGAGTGTGCTCAGTGTTTACCCACCAGGACTTAACGTGAGACGAGAGGCCTCTCCCAGGTCTGGGTGTGCCCATTTGCCCCTGAGCCAACCTTGTTTTCAGGGTCTGAAATTCCCAGGGTAGTGAGAGGCCCTGACTTCCTGCACAGCCCAGTCTGTTCAACTCTTTTGTCCCTGTCTGGTGAGGAGGGATGGGGATTGGGAAGGACAAGCTGCCTCCCTTCCTGCTGCCCGTGCCATGGTGAGTGCCCCTCCCCCTTTTCCTTAAGGCTTCCTCGCTGTGTAGCAGGAGGTCCTTCTGGAGAAAGCCAAGCAGTGACTCCCAGGAGGTGTGGTTCCCTGTGCGCATGCCCAGGTGTGTTACTGGCTGCAGAGCTGCGTGGAGAAAAGATGTTAAATCTGGTTGCAGATCTGAGGGCCATTTCCTTCCTCCTTGAGAAAGGCCTGTGTGGATGAATCATGTCCTGTCTTTAAATTTTTAGCCTACTAGTGTCAAGGCCTTGCTGGCACTGCTGGACAGAGGCCTGCTCAGCGGATGTCAGACAGGGAAGGACTCTGGCTGCCCTAAGGGGCGGCACCGGTGGCTCCTATGGAAACCATCTTACTCTGGGTATTCCAAGCCTTCACCCAACCACCAGCATGTCCATTGAAGATCTTGGGACTCACACTTGGTCCTGTGGCAGGGATCTCGGCAGCTGTTGTTTTAGAACCTGCCAGGGGCCAGGTGCCCGCAGGAACCAGGAGCTGTCCTGAAAGGGAAGTGTCACAAGACCTGAGCTCTGGAGTTCACAGGCTAGATCGAGAGGCTTTGGGTTTATTATACCAGCCCCCCCCCTGGTTTATTTCCCATTGGGAGGAGGCAAGTGCAGGGTCATAGTCCTGCTGAGACCCAGGGGGCTTCCTGGGCTCCCACTAGGGTCTCCTCACTCTTTCTTCGTGGGGTGCCCCCTTACATCCGCCTTGGTTGTTTCCCATGGGCCCTACTTCCTGGGTCCACTGTCTGGAAAGCCCTTCCCCTGGCAGGCTCTTCTTCCACATGTAATCTGAGCCTAGGTCCCATGTCCCCTTTCCCAGGAAGCCTCCCAAGTGTAGAGCGCCTGCCTGTACCCTGACCCCTGACCTCTAACCTCTAATCCTTCCACCCATCTTTAGCACCTTCGGTCTTGCTTTGAGCTGTTGCTCGTCCTTCTGCACTCCATCGAAGGTACTTCTGCCTTTGCAGGGTGGCTTGGCCCTTCAAGCTCACATGTGGCCTCATCTTTCCTCCTCTGTTGTTTTGACCAGGGAGCCTGAGTGTTTAACATGGAACATTCTGGATTCTGGGTCTCAGGAATTCAGGGCTGGTCAAGGCTGGAAGGAAAACACCAGGCACAGGAAAGACAGTGGGAGGAGGGCGGTCCTGACTGTAGGAAAGGGAGGGTCCTGGGTGGGGAAGCGTGTGTTTGGGTGAGTTCCCACTGCTGAGCCCTAGCCCTTCACTAACTCTCAGAAAACACTGCTATTGTCTGATTTCCAGCTTGGGAGGGGAGGGCGCGAGGGGACCTCTGCCAAAGGGACGTTTGTTTATTTGAGAGTTGGATGAGAGTGGCTGTCCTCCTAAAACCTTGGCTCCAGGAGCCTCAGTGGGGTTTGCAGATGGGGCGGACGGCAGCAAACTACACTCTGCCTCTTTGTTTAGCATTAAACAAACAAAAAAAGATCCTTTTGCTAGAGGTGCTCTGCAAACAGCAGAACTACCCTACAGAGGCCTCCCCGTCAGACAGGCTGTGGCTGCTCTGCCAGGGTAGGAAGGCATTTTGCAGTGTGCCTTCCGTGTGGGGCATGGATTTTGCTGATTCTTTTTTTTTTTTTTTTATGGCTATTCTTTTCAAATTTTCAGGTCCCCAGATGTGTCCAGCTTTGTGGCTGCCCTTCCCACTTAGCACCATGCCATTAGCTGCTTTGCGAATTTCTTTTGGGATAGCTTAATCCCAAGTCAGGGTGCCCAAGCCTGTTTAGTCACTCCCCCAGACACTAGGGGTGCCCCAGTGCCCTCTGCTGCTTTCTAGTCTGGTGTACCACGGGGCCTTTGCACAACCATTCCCCTGTTGTTTCTTTTTGTGTGTGTTATGTGTGTGTATGCATGTGCACCCACATGTGCCTTAGTTTGATGTTGGGTGTCTTCCCAGATGACCGTCCTCTTTGATGGTCGGTTGACACAGTCTCTCACTGATAGACTGGGCTGGCAGGCTGGCAATGCACGAGGGGACAACTTAGGGACTGTTGGCTTTGGCTTCTGCTGTGGGCTGCATCCCAGTATACTTCCCTAGCTCCTTGGGTAGTCAGACCCTGAGCTGGCTCTTCTGGCCCCGCTGGGTAAACTGAGGCTCCAGTGGGTCAGAACCCAAGGCCCCCTCTGACCACACAGTCACACCCTTCCAGGCAGCCTGTCCCTCAGACTCCTGACTTTGAAGGACTATCCCAGTTCCTTCCTGCTAGTTAGCTACTGATCAATTACGACTTTGGGCCTCTGAACTTTTTGCAGTGAACATGAGCTTGGCTGAGGCAGGCAGCTCTCTGGACTTCACTTCCTCCTCCCAGTGGTTCCCTGGTGTGTAAGTCTGGGTCACTACTGCTGTGATGGAACACCATGGCCAAAAGCAACTCGGGGCAGAAAGGGTTTACTTGGCGTACACTCCATGTCACTGTTCATCATGGAAGGAAGTCAGGACAGGAACTCAAGCAGGGCAGGCACCTGGAGGCAGGAGCCGATGCAGAGGCCATGGAGGGGTGCTGCTCACTGGCTTGTTTCCCATGGCTTGCTCAGCCTGCTTTTCTTTCTTTTCTTTTTTTCTGTGTCTCTTTTATTTTTATTTTTTGGCTTTTTGAGACATTGTTTCTCTGTGTATCCTTGGCTGTCCTGGACTCACTCTGTAGACCAGGCTGGCCTTGAACTCACAGAGATCCACCTGCCTCTGCCTCCCCAGTGCTGGGATTACAGGTGTGAGCCACCACGTCCGGCAAGCCTGCTTTCTTATAGAACCCAGGACCACCAGCCCAGGGATGCCATCAACCACAATGGGCTGTGTCCTCCTTCATCAATCACTAATTAGGAAAATGCTCTACAGCCCAGACTTAGGGAGGCATTTTCTCAGTTGAAGTTCCCTTTTCTTAAATTACTCTAGCTTGTGTCAAGTTGACATAAAACCAGCCGGCAAATCTGGTCACTCAGGAATGCAGATGACATGTCTAAAGCAGTTCTCTTAGGGAGGACAGGGCTTTGCTGGTGCCATTTCCTGGTGCCAGTAATCCACAGGGAGCCCTCGACCCTCCTCCTGGGCATGGCCATGTCAACATTCTGTGCCCTAAATGTGAAGGTCTCTCTTTCTTCTACAGCAGCAGACCCGTAACCTGCCTCCTGGAGTTACACTTCTTGTTGGGAACTTAGGGCCTTGCCCTGGGGAATGGAGTGGGTACTGGGACCCTGCAGGAGCCCAGTGGCCCTAGGGAGCCAGATAAGTTTGCTTAGATGGATATCTACTGCAAGACGGCACCTCACCTGTGAAGCTGTTTTTCTGTGGTCACTGGGCTCTGCGCTTTTACTGGGGGGGCAAGGTCTTGGATTGAAGGAGCACACAGTTGTGTGCTCATCTAGTCTCTCCTCTCTGTCCATCCTTACAAACCTTCCTCTGCTGGCCCACACGCTGACCAGGCTTGTTCACATCAGTGTGGTAGGAGAGCCACATATAAACAAACAGTACCGAATGCTTTCTTATCTAGGATCTGTAAGCCATTTGATGGACTGGGGAAGCTCTCATGGTGAGCCACCACCCCCAGCTCTCCCTTCCCCTCTGTTTCTGCCTGTCCAGAGGCCCACAACCCTGGCCCAGGCTGTACTGGCCATTCCTGGCAGTCGGGTGACTCCATTCTCTCCTGCTTTGGAAGGCACAGCGGTGCCCCCAGAGGGAGGGAGGCATCTGATAGAGCCCCAAATGCGACCTCAGTCTGTGGGCTCTGCCTGTTTTTCCCCTGCTAACTGGACATAGACCCCCTTCCCCTCCTCCCACCAGCCCCACCTGCCTCTTCTCCTTCCAGGCCCTTCTCTTAATCTCTAGATATCATGATTTTCCCTTGTCGGCCATCTCCACAAGGCTGTGATGTCATCCCTTCCTGGATCCTTCCTTGATCACTCTCTCTGAGGGACCCTGCTCTCTCCCTGTCCTCACACGAGGACACCTTCGTCTTGGTGTGCCCTGAGTCCATCACTTATCTGAGCCACACCTCACTCCCTGAGATCCACCTGGACTTGACTTTTGGGTTCATTACTAAAGGTGGACTCAATAAATGCTGGTGAACTTGGTTAAAATTCAACCCCGGCACCTGGAATGTATGACCCGCGTCTGGCTGGTCAACATGTTGTACTTCTCTCAGTAGGGGGCGCGTCTCGCCACTGTGTCCTGAAACCTTGTGGAGACTGTCATTTAGAAACAATTCCCGGGTGAGACAGGAAGTGGGGTGTCATAGGTCAAGCTGCCCTGAGGCCTGACTGGGTGGTGTGGTACCAGTAGGGTGCGCCAGTGAGCAGCTTGTCTCTGAGGTTCCCTGCAGTTTACCTGTGCTGGGGTCAGTGTGGGGGGGCCTTTGGACATGACACTGCATGACCCTGCAACACCCGGGGACCTGGGGTTCTGATGCTCAGTAGCCAAGAGGACATTGTCCCAGAGTGTCAAGGATGTGGGTGGAACTAGCAGCCTCTGCCAGACCCGGGCAGGCACTTGCCATGGCTGCTGACTCTGACTGGTGGGGTCTGGTAAGCTGGCCACATCGCCTGCTGTCACTGAGACCCAGACACTGCTATTTCTTGGGCACCTTGATGGGAGCAAGTCTTCTGGCAGCTTTCTGAGCCAGTACTTCCTTGAGTTTGCCATCTGAAGATGCATTTCTATAATGATTGCCTGCTGTGTGCACTCCAGGACATCTAGCTTCCCTTGGGACTAGGCGAGGGTGGAGGAACATGTTGAACCTCCTTGAGCTTTTCTGCACACATGCAGAGATGGAAGGGCCTGCCTTCCCTGGCTTCTCTAGGTGGTCAGTGCCAATGACCATGGTGATCCCCTAAGTGCTCCCTACAGCCTGGCCTGTCCTTCATTTCCAAGCTTGGTGAGCACCTGGCTCTTCCCGTGCTGGTCCCCATGCTGGCTTGTTCACAGCTGTGTCCCTGCTCCAGGCAGTTAGGCCACCAGTGAAAATAGTGTGTGCATGTAAACAGCATTGTGGGGTTTCCATCTGCTCCCCCAGCAAATCTCAAGGCTACTCTGTGCAGCAAGTGAGAATGGCAGACAAGGAAACAGGAAACTGAAGCCTGCAGAGACAAGAGGCGATTTGCATCTGAATCATCATTGCACTGAATCTGAAACTTAAGCAAATGCGCTTAACAGATGAGGAAGTCAAGGCCCTGAGAGGTAGGGAGCTGTGCAGAGGGCCTAGAACGGTCCCTTTCTCTGAGGGCCACACAGAAGGACAGAAGCAAGGCTAAGACAAAGGGGTCCTTGGCCATCAGGACTGGTTTCACCCTAACCCTGGTGTCCCCTGAGGACCTGGTGATTGTGTTGGGCCAAATGGAGAGTCTCAGTGAGTGGAGAGCAGGTGGGTTTTAGCTGGAGTCTGGAGTTGTGTTGTCTGCAACGAGCCAGGCAAGTCTGTGTGAGGAAGGGGCCAGCCATCCTTGGCGGACTCTTGTGCCCAGGGCCCTGCTCCAGGAGCTGTTGGTGAGGCAGAATGAATCCGTGGAGTGCTGTGCACCGAGAGACACTGCAGAGTGACTTTGCTGTCCCCGCAGATACTGGCATCAGAGGCCAGGCATGGGGACATGTAAGTGTGCACACACAGGAACACATGCACACTCTGCGCACACTCGTGCCTTCACATCCCCATGGGCTCAGCCCTTGTGTGCATTGGCCTTTGTGTTCCTCACTCTGGAACTCTGGGTGAGGTTGGTTCCTGGAAGCAGGGTTTAGACTCCTGGTGAGGGAGAGGTGAGGTGGCTTGAGGCAGACAGGGTCTCTCTCAGCTGCTCTGGCCTCAGCCTAACCCCGTGAGGTGTTCTGCAGCCTGGGGGAGCCTGTCTAAAGAATGTGACCCCTTTGTCCCACAGAAGGTAGTCACTGGCTGTGGGGTGCCCTAGTTTGGGGGTTTGTGACCACACGAGTGTCTGGGGCTGTGGCTCACTGCTTCCCAGCCATGAGGGATGAAGCCAGACTTCATGTGACCAGTCCAGGAAAGGGTACAGATCCTGAACTAGGGCACGGCTTGTGACACACCCCAGCCACTGTCAAGTGGGACAACTCTGACTTGAACCACAGTAGCTCGGGAGCTCTCCGCCTATGTGGTGACCCCACGTGCGAGCTGGAAGTCACCCCTGGTGAGGCTGACAGCCCCACCCCAGGCGGAGCTCTCCGCCTATGTGGTGACCCCACGTGCGAGCTGGAAGTCACCCCTGGTGAGGCTGACAGCCCCACCCCAGGCTCCATGCACTGTTGTGCTTCACGCTGGTCCCGGGAGAGAAGTTCGCCAGAGTCTCTGCCTCGTACCAGGGGCGCCACGCTTGGCTGGTGGTGATTTTCAGGATCAGAGAGGCTCCTGGAAACCATGGCAACTGTCTGGCGTGGGCGGAGCTGGGCAGAGCTTGGGAGAGTCACAGTTCCTGAGTCCAGGGATGAGCATAGATGGCTTACAGGGTTAGTGCCCCAGGCAGGTCTGTTGGGAGAGTATAGAGACCAGGGGGAAGGTTAGGGCCTAAGACTGCCCGTGTTATTGAGAGACACGCCTGAGACTTCTCTCCACCGGAGGGGAAAGGGAGACATCATCAGTAATCCTACTCCCCCTGTTACTGGGGTAAGGTTATATATGGCAGCGTGTCTGCCAGGACCCTTGCGGTTAGCATTAGTATAGAGGCTCACCTACCTCAAGGTTGCTGAGGCACTTCGTGGAGCCACTCCTTTGATACTCCAGAAGGAAGCTTCTCATGGAATTCCAAGAGTTGAGCTAAGCCACGACAAGGGTGAACGGCCCACGCTTCTGCCTCCCACCTGAGAGGTGACTTATCCACACGCCGCCCACCGGTCCCTCTAACACTGTCTGCAAACATTTGCATCAGTCACCGGCATCCCTCCATGTTAACCTGATGGCCAGCTTGTACCTGGACATTTAAAAGATTGATTTTGGGCTGCGAGATGGCTCAGTGGATAAAATGCTTGATGTGCAAGCACAAGGCTCAGAGTTTGGATCCGGCACCTGTGAAAGAGCTAGGTGGGCATGGCAGCCTCACCTATAATCCTGGGACTTGGGAGCTGGAGACGGGCCGCTGAGCAAGCTGGCTAGCTATGCCAGCCATCTCAGTGGGTTCTAGGTTCAAAGAGAGGCCTTGCGTCAATATATAAGTGTGGAGAGATGGAAAGAGATACCTGACACTAAGGGCCTCCACACATGTGCACACACACACATGTGCATGCTGATCACACACATACTCATGCAGAAGAGAAAATGATTGTCACATGTATGGGTGGCACAGTTACAGAGTTCAGGATGGAACGTGTCCACAGTACAGGTGAGACCGGGGTCCTCCCACTCCACCTGTCACACACCCCACCCCAGCAGACAGAGTGCAAACTTTTTTGTAATTGTATTTTTTCACTTTTCTCCAGTTGCCTTGTGGCTCCCTCCAGCTAGAGCTTAGCACTCCATTACACTCATTATGACTCATCACCTGTCAATCAGTGAGTCCCCAGTGAATCCCTGGGAGGTGGATGAGGCAGCCTCTGATTGCTGGGGTAATTCTGGCTCCTCCATAAGCCAGTTGATAAAGACAGAGGGTTCGGGAGCTGAGGGGACAGTACTGATCACACCAGACTGAACCCCCGTGCTATCCCTTCAGGCCTTGGAGCCAAGCTTGAGCCCCCGCTGTAGAGACTTTTCCTTTGCCCTGGAGCCCTGTCCTGGATAGTTTGAGCTAGAGTCACCTGAGTGGGAGCCTCTGTTGAGAAAATGCCTCCATAAGATATGGCTGTAGGGCATTTTCTTAATTAGTGACTGATGGGGGTGGGGCCCAGCCCATTGTTGGTGGTGCCACCGCTGGTGATCCTGTGTTCTATAAGAAAGGAGGCTGAGCAAGCCATGGGAACAAGCCAGTGAGCAGCACCCCTCCATGGCCTCTGCATCAGCTCCTGCCTCCAGGTTCCTGCCCTGTTTGAGTTCCTGTCCTGACTTCCCTCAGTGATGGATTATGATGTGGAAGTGTGAGCCAAATAAACCCCTTTCCTCCCCAACTTGTTTTGGTCACATTTATCAAAGAAATAGAAACCCTAACCAAGACAAAAATTGGTTCCAGGATGGGGAGGTGTTGCTGTGACAGACCTGACTGTGCTTTGGGGAGGATTGGGAAGGACTTTGGACTAGAAAGGCCAACAGGTGTTGAGAGCTCAGCAGGACGTTCTGTAGGAGCTTGGAAGATGTTGAGAGCTTTTCAGAGGATGGGGACTGGCTCTTGAAGTTTCGGAGCGAAGCAAGGACTCTACGGAGCCAGTTGTTATTTTGAATCGAGAGTCTGTGGTTCTGGTCAGCGGGGCTGAAGAATCAGCTGTGGCTAAGAAGAGACCAGCATCACTGAGGTGAAGTCTTCTGGGAAGTGTTTCCTCAGGGTCAGCACTCAGAAGCTGTGCTCCAGACATGGCCAAGGCTGTACCTCGTGCTGTCAGCTGAACCTGGTAACGTAAGAGTCACCCAGGTGGTGCTGGCTTTGAAGCCATCATGGAGAGCAGCTGAGGCTTGGCGCTGTGTGGCAGGGCTCGGGTCCTGAAGAGAGCCCAGGAGAGGCCATTGGTGAAGGTGCAGACCAGTATCTTGGGGATGACCACCAAGAACAGCAGCAGTGGAGTGGAGCCAGCCTGAGCCTAGAGGACAAGCTGTGTGAGCTGCAGAGGGCGGAGCCGGAGAAGTGACCCAGGCCCCTTGGAGGAGCCCAGATCATGAGTGAATCACAGACAATGGATGTTGAGTTATTTATACAGTTGGAATTTGTTTTTGTTTTGTTCAGATTGTGACTTCTTAAAGTAAGAAGGTATTTAATTTATTTTTGATGTTACAGGAATCCACAGTTGAGAGGCTTTTAACAGACTTTAGATTTTAAAAGAGATTGGCTATTTTAAAGATACTGAATTTTGTCAGGCGGTGGTGGTGCATGCCTTTAATCCCAGCACTTGGGAGGCAGAGGCAGGCGGATCTGTGTGACTTCAAGGCCAGCCTGATCTACAAAGTGAGTCCAGGGCAGCCAGGGCTACGTAGAGAAACCCTGTCTCAAAAAACAAAACAAAAAGAGAGAGAGAGAGAGAGAGACTGAATTTTTAAAGACTTATGGGACCTTAAAACTTGAATTAATTCATGATCTTGGGGAAGAACAAGAAAGGAAAGGCTATGGCTTAACAGTGATGTGTTTGTGAAGTTGACAAGGGCTGAGCAAGGGCAAAGCCATCTGGAGAACTCAGGCTTGTGTTTGGGTTCCCCTGTGCCAATTGGGCAGGTGGACATCCTCGGTCGGATACACAGAGCCTAGGTTGCTTGTGTGCGCCTGTTGCTCGCGATGCCTCACCCGGGTCACTGCAGGGTGGTTGGTGTGGACCTGACCCAGGGCCAGATGGCTGGTGAGTTCTGGAGACAAACCAGGAGGGCCTCCTAGGGCTGGATTATGAGTTGGTCTCAGCACCAAGTCAAGTTGTTGGGTGGGCAGTTTGCTGTTTACATTTTTGCTTTATCTGCCCCTTTTAGTCCAGGCCTGTGCAGAGGATGAGCTGGTGTAGGGTGTGGCTATCCTTGTGGGAGCTATCTCCACGCCCCTGGGTTTGCTGTCCCTACTCTCAAGCTGGGAAATATGTATGCTCTGCCAGCAGGATAAAGAGAGAGGTCAAATTTTCATTAGAAACTCGTTCCTCCAGCGTCTGACATGTTAAACTCCCCTCTCACACATACACCCTAATCCTACCACTCACAAATGGTGTGCACGGGTTTCGTTCTTCTGTTTGCTTGCACACTGATTTATGGCTTCCCCGGTACCCGGCACCAGGTCGGCTTGCGGGCGCCTCATGTGCCATCTCATTTAATCACCGCAATCCTTTGCCACTGAACTGAGTGGTTGGTTCTTCAAGGCCACCGTAGCTTCTGTATTTACTCATCAGATACTCTGTCAGCTTATTTGTGCCAAGCTCCCTGCGTCTGTTGGGGGTGTTTACCTGCATAACAAGCCCTAATGGACGATGGCTTAAACAAGTACGTCTTTTATGTACAAAACCCAAAGAATTCTTTTTATCATCGATAGGATATTGTGGTCTTTGGTTCCAAGAGGGTTGCCGTGAGTCCAGGCATCACGTCCTTGTTCTGGTAGGCCACTGCACCGGTTGCATTTGTCTGTTTTATGCACAAGGTGAAAGTTTGCCTCCTAGCCACTCCACTTTCCTCTGTCCTTGGTCTTGAGCCAACACAGGGTGAGAACAGCTGCTGAGTGGGAGCCCAGCTCTGGTGTGGGCTCCTGATAGCCTGTGTCTGCCCCACTTTGCCTTGGTGATTTCCCTTTTCATGTTAAACAGCAGAGCGAGCTTTGGTCATTCCCACTGTCCTCTCTTGAGTGATTTTTATTTATTTATTCATTCGTTTGTTTGGTTGGTTTTTTTTTTTTGGTTTTTCGAGACAGGGTTTCTCTGAATATCTCCGGCTGTCCTGGACTCGCTTTGTAGACCAGGCTGGCCTTGAACTCACAAAGATCCACCTGCCTCTGCCTCCCAAGTGCTGGGATTAAAGGCGTGCGCCACCACCGCCCGGCCGTTTGTTTTTAACTTGTCACTTTTTCAAAAGTCCAGCACAAATTATTTTAAAAGAACCATTTGAAAAAAAAAAAAAAAAGAAACTTCATTGTAAACACAAAAGCAGCCCGGCTTACTTCAAGGGGAAATGGCAACAGTAATTAAGTGTGGTGAAAACCCAGGGGTATTTTACAGTGTGCAGCCATGGCAGTGAGTGGTCAGAGCGCGGGCTGTCTTCTGTGGGTTCACTTGGTGATGAGCCAGTGATGGAGAGGTGGGTGTCAGCCATCTGGGCATCAGGCGGTGGGTCTCTGGCTCTTCCAAAGGTCATCACGCTCATGGTGACCTTGGAAGGGGTCTGTGGCCAGAGAGGGTTGTGATGGAAACTCCAGCCTTGTAAGGGATACAGCCTGGGCCTTGTTTGTGAACCGGCTTCAGTTGGACACATTGAGAACTGCGAGTCACATGTGATTCCTGTAAGAGATGTGCTCTCAGTCACTGTAAAAAGCATGCTGGGCTTCAGGCATGTGGAAATTGTACAGGGTAAAGGGCTGTCCCTGGAAAGAGATGTTGGATTTAGGGGTCCCATTTATGAATTTGGGTGTACTCAAGAAGTTCTCCACCTCTTCCCTCTCAGGGGGACATGGAAACAGTCCAAGGGGGATGGACAATGGTGATCTGTAAGATGAGATGATTAAATCTCGCAAGGACTTGCTTTTGCGGAGGCAGTTCTTGGGCCAATATCAGCAATTCCTTCAGAATGTGTACTCGGAAAGGAATTATTGTTTTCTCTGCCATGTAAAATGACTTCCCTGGCTTCCTGCTGAGAGCACAGTATGCGGACATTCTCCTTGAAGTCAGCTGTGTTGCTCCTTGAGTTGGGCCCAGGATGGAGTCCTCCCTCCCTGCCCCAATGCTATCCTCATTCATGTTTCCTTCTCCCTGGCCATGCCAGGCCCGCACAGCCTTTGGGCTGGTCCCAGCTGACTCCCCTCTGTCCCTGCACTGTCCAGGCCCCTGGGAACCTCCTGTCCCGTTAGTGATAATCGCCTTTAAGTAGAGCAGGGAAGATTCCTGGGAGGTGAGGCCAAGTGCCCACCAGCTGTGTTTGTTGGGCGCACTTCAGGGGAGAGGCTGCAGACACCTCCAGCTGGGAACCGAGTCAGCATGGAAATTGATTCCCTGGGAATCACTGTGCTAGCATGCAGGGCTGGGAGAGAGGTGCGTACCCTCTGACCCAGCCGCTATCTTCTGGGCAGGATTCCCCATGAAAATAATTACCAGCGGGTATTCAGTTCAGTGTTAGGTGTTGTATCTGACACAGGCTGTCTCCTAGGCCAGGAACTCCCCAAGTGGGCAACGGTTGCTAGTCATATCGTGCCAACCAGAGTCCCAGCTTTGTGTGTGTGTGTGTGTGTGTGATGTGTTCCCCCCCCCCCAGTGCCTCCTGAGTATCATTTTTAATATTCTGTTTCTCAAAGGCCTAGGGTTGGCCAGGGCTTGGATTAGCAAAACAGGGGTTATCCTTAGGCATTCAAACAGCACAGGAAATGTTGTGTGAGGTGTTGTAGCTGATACACTGCAACATTAAAAAAAAAAAAGAGCTAAATTCTGTGATGTGTGGTGGCACATCACAGACAATAAACCTGTTGTCTCAGCACTTGAGAGGCTGAGGCAGGAAGATTGTCTTGAGTTTGAGGCTAACTTGGGCTTCATGACAATACCCTGTCTCAAAAAGCCACAACCAGCCCAACAGCTGACAAGTTGGTTCCTAGACAGTAGTGTGAACTGGCCCCGTCCAGTGTGTGGCAGGCTCATGTTCACACCGGGAATGCCCACTGGTTACATTGGCTGTGTGGCAGAATGCCATGTGGCCTTCAGCTCTCCGTGCTAAGATTTAAGACTGTTAAGTCTTTCCTGTGGGCCGGTGAGGTGGGTCAGCATGTCAAAGCACTTGGTCTAATCCCTCCCCAGATCCCATGTTAGAAGGAGAGAACTGAGTCCCCAAAGTTGTCCTCTGACCTCTGTGCGAGCACTGTGGGACATGCAAGTGCACTCTGTCATACATGAATAACTTAAAAAACAAACCAAGCTTGCTGGGTTGCGGACATGGTTCAGCCAGTAGATTGCTTGCCCAACATGAGGAAGGCCCTGGGTTTGATCTGAATCTGGTATAGTGTCATTGCAGAGGCAGGGGTCAGGGGTCAGTCACCCTTACTTGCATAGCAGTTCTGAGGCCATGTCTCAAAAAGCAAACAAAAATCTCAAACCTTTCTGTCTGAATAGCATTTTCTAAGTTCTCGGGTGGAATTGGAAGAGGTCTTAGGAAGAAGCTGGCTGCAGCTGGAAATTTATCAGAGCCATAGGAAGAGTCATGGCCTTGGGGACCTGGTATACACACTAAAGCCATTTGTTCTGTAAAGGATGGCAGCAAATGTCTCCTTTTTTCTCTGGGCCACATGGCGAGCTATCAGTCGGAGCCACAGACTGCGGTTCCTGAAAGATATTTCAGTGTCTGGGCTCAATAAAACTTTATTCACAAAGCCAGGCAGAGGGCGGACTTAGCTTCCAAACTGTAGTTGGCCAGTTACTCCAATCTGGAGAAAAAACAAGAGGGGACAAAGGCTTCATGCTTGAGCTTGATGACCGGGTTCTCCAGCCGCTGCACTGTCCCAGAATAGCACAAATTGTAGGAAGGAACTGGCTGTGGAGATTGAAAAGGCGGATGTTTACTTACAGGGGGTTGGACTGCACACTCTTTAGATGTGCAGCTGGCCTGGGGGGGGGTCTGATGGTTTGCATCGATCTGAAGGGCTATGGCAAACAGTCCTGCTCTGCACCTCACTGGAGGACACTTGTGAATCCCCTCAAACCCTTTATATAGTTGTCCCTATAATTCCTCTGTGGGTGTGACTGTGGGCTGAAGGCCCAGGGCAGCTGGTGAGAAACTACATGGAGCTACAGCCAGAGGGGGCTGTCAGGGACAGGGCACCCGGGGCAGTGAAACCCTGTGGGTTAGGATGACGTCACCGAGGGACACAGGAAACACTGCCTGGAGATTCTGTGCCTAGGCAGCTGCAGAGTAAGGTTTTCATCTGGCTCCCTAAAGTGGGCACCTTGTCTGTCAGGGAGATCCAGAATTCCATCTGGGATCCAGGAAGTACAGCCTTTCTGGTGGAAGTGCTTCCCCAGTGAGAAGAGGTTGTCGCAGAGCTCGTGAGCTTCCGGCTGCGTCTGAGTGCCAGCACCCATCAAAGGTCCTGGACCCTATTTCTCAGGTCAGGGACCAGAGGCAGGGAGGGGCTGGCCTGAGCCACAGAGAAGAGCCCAGGGGGCAGGGATGGATGGAGAGGAGCTGAGAGAAAGAGACAGGGCAGGGATGTCTGGGAGAGATGCAGACCCCACTGATAGCAAACCAATTAGGGCCAACACACAGGGGAAGAAAGTTTGATGTTGTTAGAGACCAGGGCAGGGGCACAGGGACTTTCAGGAGTGTATTTTCCAAGCTGGGGGAGTGGAGTGCCAGTCCCTACTTGGAATAGACGAACTCGTGATTCTTCAGATGCCCCATTGTGTCGGAGCTGCCTGCTTTCAGAAGCCTTTCTTAACATTTTGAACTCTGCTCTTTGCCTGGTCTGGTGCCTGTGGATCACACTCCCTACCAGCAGCCTGGGTCACAAGAGGAGCCAAGCGCGCTCTGTAAAGTAAGCACAGCGTTCAGTACACGGCCGACACACGGGAGGGCCAGGGAAGCTCGGCTACGATGCGCTCGGATGGACGCGTGATGCAGCACCGCGTCTCAAACACAGGGCCTCCTGCTTGCTAGAAAGGCACTCTGCCACTGTGTCCCCAGCCCTGCCTGTCCTCAGCCCCTGCCCTAGAGTAGGTGCTTTGTATGGTGCAGGGGTGGTGACATGAGGCTGCCGTTGTAGGGAACCACCCATGCCAGTGACGTGACCCAATGACTGTGCCCTGGCACCTGGGGTCTGCAGTGGACAAATACGTGTGCCCCATTCTGTGGAGAGGACATTAGCCAGTCTCTTCTTCGCTCTTTCCATGGTGATGGGTTTGCTCAGGCTAGCTTTGCAGATCTGGGGGCCGAGGTCATGTTGCGGAAGATGCCAAGAAAGTGTCAGTCCTTGCCCACGTCCCTCACCAGATGGTGGCATTCCCAGGACTCAGGCACCGATGAGGCAGCACAGGAGATAGCTGGCAAGCATCCAGATCCATGTGACGCAGGGCGGCAGTGTGACACAGGGCGGCAGCAGCTGCTGCGATGAATCAAGGCACCAAGTCTGTGAGCTGAGCTGCAGCTACCCCTGGGATTGGCCTGATCCCTGCCCTCCTGGTGCAGCCAGCCTCTGGATCCCAGAGGATCCCCATCGTCTGCCTGTGTCCCGCTACTTCCATGATCATGTATGAATTGGGGACTGGGAGAACTCTTGCCTAGCATGCCTAGGACCTTGAGTCCAGTCCTGAGTCCTGTGAAATCAAACACGCAGACAGACAGACAGTCACATACACCCGGCTCAGTCTCCATTTCCTTCTTTTCTCTAAGGACCTGTTAGTTACCTGGCTTTAATCATGGTGTGTCAATTCTGCACTTACAGTGAGCAAGACCATCCAGGAATGAATAGCATCTGGTTCAGTGCGAGTCGTCTTCTGCTGTGTTCTGGAAGAGACTACGGTCTCAATTGGGCGTAGCATATGTGATGCATTTGAAGTTGGGTTTAAAAGCTTCTAAATGGGGCTGGAGAGATGGCTCAGTGGTTAAGAGCATTGGCTGTTCTTCCGAAGGACCTTGGTTCAAATCCCAGCACCATATGGCAGTTCACAGCTGTCTGTGATGGCTGGCCGTGGTGGCGCACACCTTTAATCCCAGAACTCGGGAGGCAGAAGCAGGTGGATCTCTGTGAGTTTGAGGCCAGCCTGGTCTACAGAGTGAGTTCAGGACAGCCAGAGATACACAGAGAAACCCTGTCTCGAAAAAAACAAAAAAACAAAAAAAAAAAAAAAGCTTCTAAATGGGCTTTTTGCCACTTACAACAGGTTCATTGGAAACCAGAGAGCCCTGGGCATCTAATGTTGGGCGTGACCATTTAGGCATCATCTCTACTGTGGTTTCAGAACTTTGGCTCGTGGATCTGTCCACCCAGTCTTTGATTCCTTGGTGCGAGTGTGTGTGAGAGCTGGAGACAGTGAACCAACATGCTTTCAGCTCTCACCCATCCTCCCTTGCATGTGCATCATGGCCTCTGGGGTGGGTTTAGGGATCCCCTGGTGGCTGGCATTTGTGCACCATTGATCCTCGCTCAGCAGTGGCTGCCCTGGTGACACTCTATTAAAACCATTAAGAGGCTCATTCTGTCCATGTGTGCACCGTCCTCTGGCACAGCTATGAGTTGGCTGTGGCCACTGTAGGTGTGTGCTGTGTCTACCCTTGGGAGGGTGCCCATGGGTCATCTAGTCTGACACTGGGGTTCGGTCGAATGTCGGACAGTGAGTGGTCAGATGAGCTCTGTAGATCCGAGGTCCCCAACTGCTGCAAGGACCCAGATTCTGAGCAGCTGGACTCAGCCAGCCTCTTAGAATAGTGAGGATCAGGGCCAGAAGGGTTTCTCCCTTTTATTTATTCACTCAGCAAGTATTTATACATCCTAACACTATCCACTATGTGCTGTTATGTGACAGGCCACTGTGCAGGGGATGCATGCTGCTCTGTAAGCTCACCACCAGATGAAGAGCGAGGAGAATCATGTCCTAGTCAATGTGGCTGTCCAGCAGCAAGTCCTGTGGACTTCCTTGGGTCTGCAGTGCTCTGGAAGCACACACAAGGGGCTAGGCATGCCTGAACTGTGGCCCGAGGTTTGCATCCATCTGTGTGTGAGCAAGAGGCATATTCCACAGATACAGCCTAGCATGTGCAAAGACCCGGAGGAAGCTTCTGAGAGCCTCCGATGGGTTCAGTGCATACATGCTCGTGAATAGGAGAGACAATGAGTCAGCTGAAGCCTTCCTGTTTGGCTTGGTTTGGTTTTAAGAAAGGGTCTCATGGAGTCAGGCTGTCCTTATGTTCCTGATTCTTTTGCCTCTACCTCCCAAATACTGGGATGGCAGGTGTGTGCCACCATGCATGGCTGTAGACACCTCCAGTTCTCAGCAGCCACCTCCTGTGTGTTGAGAACATTGGCAGGAAGGCACCAGTCTTCCTCTGGGTAGTGGAGCCCTGCTCCCACTCCTGTTCATAGGCTCCCCATCCCGTTACACACCACTGCTCTTCCAGCGTTTTGACTGCTTGTGTGTGCTTGGGTGTATGAGTATGTGCATGAGTGTTCGTGGTCACCAGTGAGCATGTGCACTCGTGTGTTGGTGAGTGTGTGTGTGTGCTTGCGTGGGTGTATGAGTATGTGTTTACGCATACACATGTGTGTTCATGAATGTGTGCCCAGGTGTGTCACATACAAAACTGAATTCCATGGTTGCAGGGGGTCTCTAGTTCATGCTGGTGCACACAGTAGGTGCTCAGTCAGTGTGTAACTGAGGAGCAGGGGAGGTGTTCACTGAGCACCAATGTGGACCCAGCACACTGTGCACACTATGTGTGATATATAAAGCTGAGAGGAGTGCGAGTCTCAGAGCTGGGGGAGACGCCAGCGGATGCAGTTGGAACCCGAAAGCTTTTGCACCGTCTGTGCGAAAGGAACTCCGGAACCGAGCTGTCCTTCTGTGTCTCCCCAGCCTTGCAGAGACCGCCTGGGGTACAGCCGCCTTCTCCCTGCCTCTTCTGCCATGGGCCTCAGTGGACAGCCCATTCACCATGAACTGTGACCCCTCTGGCATTCCCAGGTGGCCCCGTGTCCCCCACCCAGGACCTGCCAGCCTGGGTAAGTGGGTGCTGAGCTGGGGGCTGGGTGTTTGGAGGGTGGGAGTGCCAGGGAATTTTCTGTCTCTCCTTGGTGTCCTGTCAGCGTCCCATGTTCTGGTTGGGTGTGAGTTGCAGAATGGGGCTTTGAAAGACCAGAATTCTGAGGTGAGCAACCCTGGTTTGGGGGTGGGAATGGGGGCTTTAGTGCTCTGCCTGTGGAGTGTACAGGTGGGAAACCTCAGGCTCTATGTCTCCCAAATCTCCATTCTGTAGAGGCTTGAGTGAAGACAATCTTCTTAGCTTGAGGAGCTGGAATCTGTTAGCTCATGGGTGTGTAAGGAAGAGAAAATGCCAAAATCTTCCTACGTTCCCTGCAGTGAAGGAGCCACACAAGACCTGGGAGGTCCTCACTTAACAGGGATGCTGTCTCCCTTCTGAGCACATGGAGGGGTGGGCTGTCTCTGTGGTAGTTAGGAAGGGGATGGTCATCATAGCCAAGGCTGGGTGGGTCAAGAGCAGGAGACTCATACAATGCTTTTTAGGATTAGAAAGGAATAAAAGCTGTATTTTAGAGAGGCAGGACTGAAACTTGATGGACTGACACATACTGGTGATCATAGCACCTGTGGGTGGAGGCTCAGGGGCTCAAGGTCATTCATTCTTGGCTGGGTAAGGAATTCGAAGTTAGCCTTGGGTACTGTCTCAAAAAACAAAAAGAAAGAAAGAAAGAAAAAAAAAGGCACGGTGGGGCAGGACCAGAGGTCTGGCTCTAGCTGGGTGAACCAGTAGGGAACTTCTCTGGGCCCCTTTTCTTCCATTCCACAAAGCACAAGGTGCATCATTCCCACCTGTCTGAGCTCCTGGGGGTTTCGGGGGCTCCTGTCTGAGGGCAGATCTCCAAGCTGAGCCAGAAAGATCAGGAGTGTCCAGACCACTGGAGACTGAGACCTGACTACTAGACCGGGCCTGCCTCTCACGATGAGCCCTCCTCTCAGACATCACCTCAATCTTCTTGTTAAGTGTAGAAGGGGCTGGGCCTGGCTTGACATGGAGCATGAAGCCCTGGGTTCATCCTCCCCTCTGATAGAACAGAAAACAAAAAGGAAGCCGCACAGTCATCCAGCAGCCAAACCAGCAGTGGATGAGTAAGAGCAAAAACAAACCCGAGCACTTTGGCTCTTAGGCACCCGGGAAGAGGGGACAGCTCTGACAGGGTCCCACAGTTCCAGGGTGCACTGCTTTGGGTGACTGGTGAATTAGGCACCCGGGAAGAGGGGACAGCTCTGACAGGGTCCCACAGTTCCAGGGTGCACTGCTTTGGGTGACTGCTGAACTGAGGACGATTACTTACCCTCTCTGTGCTGGGTGCTCAGCCCAGGAGAGTGCTAGGTCCACTGGAGCAGGCAAGTCCTCAGACAGCAGGAGCAAGACAGGGTTGCCGTCTGTGCCCTCCCAGGGCCCAGCAAGATGGCAGTGCATCTGGAGCTTGGTCAATGAGTTCAGAATCTGGGGCTTAAGGTCTCAGTTTCCCTAGCCCTCATTCTGAGTCCTACAAATACTCTTTGCTAAATTTACTCTTTTAATTTTTTTTTAAAGCAGTTGCTTCTCCATTTCCGATGCGCGCAGTCCTGTGGAGTGCCTTCTGTAACCATGGCAACACGGGTCGAAGTTGGCACTATCACATCCCTGAGGGCGGGGCCCAGCCTCGGTGACGTCAGCAGGGAGGAAACCCTGAAGAGGACGACCTACTTCTGCCAGGCTGGGCACATCCCTGGGGGTCCCTCCACCAGGATCCTAAGTGCAAAAAGTCCCCTGCAGACCCGCCTGTTACCTCTGCCCATTGCTCCCAAGCCTTTCTTTAAGGATCAGGTCCCTGAGAGGAAGGGTCCTGTCATATCCTTGAGGCCTGGTGCCACCCAGCCCAGTCCTTCACCTGCGACCAACAAAGAGGATGTGGGTAAAAAGGTGCCAAGCTTAGCCAGCCAGGGGGCAGACAGAAGAGAGGTGGTCCTGTCGAATGGCCCATCTGTACCTAACAAAGACACTTTCCTGAGGTCTGGCCCCAGCACCATGGGCCTCTTTGAAACGCCCAAAGCCGGACCCAACCTGGGCAAAGGAACCAGTGAGGGAAGCCAGGAGGCCAACTCCCAGGCAACCCAGATGTCTCCCTTAAGTCCCAGACCTGAGGTGGCCACCAAGCCTGCCCTACCCCCTCGAAAGCCCTCAGTGACTCTGCCTCGACCAACCTCCCTGTCACAGGACACTGGATCCACTGTATCCCAGGAGGAGGCAGGCCGAGCCCAACCTTTGCCAAAGGCCCACAGTGTGGAGGACCCCACTGGCCAGGCTCCAGAAACCAAGTCTCACTTGAAGAGACGGCCCATGTCAGCAGTGTTCAGCGAGTACCTGCAGCTCCCGAAGCCAGGCCCAGGTGGAGCGGCGGTCATGGGCAAAGTCCCCCCCTCCACCTCCCGAGAAGACATGGGTGAGGAAACCCAGGCCTTTGTCTGTGGACCTGACTGCCATGTTTGAGAGCAAAGAGACATTGCTGAGGAAGGTGGCCAGGGAGCAGAATGCAACAGGGCTCCAGGGCCCAGAGGGGACCAGCACGGAGCCCAGGGCCGGTGCTGAAGGCCCTGCCCGCATGGATGCCACCCCTGAGGACCCTGACTCAGACTTCCAGGAGGTGGCCAAGAGGCTCCATGCACGGAGGGAGAAGATAGTTTTGAAGCAGATAGAGACAGATAGTCCTAAGGCCACCCCTGGAGATGATCAGGGTCCCCAGAAAGAGGAACCCAGACGTCCTAGGGCCACCCCTGGAGATGATCAGGGTCCCCAGGAAGAGGAACCCAGGCCAGACCAGCAGTTGGAGAAGGTGCAGGAGTCCCCTTTGCCCAGACCAGGAAGAGGCCTGGGGCTGGCCGAGGTCAAGGGTGGAAGGATTGACCAGGAGGCTTCAGCAAGGGCTGAGAGGAAGTCTGCAGGGAGCATCAGGAAACCCCTCAGTCTGTTTGGAGAAGACAGCGCTGTGGCCGTGGCAGTGGTGTCTGAGCCCACCCCTGTGACCCCCGAGTCCCCGTCCACAGTACCAGAGCCTGAGAGAGCTGGTGTGAATGTCCAGGCTCGGATCAAAGGCTGGACCGTGGAGAACGCAGGAGACAAGGTGGAGGTCCGGAGAAGGGTGTCCCAGGCTCGGCCATTGTCTGCGGATCTGACCAAACTGTACGTGGACACATCCTAGAACCTTGCTCCGCCTGGGGCTGCCTCAGCACCCACTGGAGAGTCCAGGCTAGGGAGACACTTACAGACGAATCCCACCCTTGCCCCGGGGGAGGTGATGGTAGCAACGCCCCCAGATAAGTGGCTGAGCTGAGAAGAGGGTCAGGGCATTGCTAGCCCTGGGCTCAATTGGCACTCGTGGAGTGCAGTGGGAGATGGGGTTTCTGGATCACAGGAGTGGGTGAGAAGGCGAGGGTCTGTGGGGAAGCCAGAAGCTGGGGAGTCCGGTCAGTTCCAGCTCAGTATGGTTCTGTGGCCAAGCTGTGCCCTAGGTGAGGGCACTCTTTAGATTAGAGCACTCACTCAGCATATGCAAGGTCATGGCTTCTGTCTCCAGCATTACACACACACTCACACACATACATAGACATACACACACACACTTACTGACACATCTACACACATACACAAACATACAAGCACACATATGCACATGCACACACGTATGCACACACATTCACACATGTACGCTCACACATACACATGTACAAACATGCGCACACATACATGCACATGTGGGCACACACACAGAAGATTAGGCCTCCTCCATGAGTAGATTAAAAAATAAAAACAACAGAGCCTGGATGACCAGGGCCACTGTCTAATGTAGTCCACAGTGCCTCAAATTCTCTAGGTAGCCAAGGATGACCTTGAACTCCATGTTCTCCTGATTCTACCTCCCAAGAGCTGGGTTCAGAACTGAAATCCCACCAGGACCTTCCATCATAGATTGAGAGAAAAACTAAAAAGCGTGTAGACAGCACCCTCCCCAGAGGAGCCTCGATGCACACAGTCAGCAACTGAAGTTAATGCCAACACCTCCCACGCCTCCGGCCTTGTTATTTTCCACTGTGGCCACATCAGGGACATGTCACCAAACATGATCTACCCTCTCCTCAGTGCCTGCATGCTTTCACAAGGGTGGACCCCCCAGGGCCCTGGGAACTGGTGGAACCAGGGGCCAAACTTAACTCTAAGGGTCCAGGGAATCAAACTCAGGTCCTCAGACTTGACAGCAAGCCCCTTTACCTGCTGGGAAGGTTTATATGTTGGTAGATTTAGAAAGATGTCCTTCTCAAGCTAAGACAACAGGGATGCCCAGGGCCTGTGCTGTCCAGGTGCCTAGGAGGAGCCTCGTAATCATGTGACAGATGGGGAAACTGAGTCTCTGAGATTAGGAACACTCATGGCCTCCCAGCACTGTGGACTGCTTGGGGGGGGGATCAAGTTCAAATGTTCTGACCCCCGTCCTTTTTCTTCTTTTTTCTGGTTATTCCCAAACTTCCAGCCCTGAACCATAAACAGTGTATAGACACTTTGTGCCTCATTTCGGCCATGTGTTACAAAGAACATGTCAGGGATGGAAAGATTTGAAGCCCCTTCTCCTTCCCCTTTGTAAGTAGGGAAACTGAGGCCCAGAGAGGGAAACTGACTTGGCATACTGAGTGGCAGAAGCAAGCCTGTGTCCCCACTTTACATGCTGACCCACCGCCCCCAGGTCTCGTGGCTGCACCTTGGCAGTGGGTGAGTGCTGTGCCCACATTTGCTAAGGAGAGCCATTAATTATCCAGCCTGGGGCTTCTTCAGTCCTTCCCTAAACGCCTTCACAGAGTTATTAGGGCCATGGCTTGCCTCTTATGTCTGCCCTGTAAAAGGGAGGAGATGTTAATTATCCCTGCTTTATAGATGAGGAAATAGAGGCTCAGGGAAGGCCACAAGCCATGCAGGCTCCCACAAGAAGGGAGTGGAGCTGGGAGCAGCACCCAGGCACCTGCTTCTTCTTCCTGGTGGCTCTTTGTACACAGACATGCTCTGCCTAAGGTACACCCTTCCCACCGGGTCCCTTCTGGGACTATAAATGACACCTCCTTTCTCAAAGGAAGTTGGGCGGTTGCTCAGACTTACGCCTCCCTGTGCCGAGGAAGGTGTGGGCTTCAGGGATCCAAGGCTTGTCGCTCGGCTCTGTGTGAGTAACTCCCATCTTTCTCCCAGGTTCTCACGGTCAGCTCCGAGCAATGAAGTCGGGTACGAGAAATGTGCCATGCTGGGTGGTGAGCCCCCGGGGGAGAGGAGAGAAAAGGTAAGCCTGCCATTCACCATCTCACTTAGAAGTGACCTGCCAGGTCCAGGCAAAGAGTACCAGGATCTTGCCCCCCACCCCCAAGAGGAGGTTTCTCTGTGTAGCCCTGGCTGTCCTGGACTCACTTTGTAGACCAGGCTGGCCTTGAACTCACAGAGATCTGTCTGCCTCTGCTTAAAGGTGTGCACCACCATGACCAGCTGAGCACCAGGATCTTTACACCCCTCCCCCTGGCATGTTAAAGTCCCTGGCATTTTGGGTTGTGATTTCCTACTTTCCAGGGGTCGAAGGCTGTGCATAGAGTAGTTGTCAGGCACTTTTTTTTTTTTTCTGTGCCAAAACCTAGAGGGAATGCCATCTTCTTTTTTTTTTGTTTTTTGGTTTTTCGAGACAGGGTTTCTCTGTGTAGCCCTGGCTGTCCTGGACTCAATTTGTAGACCAGGCTGGCCTCGAACTCGCAAAGATCCGCCTGCCTCTGCCTCCCAAGTGCTGGGATTAAAGGCGTGCGCCACCACTGCCCGGCAAATGCCATCTTCTTAAGTGGCCTTATTCAAGTCTCAGGGGGCAGGGGGTGGCAGATCTCTGAGTTTGAGGCCAGCCTGGTCTCCATAGTGAGAATCTTGTCTCAAAGAACAAAAGCTTGGGAGAAACTTCACCCGGCTCCCTTGTTGAGATTCTTTCTTACTTCCTTGGGTCGGTGCTGAGTACCTGAAGCAGCTGAGGTACCAAAAACCATTTCTCTTTGATGTGAATCATAAGAAAAAAAGCTCGCAAACACGTGATCCGTGTAACTGGTTTGTGGTTGATGATCTGAGGTGATACTTTTTTAAAACATCTTTACTGAGGTGCAATTGAGAGACATAAATCATGTGGATTTAAAATGCCCAGAGCTTCCACCTGTATCTCCTCTGCAGCCGCTGCCACACATGGGCGGCAAACATCTGCATGCACCCACGCACCACCCTGTCTCTCTGATGCCTCTGGCTGGCCCTTCCCCAAGTCACCTTGATCGTCCTTCTGTCCGTAAAGACTGGTTTCGTTTCCATTTCCTAGACTTACACCAGTTTAGGTGGGTTATGCTCATGTGCTTGCTAACTCTGGTCTTATCTCTTCACTCAGAATGAAACTAGTCTCTTCGTAGCCCTTTTAATAGCTGTGTTGTGTTCCATCCCAGGGGTGGACCACAGCCAGCTTCGCTGTCACTCTGGCTGGTACTGGGGTGGTTTTCATTAGAAGTGGCTGTGGTGATGTGTGCCTGTCACTCCAGCACTCAGGAGGCTGGGACAGAAGGGTTGTGAGTCCGAGGCCAGATTGAAAACACGAAAGCACCTGCCCTCGCACATCCCCAAACAAGCAAATAAGAAATGAAGCTGCTGTGAGCATTTATGAATAAGCCTGTGAGTCTCGCTCGTCCTTTTGCTGCCCCCACTCGCTCTGAGATGTGGTCTCACATAGCTCAGGATAGCTCTACACTAACCATGTAGCTGAGGCCTTGATTTTCCTTTGTCCCCGGCTTTCGAAGCTGGGGTTACAGGTGGGCATCGTTACACCGGTTTTGGGGTGCTGGACATGGAGCCCAGGGCTCTGTGGATCTTGGCAAGGACTCTCCTAACTGATCCACATCCCTAACCCAGTTTGCTTTTTTTTTCTCTTGGGTAAATGCCTAGGAGTGGCCTGGCTGGGCTGTGCATGCTATATGTTTGAAGGGACTTCCTCAAACTTTGAAAAATAATCTGAGAGCTTCTTCCATGGCTCTCTGTGTCCCTCTCAGTGAGTCCCAAGAAAAGGAGCTGGTTGGAAGGGCAGTCACAGCCACCCCGATTACCACAGAGCCTGTAGCAGAGAAGCAAGGGCCTCAGAAGGCTGGGAGGTGGTATTGTCCTTAAATCTCAGGGATTGGCTTGAGGGGCGTTCAATTTCTCTATAAAATTTGACTATTAAAAACTCTCATGCCGGGCGGTGGTGGCGCACGCCTTTAATCCCAGCACTTGGGAGGCAGAGGCAGGTGGATCTTTGTGAGTTCGAGGCCAGCCTGGTCTACAAAGTGAGTCCAGGACAGCCAGAGATATTCAGAGAAACCCTGTCTCGAAAAACAAACAAACCAAAAAAAAAAAAACAACAAAAAAGAATGTTAATAAGCCGTCATTTTATATAAACTAGGGATCATCTCTATAAGAGATTTTCTGGTGATTTTTTAAAATTGTGCTAAAATAATAAAATGGGAAGCATGGTGGTGTAGCCTGGGACACTCAATGCAATCTTGTCCCCAAAATCAGTCAGTCACAGGAAGCCTGCAGCACGTCTCACAGTCTCCTCTTCTGGTGTTCCGGTGGTGTCTGTCTCGTTTAAGGTGGGGGCTGGGAGATGGCTCGGTGGCATAGCATCTGCTGTGCAAGCCTAGGGACCTGAGTTCAAATCCCACACCCGTGAAAAAGGCGAGCACCATGGCTTTAGAGCTGAGGCTGTGCAGACAGAGGTCCCTCGGGCTTGTTGGCTGGCCAGCCTAGCTGGATCGGTGAACTCCAGGTTCAGTGGGAGACCCTGGTAAGCAGGGCAGAGAATAATTGAAGAAGAAAGTTGGCATTGACCTTTGACCTCCATGTGTGCACATGTGCACACACATGAATGTCCACACAACACACACGTTTTAGAGTGTCTTGCTGGTTTGTTTGTTTGTTTGTTTTTAATTGATCAAAGAAAGTTTAACTTTTTACTAATGTTATGTGTATGAGGCGGTGGCCATGCCGCGGCATCTGGTCAAGTGGCCTCTTTGCAGAGTCCACCCTCCCAGCTTTGGTTCTAAGGATGGAACTCTGGTCACCAGGCCGGGGTGAGCCATCTGGAAGGCACCTTGCGGTTTTCACAGGACAGTTACTTCATTCGCCTCTCCGGTTCCTGCCGACTTTGAGTCCTTAACATTGTCTTCTGTTATTTTTCAGCCTAAGGAAAGGCATGGTTTGGATGCAGTCCCTGCCACAAGAAGTCCCTGGAAGTCTGGGGTACCCCAGAAGTCCAGGCACACAGAACTCAAGGATGCCTCAGAGCAGAACTCTGACAAGTGTCAGACTGCATGCTCAACTGGAGACCCAGTCTCTCCTGAAGTCAGTCCAGAAGATGATGGAAGCTTCCTGAAGGTGTGGGCCACAGTGTTTGAGCATAATGTGGAGAGACACACAGTGGCTGACCAGGCAGGCCATTGTCTCTCAGCTACACCCCCTCATGATGTGGCTGACACCCCGGATCCCAAACCCAGGCCTGAGAAAGGCTATTGGCTAGGGAAAGACCCTCCAGGAGTTATGAACAAGAGAGACAGTTCCAGGTGGTCTGACCATGCTGACCTGGGCATGCTTGGACAAGCTGCCCTTGTAGATGTGGAGCTCAGACAGTATCCCACACCTGTCCCCAAGACACACTCCCCGGAAGAGAGGCGTAGCCACTCTGCCCCAAGGCAGCTGGAAAATCCTCCTGTGTCCCAAAGGATCCAGCCCAAGCATGGCATTGTGCATGCCTCAAGGGAGTGCGTACACAGTGAAGCTGTGTCCAGGGTGCCCGAGGAGAAGGCCATGACGCTACGCAGTGGCAGAGCCCGCCTGTCACCGCAGGGCCAGCACCTGTCCCAGGAGGTCAGCCCTGCTCACCTGGAGTGTTCTTTGCAGGCTCACGGGGGTGCCGTCCAAAGGGCAAGTTTGATATGGGACGCTCGGGGTCAGGAGGCCAGTGGGCCAAAGCTTGACAGTCAACAGCCAAGGGAAGGATTGGGGGGCAGTTGCCCATCACCCAAATGGACAGGAGGGGTGGTGGGAAGCTGGCACAGTGCCACTGTGGTCAGCAAAGAGCTCAGCGCTCCCAAAAGGGGTCCATCCTGGGATGACTCTTCAGATCCTCCGTCCAGGGGCAACATTGAGCCCTGTGACTCCCCAGTACAGGCAGGGCTGGACTCATTATCTCTGCAGAAAGCCCCCCTCATGGTTGCCGGTGAGGATAACCCAAGGCTGGTCCAACTGTCTCAGCCAGAAGTTAGAATGCGACGGTCCAACACTTCAGAGCTGAGGCTCAACAGGTGGCAGCGGCGGCGGACCCTGCCCCATGATGTCAAGTTTGATACATTCAGTCTCCTCACTCCAGAGGGCGCTTCCAAAAGCCAGCAGAGACCAGCAGATGGCATGGCCTCCTCAACCTGTGCCTTAAAGAGACCCCCATTATCCCACCGCCAGGCACAAACTCAGGAGGTGACATTAAGTACCTCACAAGGCAAGGCTTTCCCCGTGGAGAAGCCGAGGCCGTCTGCAGAGCCCACTGCAACTTTTTTCGCGGTGACTTACCAGGTTCCTGATATTCAAAAAGCCAAGAGCATGGTTAAGTCAGGGCCTGAAAATGTGTTGGAACCCTCCAGAAAAACAACTCCACCTCCGTCACCTTGCTCTTTTGGGTCCACTTTGGCTTCTAGCCAGGAAAAGCCATGGGCTTCCTCCGGCAGTAAGGGCTACGCTAAGGGGAGAGAGTTTGAAGAAGTTAGGAGCCTTTCAAAACACCCAAAGGCTACAGACCAGCCATCACCTGCTGGGGGCAGGATTCTGGATCCTTCCAGGGACAGAATCATTGATGTGGATGCTCTGTACATTCATCGAGCGTCAGAAGATGGCTCTTGGAAGGACAGCGGGATCAGGGCATCTTCAGGCAGGGATGCTCCACAGACTTCCCCGGTCCTGAGGCGACCCAAAAGTCTCCTGGTAAGGAGGAAGACGGAGGTGATCAGCGAAACGTTCCCAGGGAAGATGAGAGATGGCTACAGGTCTGGTGTCCTTGACATTGACGCCCTGATGGCCGAGTACAAGAAGTCCAGCGGAGTCCCCAGCAAGGCCCAGGAGCAGAGGGACAGCTCTCCTACAGAGCCTGTTGGATCCTCTCGGGAGAGATCAGGTTGGCCCAAAGAGATGGAGTGGGGATGGAGGAACCTGAAGGAGGCTCCCCCATCAGACCGTGTTAGGAAACAAGCAGAGGTCTCTGTGGAAACTCCCCACTCTCCTGGCCCCAGCAAGCAGCCAGCAGAGCCCCTAGGGGCAGCTGTGCCCACTAAGTCTGGCCTGCCACTGTGGGCACCGCCACACTCAGCTTCTACGGAAAACTGCCCTTCATCCTCTCATGTCCCTTCTGGTTCCAGAAAATCCCCAGGCATCGTTGAGTTTGAAAGCAAGTCCATCTCCATTGAGCACCAGGCAACAAAGTGTAGGCAGGGCCCAGCCAAGTCCCGGGAGCAAGGCAGCTTGGACAGGGTCTCTCCCAGGTCACCTCCTCCCTGTGACTGGAAGAAAGGGACTCCAAAGAGATCCACTGGTCAGGGAGTGGAGGGCAATGGGCTGCACTGGGGAACGCCCCCACGTGATTCTATTTGGTCACCATTGGACATCAAGAGGGCCTGCTCAGAGAAGGGCCCACCAGCCAGGGTCCAGGAGGGCCTGTCTGTCATGCAGGAAGCCAGGCAGCGGAGGCGAGAACAGCCCAAAGGGAAGCCGAACCTACCCATTGAGACTCCCAAGGCCACGGAGGGACCCTGTCAGAGGGATGCAAGGAAGCTGGATGGTTCTAAGGTGGGTACAGAGGCGCCTTTAATTTTGATGCATCTATGTCCAGGGTCTCAGGCTCAGATTTCTCGCAGGCTGTGTAGGTGGGTGACTGAGTGGAGGCAGGCTTAGGGCTCCACTCGTGGGAGTGATGGAGACTCTGGGAACAGAACACCTGACAAACAGTCAGCACAGGTAGGTGTGCTTGCTTTCAGACTCTCATGTGCATCTTTTGTCTCCTTTCTTTATCTTTCCTCCCCTTCCCTTCCCTTTTACTGGGTAGAACATTTGAAGCTGAGGCTCGTACCTGCCCGGCCCCAGCCCCTGGCTATTTTGTAACCCGTGGCAATGTTGAGAAAGCGACACCGTTTATCAAGAGAAATCCACATTTTCAGGTGTTCCCCTGAAACAAGGTGGCTTGTTGGAATACTGCTTTCCGTCCCAGCCGTGCTAGTCCCCCCGCTCTGTCTACTTGGGCATGGGTTGTGGGTTCAGAACTCAGCCGGGGATTTAGTGAGGGTGGGTGCCTTGTTGTGGGCATTGCGGAGAGATGTACCACCTTCCTCGTTGTCTTCACCAGAGCCAGCAATAGCTGTGTGAACTTCCAGAAAGAGTGAAGGATTGTGAGAAGCCTACTGAGACTTGCAAGAGGGCTCCCTCCAGCTTTCCCTTGCCTTTGGTGCCCCTTCTTTGCATACCACTGAGGACTGATGGCAGTCCTCCACCTCGAAGCCCCGCTGTTGGGGAACGGAGCCCTCACCCTTCCACTGTTATCATGGGAGTAGCCTAAGGGGAAGACGTGGAATGTGATTTCTCATCTGGCCAGCACCTCGAGAGCCTGGGCTGTGGAGGGCCAGGTTGTCAGGCTCTGGATGGTCCCAGGAGGACTGGTTGTCAGGGATCAGCTTTCTCATGGCAGAGGTCTGTAAACCTGCTTCCTGCTTCTCCCTCTGTCCTGCAGGAAGGCCTGTTTTGTTTGTTTTGGGCTCAGGGTCTCCTGTAGCATAGGCTGTCCTGACCTTCCTGCCATTACCTGGGCTTCCTTCCCTCACTTGGGTTCTTGATCTTAAGCAATAAAAATAAGCAGATGAGTGAAAAGGAAAAGCCACAGAGGTGCTTAGAATGCTGGCTGTTAAAAATACAAACCTTACACGGGCGGAGAGAGAAGGGAGTGTTTCCTTGGGTGCAGCCCTTAAGGATGTTTGTACCCTCGGGACTTTCCTGTGTGTCTCAGGAGCTAGGAATATTCCATATACATACATACCAAACAAACACACACATACATCACACACACACCACACGTCATACATGCATATCAAACACATACATCACACACTAATCACACACACATAGATACATGCACACATACCAGACACACACATAAATGCCCAGGCATACAAAGGTGGGATATTTCTGTTCTGGGTGCTTAGGCAAAATTTCAGCCATTAAAGGAATGTGGGGTATAAGAAGCAAAACTCCCCACAAGATGGTTGCCCTCCAGGCCTTGTGGTGCAGATTCATCACCCCAGCTACCCAGGAGGCTGAGGCAGAAGACTCACAAGGCCGCCTTGGCAACTTATTGAGATCCTATTTCAAAATGAAAGGTAAAAGGAGGGTGTGGCTCAGTGGGGGTGCAGTGCTGGCCTGGCACAGGCCTGAGGCCCTGGGTTCTAGTCACATATGCAAAGGGGAGGCTTCTCCAGGCCTGTGAGCCATGCCCCCAGAACACCTTTGGTCATGTCTGCTAGGCAAGTGAGCCCACGTCCCCAGTCCTCTGGGAACATTTTTGCTGTCACTCTGAGGAGGACATCTCCGCTGCCATTAGGCAGAAGTCAGAGCTCCCATTAGAATCCTCCAGGAGCAGGATAGTCAAGCGCAGAGTGAGCCAGGCCACATTCTGCCCTTCTCTAGAACCAGGAGACACAGGGAATATAGTTAGTCTGAAACAGCATTCTGGGGGAGCTCTTTACATTTTTGGGATGGTTAGTAAAGATATTTTACTATAGGGCTAAGCACACACATGGGTTAAGAAAGGACACTCAGAGCAAAGAATCACCTCGCACCCAGCCACTACTTACAATGACTGTCTGAGCTTCCTTCCCAGGCCGCTGTCCTGCTCTGTGGGCCACTGCCACGCTCAAGAGCTGTTACACACAGGACTACAGTCAGTGTGTCTGTGTCCTCACTGTGGGAGGGTCTTCATGTGCAGCCTATCTGCCGATAGACAGTTATCTATCAGAGGATGGGGTTGTAAGGACAGTGGTTCTTCCTCCTTCCCTCCCTGGTGTTGCTGTGGTTGAACCTGGGCCTTGTGTATATACTAGGTGAGCACTCTACTGGTGAGTTATATCCCCAGCCCTTTTAAAATTTTTATTTTGACACAGGATCTGATTCAGTCCCTTAAGCTGGCCTTGAACTCATTCTTTTCCTGGAAAGTGTTGAATTTGCAATGCGTCAGGGCCCTCCCTTTTTCCTGCAGTAGCTGGGATTACTGCCCTGCACTACCTGGCCCAGCTCTCTTTTTTTTTTTTTTTTTTTTTTTTTTTGGTTTTTCGAGACAGGGTTTCTCTGTGTAGCCCTGGCTGTCCTGGACTCACTTTGTAGACCAGGCTGGCCTCGAACTCGCAAAGATCTGCCTGCCTCTGCCTCCCAAGTGCTGGGATTAAAGGCGTGCGCCACCACTGCCCGGCCTCTCTTTCTTTTTTACTTAACATTTATGAAAATTCTATCCGGGGCCAGGCGATACTGTTTCACATTGCTACTGTTTTGTTTATGGTTTCCGGAGATAGTCACGCACTTGGGCTCTCCAGCTCGCCTCCTCACAGCAGCATGATTTCTCTCCCCTCCAGGAATGGCTTGGGTTCTTTTTTATAGCCCTAATTCTTTTGGGATTGCTTTCGGAAACCACAGAGATCATGAGGCTTAGTCTATTTTTTTCTGTGGGAGAGGGCATTTTGACTCTTGGTGACATCTGGGTACAAAGTAGAGAATCCAGCATGGCAACCAGGCCCAGCCCCATCCCAGACCACTTAGGCTGAAAACTTCAGGGTTGGCCTTGGTAAGCTCCCTTTGGAATTTAGCTTTGTAAGACCTTGGTAAGTTCAACTTTGGAAGCTCCCTTTCCCTAGGGAGGGGGTGATCCCTGGGTTTGAGATCTCTGCTGACCCCACAGTCTCCACCTACTTTTTTGTTGTTGTTTTGGTTTTTCAAGACAGGGTTTCTCTGTGTAACAGCCCTGGCTGTCCTGGACTCACTTTGTAGACCAGGCTGGCCTCAAACTCATGGAGATTCGCCTGCCTCTGCCTTCCGAGTGCTGGTATTAAAGGCATGTGCCCCCACGCCCAGCCTCTACCTGCTTTTAAAATCATAGGGTATGGGCAAGCTTGAGGATCTGAGTTCAATTCCCCTTGATGGAAGTCAAGAACTGGCTGTATAAAGTCCCGTTCTGACCTCCACACGTGACACGCCCCCACCTGCCAGCCTGAAAAATAAACATAAAAATAAAAATTGCTGGTGAGGTGACTCAGTGAGTAGAGATGCTTCCTCAGTAGCCTGGTGACCTGGATTTGATTCTTGCCACCTTGTAAAGGGAGGAGAGAATGACCTCTGACTTCCACACATGGCCATGACACACATCCCCTCCCCTTCACACCCACTCAGTAATAATAACTACACATTTCAAAAATCATGTAATGCTTTAGAGTTTGGGCTTTTGCCCAGTGTTCACGTCCTGCTCTTTGTTCATAGAGCATGTTTGATATATGGGTGTGCTGGCCCTGCATGGTGGCACACGCCTAGATCAGGAGCTTACAGGTTATCTTCCAGGTTTCCAGCTTGGGGTCAGTGAGACCCTGTCTCAGGAAAGATTCCTGAGAAAATCAAATGTGGTATAGCCCCACCGTGGAGTATTATTCAGTTATTTTTTAAAAAAGGAATGTTCAAGCCGGGCGGTGGTGGCGCACGCCTTTAATCCCAGCACTTGGGAGGCAGAGGCAGGCGGATCTCTGTGAGTTCGAGGCCAGCCTGGTCTACAAAGCGAGTCCAGGACAGCCAGAGCTGTTAAACAGAGAAACCCTGTCTCGAAAAACCAAAAAAAAAAAAAAATAAAAAATAAAAAAATAAAAAAGGAATGTTCTAGCTATGTGTGGTGAACATTGTAGTGGCTGAGGCAGGAGGATGGCAGAGGAGGAAGAGGAGAACTCAGGTTGCGTCGTAAGGTGCTATTTATATGTTACTTAGTTTAAATTAGATTCAATTCTACTTTCTCTGTTGCCCTGGCCACGCTCAAGCTTGCATGAATGTATTGGCCCCTCGGAACATTCTAGTGGTTGCTTAGGTACAAGCAACCTGAAGCCAGTGAGCAAGTGAAGTCACCCAGAGCCTGGTGGGCAGAAGAGTGGGAAGGGCCATCTGAGTGACAGGAGAGACCTAGGCCAGCCAGAACCTGGGGAGGAGGTGGGGGAGCTCCAGTGGAGACAACCCATCACAGGTGGGCTTGGCCTGGGGACTCAGGGCGGCCTTGGTGGAGGTATGCCCCATCGGTGTTCTTTCTGCTCTGAGGTGCTGCTATGTCACAATTTTTGCCCCTTAAGGGTATGCTGCCTCAACCGGCAGCACATTCAGACATGGTCCATGTCGGGGACTGCCCATGTCACCCCCAGGAAGTCCTGCTCCTTATAAACCACCCTCATCCGCCCATCCTCGGGGGGTGTGGCTCTTTGCTCCTGCACTTCGCTTAGCCTGGCGTTCTCAGGGCTCACACACAGTGTAGCACTTCGTTCTTTTTGTTGCTTTGTTTTGGAGACAGGGTCTCATGTGGCCCAGGCTGGCAGTGTGTATTGTATGGCCTGGTTCTCATGTTCAGTCCCATCGTGGTTAAAGAGTTCTTCTGTTGCTCACTTGGCTGTTGGCAGAATTCTCTGGAGTAGTCACTGTTTGGCTCCATTTTCCATGGAGTTGTTTCCTTGTTGTTGAGTTGCCATTGCTCTTTACATATTGTGAGTATAAGACAGATGGTTTGCTGAATCCCTCTCCCTTTCTGTGGGTGGCTTTTTCACCCTCTTCATTGGTACCTTTTAAGCACACACGTTTTCTCTTTCGTTATTTGTGTTTTCCATGCTGTATTTTGAAAGTACTAGCTAGTCAAAGGCCGTGAAGATTGGTGTTCATGTTTTGCTTTTAAGTTTTCTACTTTCAGGTTCTCCAGTGTGTTATAGTGTGCCCCACAGTATAACCTTTTGTCCACACTTCTTTGCTTGCAAATGCTCATTGCAATGACTGTTTGGTCTGTTTCGAGGCCTCTGGCTTCTGCCACTCTATCAATACTGGAACTGGGACTGCTCTTGGATATCCTGTTGTTGCCCTGTCACATGGAAATCCTGCAGCTTTGGATCTGCTCTCCAGCAATTTATTGATGGGTAGATGTTGAGGTGGGCCAATTCAAAGCCCTGGATCTGGGTCTCAGAGGTATCTGAAGATGGTCAGCCTGCTGGCTCTCACGCTCACACCTTGGAGCTGGCTCACCCACAATCCCCACATCCAGGACTAGCTGTACTGTGCTGCCCAGGCAAGCCACAGGGCATGCTCTCCCAAGTGCTATAGCAGGTGATAAAGGCCAGAGCCAACTCTCCTGCTCTCATGCCACCTCCTTTGCCTGCCACCAGTCTCGAAGGCAAAAGGAGAGGGGAGGGGATCTGTCCCCTGCCAGCACCGCCGCACAGTGGACAGAGGCAGGGCCGGCTCTCCCACTCTCCTGCCCTTGGGCAGTACCAACTCACCTGCAACCACTACGTCCAGGCTCAGCTCTATTATGCTGCCCTGGTGAGGTGCAGGGGCTGCTCTCCTGAGTGCTGCAGCAGATGAGGGACAGGGCCTGCTCTCCCACTCTGATGACCTGAGGACCACCTGTCCTGCCTGCCGTAGGTGGTGAAGAGTGGATACCTTTCCCTCACCCATGTCACTGCAAGTGATATGGCCAGTTCTCCCATGGTCATGCCTTTAGGGCAAGCTCACCTGCAACCTCCACATCCAGGGCCTAGTCTACCGTGCTGCCCAGGTGAGGTGCAGGGCCTGCTCCCTTCTTTGATGACCTCAGGGCCAGCTTTCTTGCCTGTTCTCCTGCTCTGATGACCTCAGGGCCAGCTCTTTTAACTGCTCTCCTGACTGCCATAGGTGGTAAGGGGTGAGGGCAGGGCATCTCTCCCTCACCCATGACACCCCATGCAGACAAGATGTGGGGCCAATTCTCCCTTGCTCACACCCTTAGGGGCGGGGCCAGCTCTCCTGCTCTCATGACCCCAGAGCCAGTTCTCCCACATACCCAGGTGAAGGGTGAGGCCAGTTCTTCACAGCTCTCAGAAATCAACAAGTCCCTGGGTGGCAGCCCAGATCAGGGACATCTGCCTGGCCTTTGGTGGTAACAGACCCCTGCTGCTGTAGAGTATGGACCCAGATGTGGCCCCTGGTGGCAGCAAGGGCCAGGACCCTCCCATGGTCCCAGATGGCATCACATCAGGCTGTTCCTGTTGTGCCCACATCCTTTTATTTCTCTTTCTCTTCCATTTCTCCACCACTTACTTGTTCCTCTTAGTGGTGCCTGGGGTTGTCTCAGGGTGCATTATGGTGCTGGGCAGGGGTCATCTCAGGCATGGTCTGCAACCCCCAACACCTATGTGGCACCTGACTGATGGTCACTCAGGCTAGCTCCCTGTCTGGGCCCCATGGTTCTGGTCTGGTGGTTGTCTTGGGCTCACTTCTTACCTGGCCTGCCCAAGTGACCCCTTGCAAGGGTCGTCTGTCTGGGGCTCACTCCCACCTGGGGTGGGCTGTCCCAGGTGGAGTTGTTCTAGTCTCTGTCTTCCTCCTCATCTGTACCTGCCTGGTGCTGGGCTGGTGGTCATCTCAGGCTCGCTTTTTCAGAGAATGTTAGGATACTATTAATTCAGATGTTCACAGGTCAGAACACTGAAAGTAGACATAGCCTCTCTCCTCTCTGCCACCTACTATCACACATGTGACACAGCAGCCACACCTGCAATGCCTCTAGGGGCAGGATAAGTTACAATGATAAAGCAGTCTGATGTGAGAGCTTCCTTCAGTAAGTTGCCTTGTGTGGCCACTGCTGCTACAGGAGACCTTCAAGTTCAGGACGCTGGGTCTGTTGGATGATAAAAAATTCATCAACCTGGAAATTCATTGCTACTTCTCATCTCAGCTCATACATTTTACACTTTCATGGGATGTTGAGGTTCTGAAGGCTCTAGTCTGGATGAGGAGACTCTCAACTTGCTCATCTAAGTTAACCGAACCACCTGGCCCCATCCAGCCACGTGGCTAGCTATACCTTCCAGGCTGGTAGTCCCATCTGTCTCCTCTCATGTCTCCTGGTGAAAAGCCCTTCCTCTTTCTTCTTCCCAGAGTTCCTTTCTCTCTACCAGGAAGTCCTTCCTTCCTAGTCTCTCTCTGCCCAGCTTTAGGCGCTCAGTAACTTTTATTATCCAATCTGGGATAAGACCCTTCTCCAGGAAACTATACTCTTGTGTACACTCCAGTAAAAACCGTCCTACCAGGTTGGGTAAGTCAGGGGCAGAGCACATGAAACCCCAGCATTAGGCCTCAGCTTCTGTCACCTAGCTTCTATCTTGTACTCTTAACACTTAAGTCCTGGGTTTATGTTGTTACGTTTACATTAAGGCCTTGCAGCTTGGTATATCAGGTACTGGGGTGTGAAGTCTGGAGGGATCTGGAGTCCCAGCTGTGCTGTGGGTGGAGAGAGGTGGTGAGTGAGGGCGTGGGATGCCCAACTAGGAGATTGGCCATAGAATAGGAGTGACGGGCTGGAAAGATGGCTCAGAGGTTAAGAGCACTGACTGTTCTTCCAAAGGTCCTGAGTTCAATTCCCAGCAACCACATGATGGCTCACAACCATCTACATTGAGATCTTGTGCCCGGGCGTTTATGTAGAGCAAATACTGTATACATAATAAATTAAAAAATAAATGTTTAAAAAAAAAAAGAATAGGAGTGACCTGGAATGGAGGAATGTGACAGGCGTTGGGGTGTGTGTCTGAGAGGACCATAGTGGTGGTGCGGGACAGAGGGGTCTATGAGACAGGCAGAACTGAAATGTGGGTGGGATTTATTTAATGCCTCTGGGGTATGAAAATGAACGCAGTGGAAAGGACCAAAGTGGCAGAAGAGAAGGGTTAGTGCAGCGTTAGGATGCCCAAGGAAGCAAGGGATAGCCAGAGGGTGGGTTAAGGAGTCAAGAGCAGAGATGGGAAGAAAGGGGCTGGGAGCCAGCCCTACCCTTCCCGATGCTGTGTCGTTAGCAGGCACCTGCCCTCTCTGGCTCTTCTAGCTTATCTGCATAGAATGTATGGCATGTAAAACACTTTCTGGACTCCAGGGTTTACTCGACTGTGATGGGTTCCCCAGTAGTGGCTGAGAGGAAAAACATGTAGAATTCAGACAGCATGCCCTCTCCCTGCCATTTTTCAGGGTGTGCATTTGGATGCAAGGAAAGATGTTCAAATTAGGGCCACAGGATCACTGTAGGCAATGGCAGGACGGCAAACCTGGAGGCCCCATAGGCCAGGCACACCTGCCCCCTGGTGTCTGGACTGTGTCTTGCAGATTCTGAGCAAGGCACCTCATTTCCATTTCCCCCTTGAAGCTATTAATATTGTTCCTTCCCAGGTGGTCGAGGTCAGAGAGGTTAACATTTGCCTGAGGTCACACAGCCATGAATCTGGGCCACTTGGACCCAAGACCTGCTACCCACATGTTACCTATGACCATGATGGTGGCGGCCTGTAAATGAGTTCTGTGTTCTCAACACTAAAATCTGTCCTGTGTTCCCTCTCTCAGGTGCCTCTGCAGAACCTGGAGCTGGGGGATGGTCTGCAGGACAGCCAGCAGCCGCTCCAGCAGGTATCCCCCATTACCTCCACCTCCAGGCGAAGTCACAGCTTTTGCAAGGACAAGAGGGGCGGTCCCTTTGTGGTGAGTGACACCTGCAGGTCTGGGGAGGGACACAGGCTTGCTTGTTGGAGATTTTGTGGATGTTTGTGGAAGGTTTAGGCTGGTGGGCACCTGGAGGCCTGCAGGGTGAGTAGGTGACCAGCTCTGGATTGGGTTCTGGACCTGCTGTGCTGTATGAGACATGTTGGGGAATTGTTCACTGCTTTTGTTTTCTGGCACTAGGTGATGGTGTAACCTCAGCAGCTGGCTGATAGAGGCTGATGAAAGTCTTGGGTTCGAGTCTCACCACTGTGTCTTTAAACAGCCTTGAGATTTTGAGAGTTTAACATCTGTGCCCTTTGAATTTCTCATCTGCAAAGCTGGTTGGTGACTCCTGTGCCCTTAGTGCTGGTTTGAGGATGGCGTTGAGCCAACCCAGAGAAAATGCGCTCCTTGAGGAAGATTAGGAAGCTATAGAAAGCTAGCTCCAGACTTGGGGGACCCATGATCACCATACACACCTCTGTCATTGTTCAAACAGTGAGGAGATAAGAACCCCACTTCACATGACTAGTATGAGCCCTGAGGAGGTAACACAGTGGGGGCTCCCGAATGTCCAGCAGACATGCCGCAGCACTGCCTGGCTTCAGGCTGTTGGCTGTGTCTCTGGGGTATCCCTTCCTCTCTCAGCCTGCATGCAGGTTTAGGAAGGACATCATGTTTCTTGGGAAGCCTCTGACCCTGGGAGCCACACAGTACCCACGAGGGGCCAGACCCAGGCTCTTCTCATGACTTTGTTGATTTCTGTGCTGTCAATAAATGGGCTGAGTTCTCTCCTTTCTTGGAAGGACACTTCCAGGTGTGGCCCAGATGGTGGGTATTGACCAGCGTGGTGTGAGTTATGACTCATTGTGCCTGGGGAAAGAGTCTTCACGTCTCTGAGTCTTGATTTCCTCGGCTGTAAAGTGGGGGTATTTGCTCTTATTGTAGGGGTGGGGTGACAGGGTCTGGGGGTGCAACCTCAGGCCTGGTGGGGTGTCTGCTGAGTGGCCCTGTGAGTTTTCTTGGTGTGTAGATCCCAGCAGCAGCCTTACAGGCATGTGAAACTTGGCTTTCTCTGAAGGTTCCCTTCCTCAGATTTCTTTCGTGAGCTTGTCTCCAGTTCCTCTCTGGTGGCACCACCTCCCTTATCTGATCCAATGTGGACTTCCGAGTGTGTTGTGAAGGCAAAGGTTATGGAGAGAAAGGGTTTAAAAGCCGTTTATGGTCCCTGGCTTGCAGGAGGCCTCCCTGGCTGCAGGACCCCCTCTTTCCTCTGTGATTTGAGGACCCTTTGTTCCAGGAGTCCTGGGTGGCTTTCCTAGGCTCCTCTGTCTGGCTCTAAGGCCCCTGTGTGACTCAGCCCTGGAGGGTTGGGTTCTTTCTCTGGTCTCAAACCTGCAATGTTAGGAAGCAGCCACTAGGGGGCAGATGTGCCCAACCCCTTCTTGGCTCCTCCCACAATCTCCCTAGACCTGGAGAGTCTGAAGGGAAAGACCAGAGTCAGATCTCAGCCACACCACTGTGACCTCTGGGGACTCAGTTTCTCCTTCTGTGGGACGAAGCTGGTCAGGTCTCAGAGCAAATGACTTCTCATTAATGCTTGGGTCAAGGATACCCCTTTCCGCCCTCTCCACCCGGTCCTCTCCTGCCTCTCTCTTTCTTTGTGTCTGTTCAACTCTGTACAAATGAGGAAACTGAGGCCCACAGAGAGGACCCAACTTGATTAGGATGGCCTTCCAGGAGAGGCCTGGGGATTCGGTCTGAGCTGTATGCTCACCTGAGATGGTCAGGGAAGTCTGATGAATGTTGTCTGTTAGTCTGTCCCTGTTTGCTCATAACTTTGTGCTGTTGTTTACTCAACCGGGTTCACGTATCTCCAGTCTTTTGAGATTTTTATTTTTATTTCATGTAGCCCAGGCTGGCCTCAAACTCTCTATGTAGCCAAGGGTGACCTTGAATGCAACTTCTCCTCCCCTGTCTGCCTCTGGGTGCTGGGGGGGACAGGTGTGTGGCACACACTCGACCAACCAAGCTACATTCTGGTCCCCAGTCTCTGTTTTGAGCTTGTCTCAGGTTTTGTCTGCTTTTCCTTGATTGCCACCACCTCCCCTGCCATTCAAGCAAACACATCCCATCCTGCTGAAAAGAAAATCAAGGTTCAGAGGGGCTCAGCCATCTGCCTTAGGCCACACAGCATGAAAGATGATAGCTAGAACAGGCCACCAGTGTTTCCTGGGACTTGGGCCCTTCCACCCCCAGGACTGTGCTGGACGGGCTGTCAGTTCTCTGCCCCCACCGTGCAGCCCCTGCCAGCTCCCTGCTGTAGTCCCTTCAGGACAGGAGACACCTGAGTCCTAAGCACTCAGCTGGGGCTCAGGCAGGGTTGTTCTTGGGCTGTTCTATCAAAATATGAGCCAGCCTGGGGCCCCCAGGGCTGACTGGTTAGTGGATCTGAGTGCTCCCCCCCACTGGTTGTCCTATAGGGCAGAGGGAGGCAGGCCACACTGTTCTGCAGAACAGCTACTCTCTGGTGTCATTGCTGTTGTCCACACCTGCAGGCTGTCTGCTGGGAAAGGGAGAAGTCTCCAGTCTTAGAAGTTCAACTGAGACCTGAGAGAAGAAATGGTCCTCCCACGGGCAGCCACCCTTCCGCCCATGGCTTATGGTCTCCACAGGATTATAGAGCCTGGTGACTCAGTGTGGATGGACCCTGGCCTTGGGCACAGTTTACCCTCCAGTGACCAGAAAGCCACATGTCAGCAGTTATGGGGCTCCCACAGTAGACCTCTGGAAAGTCCAAGAGTGGCCTCCCAGTGACCCAGGTGCACTCCAGCACTTCCTGGCTTATTTAGCTATGTGTTCATTTTTTCATGGGCCTACTGTGTGCCAGGCCTGCATGACTTCAAAGCCCAGAAACCCCCCCATGGGATCTGTAGTGCAGCGGTGCTGGGCGATGTCATAAGGTCTCTTCAGCCTTTAAGGTCTCATCTGTTGGAAGAGCAGGGCTCAAAGAGGTGAGGCCAGGCAAGGTGGAGGGACTGGCAGTCAGGGAGCCTACAGTAACCTGCTGGGCCTGGGTGAGCCAGGGCCATGCACTGGGCGTAGGGACATGAGGGTGGACACCAGTGGTGGCAGGGCACAGGTGGCTAGCCTCACCCTTGTTTGTGAGGTCAGCGGCAGCCACCAGCACCGGCTGCCTCCTGTCCTTTTCACTGCTGGGTGTGGAGGACCAGGGCAGCAGCTCCAACTGCAGCTGATCACAGTTCATTTCTGGATTGAACCAGCCACACCAAGATTTGTCTGCCAGAGCTGGACACGTGTGGCCAGCTGTGACAGAGGTTTATATCAGGGCATTTTGTGTTCATCCGTGTTTCTGGTGATCGCCCATCTAGCATCCAGCTGTGCATGTGTCTACCCACCCACCAATCTGTCTACCCATTCATTCACCCAGCCATGCACCAGACCATCCATCTATCCATCAATCTGTCCATCTGCCCGCCAACCCAGCCAGCCAGCCGTCCATCTATTCATTAGTCCATCGTCTACCCACCCACATATCTTACCTGATCTGTTAATTTATGTAGAACTCTAAGGATATAAAGGAGAATGAGTTGGTTTCTGTCTTCTTATGGCTTTTGTTCCTAGACTAGGAACAAATAGTTGAACTTCGATGAATCATTTATTATCCCACCCACTCATCCACCCTTCAGAAATGGTCTGGGTGCCTTCATCTGTGCTGATCTAGACTGTTTAGGGACACAGTGCACCAGGCAGATGTGGCACTGTCCTCCTGGGGGTGGTGCCCAGTGTGGGAACCAGATACTTAACCACTAGCCACACTCAAAAGAGAGGTTTCTGGATGCTGCCAAGTGCTGTGAAGAAAATGAAGCGGTGTAGGGAGTTGGGGGACAGGGGAGATGGATGTTAGCTGACCAGCAGGGGTTTCTTTGAAGAAGTGACTAAGGGTGGAGCCTCTAGAAGAATCAGGAGGGTGTCACACAGGGGGACAAAGGTCTTGGAGCTTATTTAGTTTGATGATTATGATGGTGATGATGAATGAGATATTATTGTTGGAGCTGAAGTGGAGAGGGTGACCAACCCTTGGGAGCAGGATAAAGGTTGTATTAGTCAGGGTTCTCTAGAGGAACAGAACTTAAAGAATGAATCTCTCTCATATATATCTTTATATAGCTGTACCACAGCCTGTAAGCTACTCTAATAAATCCCATGTGGGATTGTTGGACAGGCTGTGGTACAGCTAGTCCAGCAATGACTGCCCACCAGTGGGAAGTCCAAGAATTTAGTAGTTGTTCAGTCCACGAGGCTGGCTGTCTTAGCTGGTCTTCAGCATCCTAGTAAGCTCTAATGCTAGTGAAGGAATGGACTTGCCAGAGAGAGCAAACAGGTAGAGAGCAGACTTCCTTTTCCCATGTCTTTACACAGATGCCAGCAGAAGGCCCGGATTAAAGGTGGGTCTTCCCACTTCAGATGGTTTTCATTTTCAAAAGAGAAGAGCTCCTCACTAAAATTGGGTTTTAGTTAATATGTAATTAAGTTGGCAACAAGAACAATCATCAGAAGGGTTTTGGTAGTTGTGTGTGTGTGTGTGTGTGTGTGTGTGTGTGTGTGTGTGTGTACGCTCACGGGAGTGCACACACACACAGATGTGATAGCTAGAAGTCAACCCCCAAGTGTTGTCCCATATGCCTGCCGAGCCTGTACCCTGGGCTCTTTTCTAAGGGAATTCCCTATCCTAAGATGCCAAGGAGAACCCCAGCTTAGAGATTCTAAACCTGAGGCTCAGAGAAGGGAGGTGACTGGCACAGGAACACATAGTGCACAGTAGTGAAGCCCAGGTGAGCCCTGGCCTGTAGAACCCCCTCTTCTGCAGCAGGGAAGGGAAGGAGTCTCAGGAACCCAGAGCCCAGCCACTGCCACCTGCCCTCAGGAGTGCAAGTGCTCTGCTTGGCAAGGTGCCCTAGTGAGGCCTAGAACACTCTGCACACCTCCCCTGGGGGAAGAGACAGCGCTACAGGCATGATGGCCTGTAATAGGAGGAGGTCCAGGCTTGTGGGCGCCTTTCACAGGTGATGTCACGTGACCAGCATGGGCTGTCTGCCTGATCTGACAGCGTGGAGCTGATAGCAAGTGGGAGGCAGGGGGGGATTGTGGAGAGATGGTCACTAAATGCTGCCCCACTAGCGTGCCTGGAAGCTCCCACACCAGATTACACATGAGAGGTGGCAGAAGGTGTGCCCTGTCATCAGATAGTACAGGACACGCGGCCTTTTGCATTCCATCCTTTGTAAAATTTATAAACTTATGTGTGTGTTGGGGAGTGGCAGGGTATGTGCACATAAGTGCAGCGCCTGAAGAGGCCTTAAGAAGGCGCCAGAAGCCAGGCGGTGGTGGCGCACACCTTTAATCCCAGCACTTGGGAGGCAGAGGCAGGCGGATCTCTGTGAGTTCGAGGCCAGCCTGGTCTACAAAGTGAGTCCAGGACAGCCAGGATACACAGAGAAACCCTGTCTCGAAAAACCAAAAAAAAAAAAAAAAAAAAAAAGAAGGCGCCAGAGCCTGTTGAGCTGGAGTTACAGTTGAGAGCTGCCTGACGTAGGTGCTGGGACCCAAACGCTAGCAGGAGCATTAAGCACCCTGAACTGTCACTTCATCTCATTGACCCCCCGGGACCCAGGGTCTCTCACTGATTACAGTTTAGCCCAGCATGTCCAACCTGGAGCAGGCTCACTTTCTTCCTGCCTGCGAACGACTTCTATGTAACACCCAGCCTAGCTGCTTGCAAGTGTGCAGTGTGGCTGTGGGTCTGCTCACCGAGAGCCTGAGAGCATTTCCAGGCAGTGAACCCCACTTCCATCACGGCCCATGGTAGTGCCATGTTTGTGAGGTCTGCCTACATGCTGTGGTGGCCACAATGAGGACTTGTCCCCTGCTGCCTGTTCTGTTCTGTGTCTGCTCTGTTGGGAACCTGGATTTGGGACTGTTTCAGTGCGGGGCAGTTCTTGATCTTGGTGCATTCTACTTCCTGCCTCTTGGTAGGTGATCGTTGTTGTACACCCATAGCATTGCTGGGGAGCAGGGCTGCACATATGCAGGGTGCGGCTGCAGTGGCTGTACCTGGGTACCTTCCCACCTGTAGTGTACGAATTTCCACCCATCCCCAGAATACTCAGCAAGATTGGGACTTTGGTGGGATGCAGTGGTTTCTCTTTCAATGTTCAAACACCTCCAAACAGTGTCTGACAGTGTTTTTGTGGAGAGCTTAAGTTGAAGACCTCAAGACCTCAAAAAGTTCTTGGAAGATTCCAGTTCCAGCTCCTGTTTCCTACTCAGCCAGAGTGGAAAACAGCTTTATCCCAAGGGTCAATTCAATTGACTAGCCATGCCTAAGGACTTTGGGACTACTCCAGACCATGGCAGATGATGCTGTATTCTACCAGTAATGTCTGCCAAGAGCACGGTTCAGGGTAGGCAGAGATCTGAGTGTCAGATGTTTGCTAGCCCTGGATCAGCAGCATGTATGACGACACACACACACACACACACACACACACACACACACACACACACACA
>CAJQZJ010018538.1:3050814-3110859 GCA_907164525.1 Lophiomys imhausi | reverse complement strand
CACACACACACACACACACACACACACACACACACACACACACACACGTATTCGTGCACATGCCCCAAAAGGTGTCTTGGAGAACTTTCCTTACGATTCTCCAAATATCAGAAATATTTCAAGAGTCCTTGCCTAGGCTTATATATAATATATATATAACATATATATATTATATATATAATAAACATATATATATATATTTCAGTCTAACAAATTCTTTTTGTCCATTCTATCTCCTTGGATATGGGGCTGGGATCTCCTCCAGGATAGGGGTGAATGAGCCCAGTGATTTGTTCAGCTCTCATGAGGAGCTTTCTAGCTTGCTGCTGTCCATGTCCTGTCCCAGCTGTGACATCACATTGTGTGTGGCAGGATAATTTTCACATGATGCTGCAGTCCCACACTCAGATCCTCATACCTCCACAGCAAGCTCTCTACCCACCAAGCATTCTCCAGTCCCTGCTTTTCAGTTTGAGACAAGGCCTTACAGCCCAGGATGACCTTGAACTCACTTGGTAGCCCAGACAGGTCTTCAACTGTCAATCCTCCTCCCTCAGTCTCTTGAGTAGCTTGCATTATAGGCCTGAGTCACTGTATCTGGCTGTCACTTTTAAAAATAACGTTTTGGTCTCTCTGTTTAAACTTGGGTAGCTTTTTGTTTGTTGGTTGTATTTTTGTTTTCAAGACAGGGTTTCTTTGCGTTGTCCTGGAACTCTCTCTGTAGATCAGGCTGGCCTCTAGCTCAGAGACCCTCCCACCTCTGTCTCCTGAATGGAATGCTGGTTTTAAAGGTAGGTACCACCACTGCCAGGCCAAACTTTAACGGCTTTGAATGGTTAGAATTGTAAAGCCGTTACTACAATACAGTCTAGAAACTGTCATTTTTCCCTCAGGAAACCCACACCCCGCAGCTGCCACTTCCTCATTCCCTCTTCCCATGGATCTGCTCTCTCTGGGCATGCCCGCCTGCACCCCAAAGCCCACACAGATGGAGTGGCCTAGCAGACACTTTTGGGACTGGCTTCCCCACTTGGAATGCTTTTGAGTTCCATGCATGCAATATCATGAACAGGTACCTCATTCCTTTTTTTTGTGGCTAAATAACATTCTGCATAGACATTCCATTTATTCAGCCATTTGTAAACTGGTGGACCCCTGGTGGTTTCCGTATTAGGTTCCCATCAGCATCCCCACCGTTATTAATAATGACTTTTGTTATTATTGCTGTCTCTGTGAGCAAAATATCTGGCAGCAACAAGTGTAGGCAGGAAGGTTCATTGTGGTCTATGCCTTTTGGGAGAAAAGGCTGGGTGGTGAGAGACGATCCATCCGGAATTGTTGGCCAGGGCACTTTACTTCACAACCATAGACAGGAAATAGAACTTTAATGGAACTAGAGGCAGGTGTGACCATCAACCCACATCTCAAAGGTTCCATCCCCTTCTAAAACAGTGCCACCATCTGGGGACCAAGTGTTCAAAACTCACAAGCACCTGGGGAGAAATCTTTCAAAGCCAATGAAGGTTCATGGTTTTAGTCACTCCACAGCCCTCGGTCCACCCACACTTACCTGAAGGAGAGCCTGGATCAAGAGCCGTAGAGGAGACACACTCCCATGGATGGGGGCTGGTTGGGTCCTTCCATGGCTTAGCAGTCTGGGAGCCCACGGCTCTACATAACTTCTTCTGGGTTTGGAAAGGCAATTTGAAGGAGCCAAGTAGGGTGGGAAGGGAGATCAACTACGGAAGGGTAAGCTGACTGGGGTCAGGAGACTGTTGAGCATGGATTGCCCCAGCAGAGTCCCCCCGGTGGGACAAAGTGTGTGGGCGTGCTGGATATGGTGGGTGGGTAGATTTCTGGAGACAGATCCCAGCTCACTATCACTGAGCAGGGATTCCTAATGCTAGGCCTCCCATGAGACATTTTGGCTACCTCGGGGTTCCCAACCTCAGCTGTGCAGCCCCTGTCCCCTCTGGACTGTGCATCAGTACCTACCTGCCAGGAGGACAAGATTAGCCAGGGCAGGAATTTAATGACATGCAGGATCAGAAGGCCTGAACCCATGCGCCACCATGGTACTGAGACCTCACAAGTTTCCAGTAGGACTGAGGTTTGGGGAAACTGAGGCTCGGGGAAGGGAGGATGTGGACAGAGTGAAGACAATGGCCCCGAGGCTGAGACCTGTCAGAAGGGCTACCTGCAGGGTCAGGTCTTACTTGGGTGCTGCGGGGAGGGGGCTGTTTTCTAACTGAGTTTTCTGTTTGCCCCTCAGCCTTAACAGACTAATATTAACCAGTGATGGCCACCAGAGGGCAGGGTGGAGGCGCTCCAGCACCAACACACACTAGATATTTATTAATTAACATTCATTTATTCTCTCTCTCTCTCTCTCTCTCTCTCTCTCTCTCTGTGTGTGTGTGTGTGTGTGTGTATGTGTGTTGTGAGGACTATTTGTGGATGTCAGTTCTAGTTCTCTTTCTCTTAAATGCCATTTTCTGTAGGTCTCTGAGGTTTTTGAAAACCGTTTACTATCTGTCTATCTAAATAGACAAACATGTTTTTCTATCATGTACTATATACTTCAAAAACATATACAAGAAACTAAATACAGAATATTTCTGCAATTAACTAAACTAATATCTAACAAAACTAATTCTTAAATCCTATACCATTTTCAATAGTAGCTTTCAAATGGAATGGAACTATAAATTACATTTTTAAATGAGTAGCAAAGACATTTTCAATGAGTTAAATGCTATTTGTATCAGTAGTTTATTTTTATAAATATCAGTAATTTTATTTTTATAATCCATGTGGGTCCTAGAGATTTGCATCCGGTGTCTTTACCCATTGAACCATCTCCCAGGCCCAAGTTACTTACACCACCCCCACCCCTTTTAAAGCCTGTCTACTTTGTTCTCAGCCTCAGTGACCAGGCTTTTTTTCCATGACCCTGTTGGCTATCTGTCCACAAAGCTCACTAACATGGCACACATACTATTCTGCTGTGTTCTCCTTGACCCTGGGCAGTTTCTGATGCTTGAGCTCAGCATCAGGGCTCTGAAACCCCTCCATGCTGGTTACTGGCCACATTTATTTTCATTTACACTGATGCCTCTCTACTGAAAATGAGGGAAGATCTGTTTTTGTTTCTGAAAGAACTGTGTGCTGAGAGTGGGCTCTGGCCAGCCCACAGCGACAGCCTTGCAAGCTTAGAAATAATACTGCTGACTTGAGACGCATTTCCGAGTTACTACATTTTTGACTTGAAGTGGGTAAATGTCTCAGGCCTGTTTCTAATGCAGGGCCCTGCACAGAGCAGGACCCCAGGGGAAGTGATGAGTGGGTCAGCTGCCTAGGTTCACATCCAGATGCCTGGGCTGCAGGGAGTGGAAGGCATGTCTCTGAGTCGGTTCCCAGGCAGCACCTGACCTGTCCCTGCACAGGAATGTGGCTCATGGGTCAGGCAGGCCACATCTTAAGGAAGCTGCAAGCCTGTGGTGTGGTCTGCCTGTCTGCTGATGCTCAGATGTAGGTCACAGATGCCTTTGCTGGACCTAAGGCAGCGCAAGGAGAGTTCAGTCCTGTCCCTCCCATCCCTGAAGACAGATCCCAGCTCACTGCCACTCAGCAGGGATTCCTAATGCTAGGCCTCCCTTGAGACACCCCTGCTACCACAGGGTTCCTGAATCTAGCTTTGCAACCCCTGACCCTCTGGACTGTGTGCCTGGGGAGGGTACCAGGAGGCCAGGCCCAGCCAGGACAGGAATTTAGTAACATGCAGGATCACTAATAAAAGGGGGCACAGAGGTGACCCATGTTCGCTTTGGGAACCCTGGCATCAATTTCCTAGAGGCATCAGGTTTGCTTTAGAGTGAGGACTCCTGTCTGAGTGTTGCTCCATGACCTACCATGGCCAGGAAGAGGCCTAAGGAGGAGCCAGATGGAGTTGGCCTGCTAAGAGGGATGCCTGATTGTCCCCATGAGGAACCTGGGTGTGCCTGAGTCTGGGCTGCAGGCTGCAGGGCAAGATGGCTAGCCCTAGCTGAACCTCAAGCATGTGGAGCCAGCCAGGTGGAAAGCATCAGGGAAAGGTTAGCCGGGCCCTGAGGGTCACTACACACATGCGGCTCAGATCACAGGTCTTCTCCTACAGCTCTGGAGGCCAGAGTCGGAAGTCTAGGCGTCACCAGGATGACCTTCCTCCAGACAGTACTGGGAGAGTCCATTCTGTTGCCTGCCAGCTCCTCGAGGCTGCAGGCTTTCCTTGGCTTGTAGTCACACTCCCTCCATAGTCTGCCTGTCTTTGCCAGTAAATCTGCAGCCTCCCTGGTGACTGTACCTTGGGGCTGTCACAGCAAGTCACTAGACTAGGGGTCTGATAGATGACAGACATTTATTCCTGGCAGCTGGAAGCACAAGGTTGAGAAGCTAGAGGCTTCCATGTCCATAGAGGACCTGTTGTTCCTCATGATGGTACTTCTGGGCATCCTCCTATGACAGGCGGGAGGGGAGGGATAAAAGGGTTGAACTCTCCCTGCAACCCTTCCATAGTGGGCCCCTCATGGCTGTCAAATTCTGAGGGTGTCATCAGGGGTTAGTTCTAATGCAAGGCAGGCCCCATGATCCAGGGTGGTCCCATGTTGGTTCCTTATGGTACCTGAAAGGACCAGCTTTGAACATGGCCACAGTTTCAGATTCCAGACAGAAGCATTGTTTTGGGGGTCATCATTTAACTCAGGTGGAGTCCAGTGGTGAGAGGCGGATAGTGCCCTGGGGTGGGAGAATTCTCTTGAGATTTCTCCCACGGAAGATAGGAAACCATAGAGTGTACCTAAGGTATATTTGTGGGGTAGGCTAGCCTGTCTATACAGGCAGGTTTTCTGACTTGAGGAGAAGCCCCACGAGTCTCACCCTGTCAGCCTCCCACCTCAGTGGAGCCTAGTTGTTTTGGAGCAGAGTCCTGGCTGATCAGGCGGTAGGATGAGGCCCGGATGGGCTTCTGAGGTCTCTAGCCTGGGACCCTGAGGCATCTGTCATCCTTGGTGGGTTCTGCCTGCACCATGGATGTGCCAGGTCTGACTCTGAGGTTTCTTTTTTAACTTACCTTGCGGCCCCATCCCTCACTGTGCCCTTCGCTGTCACTGAGGCTCCGCCCCCATGCCACCTGCTCTCCTGTGAGCTCCCCAGCTGGGCCCCTGCTCACAGTGTCCCTGGCTGCCTGATCGGCCATCTGTCTTGTGTGACTTTGGGGTTCATCTCTTTCCTGCCCATGTGGCTCTCCATCATGGCTCCCTGTCCTTCAGTATCCTGTGTCACTTTCTGTTCCTCCGTTTTTTTTGCGTTCCAGCCCTGTCATACCGTGGCTTCCTCACCTCCTGCCTGTCTAACTCTTCCTCTCTTCCCAGCAGCCTCCAGGCCTCTATGCCCGTCAGCCAAGAGGAGCCCATAGCAGCAGGAACTGTCTGCTGACTTGGCTCCCAGGCCGTCCTTCAGTCTGCTTCAACCCCAAAGGCCTTGCTCCTCTACACCCTGTTAGAGTGCCCAGCCTTCCACTATTCTGTCAGACAGTCATCAGAGAGCAGGGCATGGTCTTAAAGTTACATCAGTTGGTCAGTTGGTGAGCTGGGCCCAGCCTTCCAACTGTTGTCAGTCCTGTTAGCAAATGAGCAGGGACGCCACTTCCATTGTTGTGTCATTCATTCATTCACTCACTAACTCACTCACTCAGACCCAGCCCCCCATTGTTTTCTCAATCAGTTAAGCAGTCAGTGAGGCCCAGCCCAGCCTTTGTCCTGTCAGTCAGTGAATAAGGCCCAGCCTCCACTGTTAAGTAAATCAGTCAGTCAGGGGGTGGGACCTGGCTTTCAGCTATACTGCCCTTCCCTGAAGCTGCCCAGCTGGGGCCAGCCCTGGATTAACTGTGGCCAAGCAGATGAGCAGCTAAGGCCAAGGCCTGCTGGGGGAAGGGCCCTGAGAGCAGGTGAACCTCTGGCCTGCCTTTCAGGAACTTTGAGGATTATTGTCTTGTGGTGTCCCTAGCAGCTAAGCCCAGCTGCCATGTTCAGGGGGATTTCCTCTTGGCTGAAGTGCCTCTCTGAGCAGGTGGCATGTGGGGGCGGGGGCTAAGTATGCAGTACCGACTGGCCACTGCATCCTTGGGGGCAGGACCTAACTTAGGCTTCATCCTGAACGTTTTTCCTCTCTCAGAACCAAAAGGACCTGAGCGTGTGGGAATTATTGTGCTCCTGCTGGGGCCCAGTCTCTGGAAGGTGGCACTGAGCCAGGGTCTTTGGTTTGAATCCCAGATCTCACTGAATAAGCATACACTGGGCCAGACTATTCTGTTCTCTGCTTGCCTCATTAGATCCTCATACTCTGAAATGGGAACACAACTCATCCCATTTTACAGAAGGTAAAACTGAGGCTCAGAGACGCACCAGACCAGCTCCTTTGTAGGAAGCATCTAGAAGGGGTCACCTGGGGTTCTTTTCATGGGGTTCTTTCCATTCTTAATCTGCAGACTGGAAATCTGTGCCCCCCACCCCCACCCTAATACAGCCACAGGGGCGGGAAGGCCCTTCCTTCCACAGCATCTTCTCTACTCTGCCGAGGATACCCACAGGGATGGACAGACCCCAGGACATGTACCCGGGAGGCCTGGGTTCTAGCTGTACCTCAGTTAAGCTATGATGTTGACCAAGACCTAGCTTGCTCTGGGCCTTGGCTTCCCTTTCTGTAAAATGGGGGTAAATGAGCTCTCCTTGCCAGGACTTCTGGTGGGAGGAATGGACAGGCCTCAGGAGGGGGCTGTGAGCCTGTGCCCAACTGTTTCTTCCCTTTCTGTAAGGTCTCAGGAGGAGGAGCCATGCAGGCTTGTGTGACACACACACACAAACACACACGCACACACGCACACACAGGGTCATGCATGAAGACAGTTCTCAGCATCATATGTTCACATCCACACACGTCCCCACTCCTGCATTTGCCTAGCATGCCCACCACACTATCACACAAAGCCCTCACGCTTCCAGCTGCACGCAGCAGCACTGTGCCCTGCACACCCCAAACCCCTGCTCACAGGTCTCTCTAGACCACATGGGGAGCTGTGGGGGAGGAGCAGCCTGGCCCCGCCTCCTGGGCCAGCCCCTGGGGATGCTGGCGCCCAGCTCTGGGGACCAGACTGCAGCTTCACTCCAGAGGTGGTTATGTCCACTCACAGGGCCCTCTGGCCATCTGGCTGTGAGCCCTAGCTTCTGAAAGATTCATGCCGCCCTGAACTTGACACTGGGGGCGGTGAGGGGAGTGGGGAGGAAGGAGCCACCTCCTCTAGGGAAAAGTGGGAGCACACGTACACGCAGGGGCAGGCAGCCCCACCGCCTGCTTCGAGATGGACTATTACTACTGCCCCAGCCTGCTGAAGCTGCTGCAGTACCTGTGGGTGAGTGTGGGGCGGGAGTCTGCAGCTTTTCTGCTCAGTTGCTTGTGCCTTTCTCTTGCCTAACAGCGACTGTTGGAGGAGGGAGCACGGGGCGAGGTGGGTGGCTGGGGTGGGAGAGCAGGCTAGGAGGGATAGCCTGGTGTCCAGAGTTGGGACTGCAGCCAGCACTGCGGATTTTGTTTGCTTCATAAGGGGGCTCCTGGTCTCCTCACTGCTGCCTTTGATAGCTTTTTTTTCCCTTTCCCCAAATTTGGCAAAAGTCTGGAACCCACCCCACCCCATTCCCGCGTGGTGTACAGCAGAGGAAAGAAACCCCTGAGAAGGGTGTGAGGCTGTGGGAACCTCAGTTGGAGTGCCTGCCTAGAAGGGCTCTGTCGGCACAGACTGTTTTCAAACCTTGTTTTGACCGGGATGTATCTGTGTGTCCTGGGTAACTTGCTTGCCCTCTCTCTCTCACTTACACCTTCCTCCTTGGAGATACAGTAACAGTGGCTTATGGGACACTTTTGAGGCCTTTGCGAACTGAAGAACTTATCAGGGAATCATCACAGAGCTTGATGTTTTCTAGAAGTTTTGCTACTGAGTTCAGAGTGCCCAGAAAGGAAAGTTTTGGGAAATGTTATTTTTCCCTTCTGAATGTTTGCAAATGCTTCAGATATTTGCCACACAGAATTTTCTTGAGCTAAAATATAGCTTTAGGAAACATTACCCTCGTCGGTTTCTGCCAACATTGCCCTCTAAAGCCGTTATGGAGCCCCTGGAAAATGAGAGTTTTACAGTCCTTGGTGCCCTCAGATCAGTAGGAAACAAACACCCTCCAGTAATAAACAAAAGTGCCATTTATTGGTTTATTTTCCTTATTTTTTTTGTTTGTTTTTTTTCGAGACAGGGTTTCTCTGTGTATCCTTGACTGTCCTGGACTCACTTTGTAGACCAGGCTGGCCTTGAACTCACAGAGATCCACCTGCCTCTGCCTCCCGAGTGCTGGGATTAAAGGCGTGCGCCACCACGCCCATCTATTTTCCTTATTTTAAAATTACAAATGTAAGCTGTAGATGAGGCAGAATGTTTGGAATGTCTGTTGGCATCTGTATTTCTTTTTTAGTTGTTATTTAGACAGTCTCACTCTGAAATTCTCGGCTGCCCTCCTGCCTCAGCCTCCAAAACACTAGAGTTACATGTATGTGCCTCCATGTCCCGCTTATTTATGTTTTGAAGTCCGTAGTCCATAGGGTCCTGATAGCTTCCTGGTGCTTGGTGGTGTCTTGGTGCCATCTGTCTCTATGCCCACTCCCCAGGCACACCGCCAAATAGCTGCGGTCATGTGTTCACACCCAGCGGCACTTTTGATCTCAACTTTGACACTCAGAACACTGAGTAAACAAGACACACAGGGCCCTGGCTTTGGGGGTGTCTGGCCTGGGGGAGCTCTGGACTTACGTATATGTTGTGTACATGTTGGAGCATGGTGCTGTGGCAGACATGGTCTTCTGGGATGTGGGATCCCACAAAGTCTGCCAAGAAAGCTGAGCCCTGGAGGGTCTAAGAGCGGGTGAGGGGAGAATGTGTTAAGGCCAGGGTGGGTGGGCAAGGAGGTTTGAGGGCCATGACAAGTTCCAGGGCAGGCTCATACCCAGCCTGGCCTGTGGGAGATGAGTGGGTGGCTTTAGCTTCATTGGGCTGTGCTCACTGTGATCTTGACCACTGCTTCCCTCCAGAAGGAGGTGGGACAAGGCAGTTCAGGTCTCTTCTAGGTGTGGCATGGTAGAAATCTACTCAGTCATCTGCTGCCTGTGGGTGACAGAGCCCTCCTCACTGCTGGCTCCTGGCCATGAAAACGCCGCAGTATCTGTTCCACCAAGTTGCTAGACATGGGCCAGCACAGGTGTCTGAGACCGCGGCTTTCTCTGCCCTCCGCCTGCTGAGTTAAGCTGGACTCCAACCCGTGGGTGGCCTCCATGGGTGCCTGGGAATGTGGGAGGCCATGGGCTGCGGCTTCCTCAGCTTCCTCATCTGCCGAGCAGGGGTTGGGGTTGGGGGGAAGCCACCTACCGAGCTTCCCTGTCATGATTACTCCAGGGCCTCGCAAGTTGCCTCAGCCCAGGGCCACACAGCACCAGCTAGGACTTCTTTTCTCAGGGAGCCACTGTCAATCCAGACTGCAGCGGGGAGCCTTCTGTCTCCCCCGGGGACCCTACATGACTGTTGTCATTCCTATGGGTGCTTTGGCCAATGTCTTCCCATCCCTACACCCTAACTCGTTACCCTGGTCACTAGCGTCCCCTCTCCATGCCTCTGGGTTTGACTCTTTTTAGATGACACCTACTAGTGAGATCATGTAGTGTGTGGCGTTTTATCTAGTTCAGTGTCTCCCATGTTCAAACATGATGTTGTAAGTGGCAAAGGCTAGGTAATATTCTGTTACGTGTGTGTGTGCACGCGCACGTGTGCGTGTACAGTGCAGCCTGGTGACCTTTCTGTCTGTCAGCTTAGATTGCTCCCCTGTGACAGTTGTGTCTCCCGCTTTGATGAGCGAGGAGGCGTTTGTGGACCCTCTGTGAAGCATGACTATCATTTCCTTCATGTGCATGCCCAGAGGAGGGACTGCCGCTGGGCTTTCTGTTCACTCTGTTGCCCTGGATCGCGTGTGCACTTACACGGGAGACGTCAGAGGGAACACCAAGGTCCCTTTCTTGTGGGTTCCCGAAGGCTAGCAGAGAACTGGAAGTTAGGGGCTGCGGGAGTGGCTCCGTGGTTAAGAGCACTGGCTGTTCTCGAGGAAGGCCCACATGGAGGCTCACGACCAGTTCCAGACGATCTGGCACCATCATCTGGCCTTCTCTGGCACACACGCAGGCGAAATGCCCACACATGTAAAATAAATCAGTAGTAGGAAGTGGGGACTTGGCCGGGAAGGCAGCTCAGCTGACTTGTCTGGCATACAGGCAGTCTCTCTGGGTTCCATTCCCACACTGCACAAACCAGGCATGGTGACCCCCCCCTCCCCCCATGATCTCAGCACTCAGGACAGGGGATAGGAGGATTAGGAGTTCCAGGTCATCCTAAGGTACATAGCAAGTTAGAGGCCAGCCTGAGCTCTATGACACAACTCCTTCTACCCAAAAAAAGAAAAAAGAAAAAAAGGAAGGAACGAAGCGAGCAAGGAATTTGCATGAGCTCATTGCTGTGAAACTCCAGGCTGAATTCTGAGCTCTTGAGGGGCCAGTCTTGCCCTCCTGGGGATGCTTGTGGGTTGTCTTAACTGGGGGTGTGGACTGGGACTTCTGGTATGTTGTGGATAGGGGCCAAGGGTGCTGTTTGATGCTGTGAAAGACAGGGCGGCCTCCATCCACTCCCTTAGCACTATCAAGAATAGTCATGACAAGTAGATCAGTGGAGCTAGGGGAGGACTGATGGGCAACTGAGAGGAGGGCTGCTCCATTCAGAGCCTCTGTTTCCCATGACTGTTTCCAATCTCCGACCCCAGTCTATACTATCATACGAGGGATCCACAGCAGAGCTTCACCGTCACCCACTGACCAAGTCAGCCCTTGTCACTCACACTTGTGTGTGCTCACTGACATGGTGGGGAGGCAGCTGCTCTTGTCTTTAAATGCCTATCAGGTTGGCCTGGAGGTGCCGGCCTGTTACCCCTGCCTCTCAGGAGGCTGAGGCGGGGGATCAAAAGTTCAAGACCCACTGAGGCCACAGAGTGAGTTCAAACCTTGGTAACCTAGTTTCTTATGAAAAATAAAGGTGAGAAGAGTGTGGGGACAGTGGACGAGCTCTTGCCCAGCATCCGTGAGGCCCGGGTTCCATCCTGGTACCGAAAACAAACAGCTCAGTAAACATAGTGCCGAATGGCTGTGCGCCCTCCTGCCTTCGGCCTTGGTTAATTAACTAGTCCCTCCTGCTGGAGTAGTTTGTTCTCAGATCTTCCTGGGGCCCTTTGGCCTCAGCACAGTCTCAAGTCATTCACCTCTGAGTTATTCTCAGTGTTTCTCAGTCCTCAGGCCTGGGCCAAGGGTGACTGCAGCAGATCTCTGCCAAGGGGCCATTTGTTAGACTGTTGGACTGTGGGTAGCTTCCTGCCTACATCCTGGTCTTGCATGCAGCTCTGGAGGTGAGGCCCCCTCCCACACACACCTCCCCGGCCTGCCCTGCATCAGCTGGGAAGTAGGAGGAGATTGAGTTTCTGTTATATGTCATTAGTAACCAGAGCTGGTGGCTTCCTCTTCTGGGGCTGTTTGGAGCCACTTAATCTTGTTGATGAGATAAGTTAGGCGGACAGACCCTCCTCCCTGCTGCGTCCGGGGCCTGCCACTGGGCATCCAACTGGAAGCTGTCACCGGCGCCATCTTCTGAGCCCTTAGCCCCCTGGCATGAACCCTGTGGATATTGTGGGCAACTCATCCCATCCCCACCCTAGCCACTGTGAGCAGATCTCAGCACTACCTTCATTTTGCAACTGGGGAACGGAAGCCTGTGAGGTTTGGTATCTTGTTCAAGGCCCCAACTGGGACATGTCAGAGTTAGTATATGAAGCCGGGCACCCCTTGTCCCATTTTAATCATTTCTGGATCTGAATGGGAACACAGAGGTTGCCGAGTTTGAGGTGACTTGGCAACTCCAGCAAAGCCCACATCGGGCTTAAGCTTTTAGGATAGTGTGTGGCACCAGGGACCCCAGGGTGTAGGGAGGAGGAAGCCCAGGCCTGCAATGTGGCTCTAGCCCTTGCTCGGCAGGGTCATGCAACAGCTCTGAATCTCTGTTTCCCTGTCTGTGGCTGGAGCTAGCAATTGTAGGACTGGTTAGGATAAGGGGCTGGGCTTGAGGAAGATTTCCCCATCTCCCAACCCTCACTCTCCCTTGACCTTTCCAGCTCGTGCTGAAGCCTGGGGATGACCCTCAGTGGCTCCCTTGAGCTTGTTGAGGAAGCTGCAGGCACACAGAGGTCTTTGAAGGCTGCTTCAGGGTGGGAACCCTGACGACAGGAATGCACACATGGCAGGGAGGTAGCCCATGCCACCAGGCTGTGACTGCTCCTAGCAGGGTTGTGTCTGGGGGACTCACTGTGGAAAGCTGGGGATGAGCTCCTGAGTTCCCACTGTGGTGGCCACGTTTGTCTGTCCACATTCCACTCCTCCAGCAGAGATTTTTTTTTTTGATGGAAAATTGTCTAAATGTGGCTGGCTTGGCTGCCCGCCTCCCAGGCATTCTTGCAGCCTGTGGTCTGGTCTCTCCCTGGTGACATCACAAAGAGGCATGCACGACTGTCCTCCCCACAGGGTGTCCATGTGTGCCCTTCATCAGCACTCACAACAGTCCTAAAGGTGGATATTATTGTGGGTGTCCATGTGTACCCTTCATCAGCGCTCACAACAGTCCTAAAGGTGGATATTATTGTTATTGTTAGACAAGTGGGGAAACCGAGGCTCTGGGAGTTGGAGTAACTCCCTAATATTCAGCAGCTAGGTAGAGGCTGAGCTGGGGTTTGAACTGGAGAGGTATAAAGAGGAGTTCAGTTTGGTGACTGTGCACTTCCACCATGCAGGAAGGTCAGGTGTGGAAGGTCACCGCCAGCATGACCCATGGTGCAGAGTATGTGCTCAGCAGATGTAGGGACTGTCCAAGGCTCCTGGGCCCCGAAGGCCATGATCTTGAGCCGCAGATGGCCAAACACTGCCTGACGCTTGCTTCCCAACCCGGAACCCGTCACTGCTTCTGCTGTGGCTCTGGTTGGGATTCTGGGTCTCACAGGGGTTCTGGGTCTCACATTCAGCCTCTTAGCTCCCGCTAAGGCCCCAGTTTGGCTTTGCTCACTGAGGTCTGTGGCTGAAATGGAAGAACTATTTCCAGCTGTAGCCCTGGGCTGAGGTTTGGGCCACAGGACATGAGTCACTGAGGTTTCAGACTGAGTAGAGCTGTGGGAGCCTGTTAGGGGTTTTTGAGTCCAGGTCTCAGGCTTCTAGTACTGGCTGGTTCATGTCCTGGTGGGGCACAGGGCCTCAGCCACCTCTTCAGCTCTAGAAACCCAGTGTTGCCATCTGTAGATGGGGATAGTACAGCGGCTTCCTCTTGGGGCATCTGAGGAGCTAGTAAGGTGATACAAACGAGGCCCTGTATGTACACAGTGGGTGCTGGGTGAGTGTTAGCTGTAGGAAAAAATGGCTAATTAAATTATTTACTAGTATTTATATTATATAATTGGTTGGCAGTGTTAATCCTTAAGCTGCCATTATACATGAGTGCACAGATACTACATGGATTTTAACAAGCCTTGGCCTGGGTTGTGCAATCCTAGCCCATCTAAGCTAGCTCATAATTCTATTATCCAAATATGACCCCATATATACATACATCCCTGTGGACTCCTATTCTCCACGTTATGCCGATGTTCCAGGCCACATGGAATGATCTTTAATCTACCCCATCGTGTGTTTCCTTCTTCCTGCTCCTTGCTTCTTCCCATCAATCTCTCTGCTTCAGAAGCCTGTGCACCTCAGTCCTGCCTATCTCTGTCTTTGCTAACAGACAGCCAGCAGGACCAATTATTAATTAACATTTAGAATATATAACATCACCCCATCATTTCCCTCCTTTTGCCTAATAAAAAGGCTAAATTTTTAAAACTCATATCATCTATATATTTTGAACAAGCAAACTGTATATTTTTAACCATTTATTATCTGTTTAACCTCGTATTTGACGTGACCAGGAGCTTGACTGGCCAGCAATCAACCTGTATTACTCAGACTCCTAAATAGATTGCAATAGCAACCCATAAAAGGATTGGAAGTAAACCTGTGCTTTTAAATGTGTTGAATAGGCACAATACCTTATATAAGAGTTGAAATATACATAATATGTGTCAAAATATAAAATTCTATACCAATGAATCAAAATTAATCTTAATTTTTATCAATATGCAAAATTCTATGCCAATGTGTCAAAAGATAACCTTATTTTGAGAATGACAATAGCTCTAAGTTTCAGAGCAGATTCAATAATCTACCCTTATATCTTATTTCTATATTATATATCCATATTCCCCCTCTTTTTTCTTTTCAAGTCTTCCCCCCATATAAGAGAGAAAGGATAGAGAAAAGAAAAAGAAAAAGTTCTCGAATCTAATCTCCTATACCTTGGTTAGCAAGACCATATAACAATTTATAACCAGTCCCCCTAAAAAACATTTATAACACATCAAATGACCAAAGAATCATCCACCCCACGTTTTGGGAATAGGGCGTCACTCGCTTAAAATTGCTTCCTGCTGAATTGAGTCATAGCAAGCAAAGAAACAAGAATATTCCAAAAGCCTTGTCTAACTGTGCCATCCCATGCTGCCATTAAAGCTCTGTTAATTATTCCTTAGAATCTAGTTTTGACTGCATTGTATTGGGGGGCCAATACCAGAAATCGATGAGAAACATTTAGTAGCTGGGGAGCTCTAAGCTCCAGCTGCCATCAATTTTGTCTTATCTCTGGGGAAAGGACTCCCTCCTTCCCCCATTGTCATTGTTGGTAACTTAGAATTCCATGTGTAAATTCTTTCCTTTGTTAAGCCCATCTTAGTCTGATCTTTCTCAAAAAGGATACAGAGAACCACAATTGTCAGTGTAAAAATCATCTGCATGCTAAAAGAAACAAACTCAATTGGAACCAAACGTATTGAGACATTATGAATTCCTTCATTTTTAATCTAAGCAGTTAATTTCATTCCTAAACTCATCTAGAAGGCTGTTGGATTTTTAGTACATAAGGACAGGCTTAGCTCTCCACCTTTGCTGCAAGGCAGTAGCTTTTGTTAAGGGAGCCGCACCTTTGAAATGCATTCGGGTTCGGTTCCCCCCCCACCCCCCCCTCCCCGCCCCACTTTGGCTAGGAACTGCCTTTCACCAGGGCCTTCTCAGGCTGTAGCCATGGATTCTAATTGCCATAGTTGGGTGCCATTTGTAGAAAAATGGCTAATTAAATTATTTACTAGTATTTATATTATATTTAATTGGTTAGCAGTGTTAATCCTTAACCTGCCATTATAAATGAGTACACAGATATCACATGGATTTTAACAAGCCTTGGCCTGAATTGTGCAATCTTAGCCCATCTAAACTAGCTCATAATTCTATTTCCTAAATACAACCCCATATATATATATATACGTCCCTGTGGACTCCTATTCTCCATGTTATGCCGATATGCCAGGCCACGTGGAATGATCTTTTTTAATCTACCCCATCATGTGTGTCCTTCTTCCTGCTCCTTGGTTCTTCTTCCCATCAATCTCTCTGCTTCAGAAGCCTGTGCACCTTAGTCCTGCCTATCTCTATCTTTGCTAACAGCCAGCCAGTGGGACCAATTATTAATTAACATTTAGAATGTACAACACCACCCCATCAGTTAGCTGTCACAGTGGGTGCTGGGTGAGTGTTAGCATCCATGCTGGTAGGAGACGCTCAATGCTCTGTTGATTTTACTCATTCCTGGAGGCCACCATGTACTGTGTGCGTAGGCTCCCTCAGTAAGCTGGGTGGTCCACCTCAGCCAGTGGTAGTTGAGTTAACACACAGTGGCCAAGACACAGAACTTGGAGAACTGTGTCAGGAGATGGGGTGTGCTGAGGGAAGGAAGGCAGAAGGCAGGATACTCATCGGGCTGACTGAGCTGATCCAGGGGGATCTCCTCAGAAGGTGTGAAGGGAAGAAGCCAGGCGAGGCTGGGAGGAAATGGCCCTATATGCAGGGCCTGAGATCGGAACCTGTTCAAAAAGAAAGACTAGGCTCAGTGGTTAAGAGCACTGACTGTTTTTCCAAAGGACCCAGGTTCAAGTCCCAGCACCCACATGGCAGTTCACAGCTGTCTAATTGCAGGGCACGGTGGCGCACACCTTTAATCCCAGCACTTGGGAGGCAGAGGCAGGTGGATCTCTGTGAGTTCAAGGGTACCCTGGTCTACAAAGTGAGTCCAAGACAGGATACACAGAGAAAACCCTGTCTGGAAAAAAACAAAAACAAAAACAAAACAAACAAACAAACAAAAAGACTAAAGTTAAGGAAGAGCTGGTGAAAGAAGAAAGTCAGCAGAGTTAGTGAGGTCCTTAATCTTGAGCTGGGCATTAGGTCACTCCAAGGGCATGACCTTGAGGTCATGAGAGTCTTGGGGGAGAACACTTTGAACTGGACTTTTAGTCTGGTTTGGGCTTTGAAAGGATCTCTCTGGCCACCATGTAAGCAGAAGACCCAGGCAGAACTAAGCCTGAGTCAGAGAGACCAGGAGGGGCCATAGATGTTCAGAGCCTGGAAATAAAAGCCCTGGGCCATGTTCCAAGGCTTCTCGCCCCTCGCATCCTTCCCACTGTATCCAGTCTGGAAAGAGGCACCCAGAATCCTTCAGTCAGGACGGATCTGCCAGCTATTGTAGCCCCGATTCAGCTGCCTGGACTGGTTCCGTCCTTGTCCTTCCCTCTCTGTGACGTCCATATTGCCTCAATGATTGGCATGCTGGGATTCACCCAGTGCTCTAGCCCCCAGCTGCACCCGAGCAGCGCCCATAGCCCATGTACCAGTCTTTGTCTGTTGTGCCCTGACCATGGGATGGCCCCTCTCCTGCTGGTGTCTATGTCCTCAGCATTGGTCAAACAGAGTCATAAAGACAGAAATAGACCTTGGGATACTGGTAGCCCCAAGCCTGGAAGCCCATCTCCTGGCTGTCAGAGGGACTCGGTGGTTTACCATGACACTGGAGGCGGGGTGCCAATGTGCCGTGGGAGCTCTACTCTCAGGCAAAGTCTCTGGGCTGCAGCCCCTGCTGTTTTGCTTGGTTTCAGACATTCCAGGGTTAGAGAAATTTGAAAGGGCATGTCAGTCTTGTGGCCATCCGAGGTGATTATGTGGCCAAAATGCTTCTGGGAAGCTGGAGGGAAATACGGAGATACAGTTGTCGTGTGTACCCCTCCCCCCCAGCAATAGTTTGTTATCTTTGAGCCTGAAGGATTGGATCAGATTCTCCTTAAAGCTTCTTCCTGTGCACTCTCTCCACATTCCAGGCCTCCAGTAAAGAGGGGGAGCTTTGTGGGTACAGTGACCTGGGTTGCAGTTCAGATCTCCCACCTGCCTTGAAATCCAGAGCAAGTGGCTCTGTGTGTTTCAGCCTGTTTTCTAATCTGCTGATGCAAATCTCCTCTCCTCATAGAGAGCAGCAGGGGGCAGAGCTGGCACACAGTAGGTGCGCTGCAGAGCTGGCACACAGTAGGTGCTCAATAAATGAGGCCTTCACATTCCCTAAGCTTGGCTGTTAAACTCACAAGGCTGCCCTTGCTGCAGGCTGCTCCTCTGGCACGGCAATTCCCAGGCTGGTCAGCAGAGGGCGCCCTGGTGCAGCCTTTGAAACAGGTGCCGGCTGTGCCTTTCATAGGATAGTCTGCTCTTCGTGGTTCACACCTGAGCTCCCATGGACCCTTCTGCAGACAAGGACACGGAGCAATGCGTGACTGGTCCTGAGGCACCACAGAGGCTGTCGTGGGAACTGGGTCTCTAGCGGTGTGGGGAGGGGAGGGAGTCTGTATTCCCAGTTCACATCCACGTGTGCAGCAAAGGCCTATTAGAATATTTGTGTCAAAAGTTGCCTTTGGGGCTGGGGATGTGGCTCACTTGGAGTGGTTGCTCAGCATGCCTGAGGCCTGGGTTCCCTTCCACACCGAATAAACTAGGTGGTACAGGAGGTCAAGGCTGGAGGATCAGAAGTTCAAGGTTGCCTGTGGCTACGTAGTGAGTTCCAGGCCAGTCTGTGTTACGTTAGACCCTGCCTCAAATGGAAAGTTGCTCCTATCCCGAGCATGTGCAGAACTGTCTACCTGATCTACTCCAGCAATACTGAGTGACAGTTGATCACAGTCACTAGAGACCGGCCATTGCAGGGAGGTGTGGACGTGCTGTGAAAGCAGAACCATTTTGTATAAGGGACTTGGGGACTCTCAGAGGACACTGGTTTCTGTGGGGTTCTAGGACATGTCCCTGTGCATCCCTGTGGGGTGTGAGAGGTGGAGGGACTTTGCTAATGCTGGGGGTGCTGGGATGGCAAAGCTCACTTCAGACAGCAGCAAGGGAGGCGTGTTGTGGCCTGTGGCCTTTTCTGCCCCGTGTTTGCCCCTGGGGAGCAAAGGGGGCACCTGGAGCTGCCAAGGGAAATGTCACAGGGCGCCCTCCTGAGCTTGTGAGGTCACGTCTGAGTCATTGTCCAGACATGGGACCTCTGATAGTAGGGGAGTGTTCCTGTCCCTGCAAGGATGCTGGGTCCTGCCCTGTCCCTGTGACCATGTGCCAGTATGTGCCCTCCATGGCCCAGCATCTCCTTTTCAGGGAAGCCGTCTGTCTGCCATTTGCTGGACCTGCAGCTGGCTGTGTGTCTGTCAAGTGGCCCTTCTGGCCTGGGCCTATGCTGAATCTCCAAGCCTGGACAGGGAGGAAGGGGGAAAGGGAGAAATGGGGGAGGGGGCCGCCGTTCAGGGAGGCAGAACAGTTCCTGTGTGTCTGTTGCTGTGATTGGTCCTCCCTCCGAGACTTTAGATGTGTCCGAATAACATTTGGCTATTTCACAAGCAGATGTGAGGGTGTCAGAAGTTTGACTTGAGTTACTGCAGTTCAGTGAAAACCCTTGCAGAGGAAGATGGAGGCTCCCAGAGCTGGGGAAGGTTTGGGGGAGAAGATGGAGACTCATGGGGTGCAGCTGGTGGGTAGAATTGCTTGTGACAGGCCATGTAGTGGGACCCTGGTGATAACATTGGCCTATGTGTTTTCAAATAGCTGGTAGAGAAATTTGATGATAAATCTCAGGTAGTTAATACCTGAGTGGGTTGCTACGCTATGTGTATTCACACTGACTTGTCACACAGAACTCCATAAATATGCACAACATGTTGCAATCAAGGTAAAACTAAGAGCCGGAAGTGGTGGGTGGCGCACACCTCTAGTCCCAGCACTCGGGAGGCAGAGGCAGGCGGATCTCTGTGAGTTCAAGGCCACCCTGGTCTACAGAGTAAGTCCAGGACAGCCAGAGGTGTTACACAGGGAAACCCTGTCTCGAAAAACCAAAAATAAATAAATGAATGAATAAATAAATAATAATAAGATAAGGGTGTGTGAGTAGCTCAGCTGGCTAAAGGGGCTTGCTGCCAAACCTGAATTCTGCCCCTGGAACTCACGTGCTGGGAGGAGAGACTGACCAGCACTGCAGGTGCTCTGACCTCCACATGCTCACAGATAGATACACGTAGAAAAGGACCCGATGTTTCTGTGGCAACCCTGGCGGGGAGGTGGCCGCTGTGTGAGTGGAAAGTTGCTGCTCTACAGCCAGTGGCCTTGTTAGCACAGTTGTAAGCTCCACTGCTGCTGTCTTTGTACTCTCCAATAGAAATGTCACCTCCTGGAAGCATTCTTCATTCCCAACTTCCTGGAAGAGTTGCTGGACCAGAATCTCCAGAGTGGAGAAGCTTGGGCACAGAAAGGCCCCGCCCCGCGCGGCTCCGGCCCCGCCCCCTCCCCAAGTGAAGATCGAGGTGTTGGAAGGAGGGCTTGTCCTTGGCTCCCAGAATCTTGGTTGTGTGAGCTTCTCCTAACCCTGAGCCCTCCTTCCCTCAGCTTACATAGATCCCCTCATGTGATCTCAGCACTTGGGAAGGTGGAGGCAGGAGGATCAGTGAGCACTCGCCCCCAACCCCAAAGATTCCACTTGGGTTGGATAAGCCGCCCTAGTGGCCTCCTTTAGCTTAACCACTGGTTTTAAGGCTTCTCCAAAATTCAGTCACATTCTGAGCCCTGTGACCAGGGCGTTCATTTTGTCCTCTGAGCAGTACTGGATGGACAGAGACACTGGTATCATCTGCCCAGAGAGGGTAAGCCATCTCCAGAAGATTGCCCCGCAGTCAGCAGTGAGGGAGATCTGACCCAGGCTGCCCAGCTGTGGGGCCTGCACTGTGCAGATTTGATCTTAAGTCTGACATGTGTCTTTGTTATGTGAAAACCAAACTAAGCTGATGAATCCATCAGCACTTCCTCAGAGCTAAGCTTCTCTCCACCCTGCTGAAGGTGTATGTAGATAGGGAGGGACACCAATGAAGGGACCGGGACCAGCCCTCAGAGCTGCCCTGGCTTGCAGGGCCCCAGCGGTGGGGTTGTTTGGCTGTTGTCTTCCCCGAGGGGCCTGATGGGACCGCCCTCCCTGCCCTGTCGCCTGCCCAGGCTTGCGTGAGCAGCCAGGCCTGTGAAAGCGGCCTTTGTCCTCTAGGACAGGTGACCTAAGACTGCTAGAGCCCGTGCAGTGCCACGTGAGCCTAGGTCACCCTGTGACCCACACAGCAGGCTGGGGAGCCTCAGGGGTCAGAGCCTCTGGAGAGGGTAGGAAGGCCAACGACACCAGGGTTCCTGTGTGCACACAACTATATGGAGTAGGAGCCTGATCTCCTGCCATCACTTTCTTGGACCCTCCTACGGTCTGCAGGGCACAGGGACGTGTAGGGGTCCTGTCTGTGTTGGATGGCTTGCCCTGACAAGCCACTCCAACATGTAGCCATTGTTACATTCACAGTTCTGGGCGTCAGGAAGTGCAGCAGGACACGGTGGGTCCCATTGTCCCTGGCTGAGGGTGGCTCAGCTGGGTGCCCCAGTGACTGAGCTAAGTCTTTTGGAAACACAACCTGGGCCTTTGTGGGACCTGGGCTGTGAGAGCCCAGCACAACAACCATGTTGTTTTGTTTTGTTTCTTTTAATGTGGACACAGTCACAGAAGGCCCACGGCATCCCTTCTCCTGGTCTTGGTCGATCCCAGCGGTAACAAGGGAGCGGACACAGACCCACTCTTCAGCCATCTGCGCAGTGGGTATGAAGCCTGCTGTTGTGCTGCTGCGGCCTCCACACTGTTGGAAATATGGCTGGCTCTTCTCATCTTCCCCTGCGCTTGGCTATCCCTGAGTTCTTGTGGATTCTCTCCTCTCGGTCTGCAGATGTGATCCTGGGTACCCTTTGTGTGTGTGGCTTACTTCCTAACCTCCTGAGTCTCATGGAGCTTTTGAATAACTGAGAGGTTCTTACTGTCCTGACAGAGGGACCAGGTGAGCATCCAGCCCCGTGGGTGTGGAGCTGACTCCTCAGGGCCTGGCACACAGTGGGTGCCCAGTGTATACTTTGGTGGAGTGAGCCCGTCAGAGGGGAAGGAAGGTCACAACAGACCTTCTGTGCACACAGTAGGCTGTGCAAATGCTGGTTGCGGTTGGCACATGGAAGGTTGTAGCTGAGGTGGTGACTGCCCCATCCCCTTGTGATCACACAGTGGCCACCCAGGAACCCACCGGTGATCCTGGCTGATCCGGCACTGGCTGTACCACGGCTGTGTCCGCAGTGCTCGGCGGAGGGCTGGGAATGCAGAAAGTGCTTGATAACTGCTTATAGAACGTAATGAACTAATGAACGTCTGAGAAGAGTGAGGGGTTAGAGCCCTCTGTTCATTTCCCTCTCTTTCCCACACACAGTAGGTGCTTGTTAATGTTGAACCAATGACAAAGTGAGCTTTTTGAGGGTAGGGCGTATCTAGTTGATTTGTGTACTGTCAACAAGCTGGACTTGGTACACAGAGGTGCTCAGTAAGTGCACATCGAGCTGTTATTCCCCTCACATTCTCACACAGGTGTTTACCTCAAACTGCCATGTCCCCAGATCAGGGTGGGGCTTCAAGAGTCTCTGCCCCTGCAGAAGGGAGGGAGAAGAAAGCTCCATGGGGTGGACCCCTGCTGCGGCTTTTCCTGTTGTTCAGGTCCACACAGGTGGACAGGAAACCGCAGGGGCTGCTGGGAGCTGCTGCCCAGGCCGGCCTTGAGCGGCTGTGACACTCTGCCAAGCCTCAGCACCACCCTGCTAAGGAGCAGCACCCCCGGGAACCCTCTTCCCAGCCGCTTTAGTTTGTTCTAAATTTAGAGCAGGCTGTGCCAGCCTTCAGCGGCCATCCAGCCACTGTGTCTCAGTGCTGATGCCCGTTGACCCTGAAGCCTGACCCATGCTTCCTCAGAGCCCAGCTCCAAGCCTGCAGCCAGAACAGACTCGCTGACCAGAGTCAGTTTTCCCACCGTAAAAGGGCATAAAGAGGTTCTTTCTCTGCTGGGCAGGGGATCCTGTTCCCCAACACTGGCTGCACATCTGGTTTCATCAAACCCTTCCTTCTGAGGGACCACACTCCAGAGGCAGCTTCAGCAAACCTGGCAGCCATCTTGCTGTTCACAATTGTAGGTCTGTTTCCCCGAGTGCTGTGTGAGGGGCAGGGTGCAGGCCGGCACTCCAGGTGCAGAGTCAGACGGGGTTCATGTGGGGTGCTGGCTCCACACGAGGAGGCCATTTTTAGAGAGTGAGGCAGTGAGCTTCCACCAGCCGAGGATTGGGGAAGAGGGCCTGTGAGCCACAGAGCCAGGCCCCAGTCCCCAGGGACCAGGCCACGCAGTGAAGTGTCTGACTGACAGACGATGTGGCGCTGACCACTGTCAGCTAGGTGTTGGTTACTGACTCTGTTGGTGAGGCTGGTGCCAGTCACTGCCCTCAGTGTCTAGTCATTGGGTGAGAAGCTCGAAGGGGAGGAAGGAGGCCGGACCCTTGGTGCGCGTCTGCCATCACTGAGAAGTCTGTGACAAGGGGAGGGATCACGAGCTTGAAGTCAGGCTGGGACACATAGTGAGACCCTGTCCTCAAGAAGAGTCGGGTGCTGTGGAGATGGGTGTAGAAGTGGAACATGACAGTGCATGTTTGTAACCTGGTGCAGGGCCAGGGAGTGTTGGAGCCTGAGGCTCGCAGGCTGCCCGTCTAGCCAATCAGTGAGCTCCAGGTAAGTGAGACACCTTGTCTCAGAAGATAAGGTAGAGAACAATAGAGGAAGACACCTGGTTGTCACCTCCACCCTCACATGATTGTGCAGACACATGGACTGACACACACACAGACACACACACACACACTGACACACATGTACAGACACACGAGGACACACACAGACACATACACAGATGTCTCGGCAGGAACACAGGCAACTGTCATGTCCATGGTCAAGAACAGAGAGAGGCAAACTTATCCTTGCTTGCTGATGCTGTTCAGCACCCTTTGGGTCTTCTTCCTCAGTTTATAATAACCAAGACACACAGAGCCACAGGCCAGCCCAGGAAGTGGCCCCCCCCATTCAAAGTGGGTCTTTGACAGCTGGTTCTGAGACAGCCCCCCACCAGACATGGCCATAGAGGCCAGCCTGCTGACACTTCCTGCTTAGCACCCTCCCAGGTGACTGGGTTGTGTCAGGGTGACAGAGCTAACCACGACAGTAACAAAATCAGCCACCATGTTACCGGAAAGCTGAGGCACAGGCATTCTCCAAGGCCAGCAGTACTCCTAAGGCATAGTCGTGTCCCTCTGCCTCCCGCCTCTGTCCCTTCCCAGAGGCTGGTGACAGTTTCCTATGCGGCCAGTGGAGAAAGTCTCCAGGCATCCATATGGGACCTGTGTCCCCAATCAGTTACTTGTCTCATTGGTCTGATAGGCTACCTCACAGAGCCAGTGGGAAGGAGGGAGAGTGGGAGGGAGAGAGGGAGGGACAGACAGAGGAAAGAAGAAAAGCAGGAAGGGAGGAAGGGAAGGAGATCGGAAGGAAAGACTGTGTCTGAGGGCACAGTCCATCATGGTGCGGAAGTCATGGCAGCAGGAGCGTGAAGTGGCAGCCACATTGGAAGTCAGGAAGCAGAGAGAGATGGATGCTGGTGTTCAGCTGGCTTTCTCCTTCCTATTCAGCCTGGGACCCCGGCCCATGGATGGTGTTGTCTACCCCACATTCAGGGTGGGCCTTCCCTCCTCTGTCAATCCTTTCTGGAAGCATCCTCATCTCTAGGTGTCTCCCCCAGGTGATTCCAGACTCAGCTAAGTTGACAGTGAAGGTGGCCATCCTTCTTCCCGTCCCTGCAAGAACAGTAGCTTCCTGTGTGTGTCTGTGTCCTCGTCCGCCCACGCCTACACCATCACCCTTTGCACTGAAAGGCACTGTGTCCGGTCAACCCACTGAGGTTCAGACATGTTTAAAAGCTTATATATGTGCCCATGGAGACAGACTTTCTTCTTGCCACCAGTCCCTAAACAGTACAGCATGGTGCCCCATTCCATAGTGTTCCCATCGCCTCAGGCTGGGGATGAGCTCTGGTGAGAGGAGTTAGGGGAACAGAGGCTGTACGAGGGTTCTTTCTCACTGATCTCTAGTTCCTATCAGGAACCTGGGCTCTCGGAGGCTGCAGGAGTCCTAGACAGCTGTGATCTTTTAAGTCCTGACCTTTCCCATGTGCCCTCGTGGGTGGTCCTGAGCCTTTCCCTCACAACCTCCAGAGAAGCGCTTTCTGCACAGGGAGGACAACCCGTTCGGTCATGTGGCCGAGTGAGGTCTCTTCTGTATGCCTGTTGCCGGGAAAGAGCCTGGCCGTTGCCTTCCAAAGTTTTCACATGTAAATTCTAGGGGAGATAAAAATGTACTTGGAGATATCAGTTGCCATGGCTACAGGGGCACAGCGAACCTCGTTCTCACACACAGCCTCCTCAGACCTTTAGCTGCCATGTCTTGGCGCCAGGATGTGGCATTTAGATATCTTTTCCAATAAGGGATTTCGGGCATGTAAAGGTCTTGGGGTGGGAGCCACTTAGGGAGGATGACTCCTAGTGGCCTGTATGGCCAGCCTAGTGGAAAGGGAGGGAGGAAGAAGTGGAGACTTTGGGGACAAGGCAGAGTGTCTGAGTGTGTTCTGGGTGGGGTCAGGCGAGAAGCCTCAGTGGACATTGAGTGTTGGGGTACAGGAGCGTAGTGCTCATGGGGCAGGGGTCAAATGGGGACGACCAGAAGCCTGAAGATTGGTGTCAAGTGCTGACTCGAGTTGGGAAGTAAGTTAATGTGGTAGTATTGGCCATGTTCAGGACGCAGTGGGATTGGGAGGGAGGTTCTGGGGAAGAGGGAGAATGCCTCCCTTCTGCCCAGATACAGCTGGTGGCACCTCGCAGTGCAACAGCAGAGCCCTGGAGACAGGAAATGGGCCAGGCCAGAGCTTGCCTCCAGAAGTGGGACTGGGGTCCCATTGATCTCTTACAGGTGGGTGAGCTTGGCCAATGGGGCTGGGTGGCAGAGGACAATGGATCCTGCTGGGGACAGAGTGCTCTAGTCGTGGGAGGTAGTGCTGAAGTCTGAGATGGAGGCGGAAGGAACAGGTGGGATCCAGAGCAGGGGTCAGGGTACATGGGGTCAAGCTCATCCACAGAATATGCTGCCAATTAACAGAACGCAAATATTCTAGCTTCAGAAGTAGGTTTGGCCTGCGTTTGGATCCAGCTATGGTGTGTGCTGGGTGCAAGCCAAGCCTCCCCGGGTCTCACCAGAACCCTGTGGAACCCTGAGAATCGATGGCTATTCGTATTTCCATTCTCAGGGTTACAGAGTCATCAGGCCAAAGTCCCCAGCAGCCCTTGCTGTCATTTTGTCAGAGGCTGAACGTGAAATGACCTCGTGACTCTCAGCCAAGCAATGAGGATGCTGCTGCCTTGTTGACTTGCTTGCTGAGAACATGAGTAGGGTCGGTGTTGGCCAGATACGACCAGTGAACCAGGAATTAGTTTTACTTCTTTAAAAGGTTGTGGGAAAGCTACATGTGATGTGCAAAGCCAAAAATAGTCGCCATCTGGCACTTTCCATGGATCAGCCTAGATTCTTCCTGTCTTCATATTTCACCACAGCACAACAGCCCCAAAATGACTGCCATGGTTCCAGCCATCACAGGAAGACTTGGTGGCTCTTTGAGGGCTGAGCCAGGAGGGAGGCCCCTCCCCATTACCTGCCTATCAGTCTGCCCAGCTGTCTGTGGCCAGGATCTGGGAGCCAGAAGGTTATGGCACTTCACCCTGACAAGTTGACTGCAAGAAAGCTGTGCCTCGGGAATCCTGAGGGACTGAGTGCAGAGGGGGGCAGGGCTGCTCCTGGGTGGCAGCGGGGACTTTCTTAGAGCTGGCTATGGTGTGGGTGTGGCACTGTGCTTCAAACAGATCAACAGATCCCTGTCTCCCTCCTATCTCCAGGCTTCACTTATGTGTTCAGTATGCAGACCCTGCGCCTCCTCACCACCCCAGCTAGTGCACCCTCGGGGAGGCAGGAATTGGGGGCAGGTGAACCACATGGCAAAGCCTGGGCTCAGGTGCTCTGAGCCAGTGAGTCTGGGCTCCTGTGTCAGGGTCAGGGAATCTCAGACTAGGAGCAAGATGCTCGCAGGCCTGTGAGGAGGTCGGTGGACTGGGGCTACGTGGTGGGGGGAGTGATAGCTCAGTTTACCCTGAGGGGTGTGTGTGTGCTTCTGCATGAGTGCCTGAAGTGTGTGTGAGTACATGTGTGTGAGTACAGAGTGAGAATGTGTGTGAGTGCGTGTGTGAGTGAGAATGTGTGTGTGGGTGTGTGTTAGGGGAGAGGTAGCTCTGAGGAGTAGGGCTATGAGAAACCTGGCACAGAAGACCGTCCTCAGCAGGTACGAGGAGGCACAGCCTTACTGCTGTTGCTTTGAGACATGAGGACAGGGGAGCCATGATAAAATGATGGGGTTGGGTGTGGGACTGCAGAGTGGCCATCATCTCCCTTGTCAGTTGAGCTGCAGCAGCTGAAGGGTGGTCAGAGCTCGGGTCTCACACTCAGACTGGCCACCAAACAGGCGTCGTCCAGCCTCCACCCTCGCCTGTCTCCTCATCTCTACAGTGTACACATGTGGTTTCCTCACATAAGGCTCATTTTTATCCTCGTCACTGAACAGAGGCAGCAGAGAAGGCAAGATTTGCCCGGGGTCACACAGCAAAGACCCAGAGAGGCCAATGGTGGCCCTGTGAGGCACACCGGGCACTCAGCTTTGAGGATCTCTTGACTCAGGGCCAGGTCTGCCCAGAACTGGTAGTCAGATGCTGGGGTGGGGGTGGCTGTGCCCTGGGGTCCAGCTTTTCTCTTTGCCTTGTGGCAGGAGGGTCCTGCAGCTGTAGGCACCCACCACAAGCTGGTGTGGCTCCCTCACTGCTTCCCGGTTCCACTGGGCACTATCTGTTTACCCCCTGGGGCAGTGCTGTGATCTCCCATAACCTGGGTAGAACACCAGCAAAAAGGGTAGGGAAGAGGTGCCCCCACCCAGTATGAGCATTGTGTCCTCTCTCAAACATCAGTCATTGGTATCAGCCACATGTCCCAGCAATCATGCGCAGCTCATGATGGAGAGGTGAACCGCGATCTCTTTTTCTCTACAAGCCTCCCAGCCTCAGGTGCTGTGTTACAGTGAAGCAGACAGGCAGATCTACCAGGAAGGCCAATGAGAACCGAGGCCAGAGCAAGGAGGTGACTTGTCTACAGCCCTCATCACCTTCACTGTGACCCTAAGATCTTGGGGTGGTATTTGAACTCACAGTTCAGAAATTGCCATCTTCTCCCCTAGTCCTACATATGGGTATGGTTCCTTGTTCACTGATCCAAAACCCTAGAATCCAGTTGCACCTGAAAAGAAGGGTGGTGGGCCTCTCTCTCAAGGACAGGCGCGGCTCTGGGTGCCAGGCAGGTAGACTGCATTTGAAGCCCTCATGTCTGTGCTGGGTCCTGTCTCCCTGTCTCCTCAGTGAGGGGCCACCGACTACAGATCAGCCTCCCCACAGCAGGGCCACACCCCAGAACTGCACAGTGTGGGGAAATGCTGATTCCCATCAGAGCCTGATGGCCCACACCACTGTTTCTAGAAAGTCCTTCTTCCTGGGTGGTCCCCCCCCGGGGGGGGGGGGGGGGGGGATGTTAATTAACATCGGGCCTCTGAAATGTAGCTGGAAAAGGTGAATAAGGCAGCGCAAGGAAGTGGCCAGTGCTCAGCGAGGCTATAAATAACCTGAGTGGACTTGTAGGTGGAGGCCAAGATGCTACACTTTCCCCCTTATCAGAATTCCTTTCCTGTTGCTATGGAAACCCGCCTAGGGATGCTGGGAGTTCTGTAAGTTGGTCCAGGCCTCCTTCCTGTTTACATAGTGGGCGTGGGGAGTTCCTGTGGAGGGTGCTGGGTGAGGCAGATGTAGCCCAACTGTCCGCGGGCTCAGCAACTGGTCGGTAAACTGAGTCATGGCCCAGTATGCGCAGCAGTTTGAGGCAGACTTCTTGGAAGAGGGGGTGTCTAGACAGCACATCCTGATCTTGGTCCAGGAGCGAAAGGGGTAGAAGGGTGTTCCAGCCAGAGGGAACAACGTGGCGGAGGAGGTGTGGAGCAGAAAGGGTGGCATGACCCAGGAGAGAGACTTGTCCAGTGTGTCTGTGTCTAGAACAAGTAGGGGATGAGTAGGGGAGGGGAGTCACAGCTTGTCAATGTCTGGACCTCAAGTACCTGGCACAAATAACCAGAGGCACCTGATAGATCTCCCAAGGTGTCCTGGACAGCCCTGCATATGTGGCCTGCCTCTCAGATGGGTCTGGGATCTCGAGAGGTATTTGAAAAAGATGACGGCCTTAGATTAGAATAGTGACAATTTCTTCAGAGACCCCCCACCCCCACCCCGCCACCTCTGGAGGTATGTGCTGGGCCAAAGGTTTTGCTTAACAAACCCTTTGAAGTGAATGGGCTTTACACCCTCACACACACCTGCCAGATTAGATCTAATGTAGCCGAGACCAGCCTCAAACGTCATGTGTAGCCAAGGATAACTCTGAGGTCCTGATTCTCCTGCCTCTACCTCCTGAGTGTTCGGATCCAGGCCGTCCCTGTGTTGCTGGTTTATGTGGTGTTGGCTTCCTCATACTGTCATGGACCCTTCTGAGAGAGTCACACACCCAACCCTGCACAGACTCTCTTGAGTGAACAGCGCTTGTGCATAAGTGAGCTGGCCTCAGAGAGGTGACCCCAGGCTGCCAGTTAGGCCTGGGGCCACAAAGCTGCATCCGATGGAAGGACTGGGTTTTCTCCAACTTCAGGCACCTTCCATGTGTGGACCTAGAGGTGAATCTCTAGGTGTTAGCTGGATAGGAGTCGGGGTGGGAAATGAGCAGAGTGTGACCTGTTGGTGGGTCCTGGCCTCACAGGGAGCTCTGGGAACTCAGAGTCACAGAGTGGTGGCCATCGTCATGAGAAGGACTTGGCCACAGATCTGTCCTGTTTGGGGGTCTGGTGTGGTATATGACTTCTGGCTTCTACTCTGAGGTGATAGGGGAGAGAGGCAGTGAAAGTGTTGGAGCCAGAGGAGCCTGGAATCAAGTCCCAAGTCTCACACACCCACTCAGTGCTGTGAGCATGGCCCTAGACCTCTCCTCACTTTCCTGCCCTGCTGGGAAGTGAGGGTCACTGTGTGGGAACTCACCCGTGCAGTGTTCCAAGGGTTAAATGAGGTGAGAGGTGTGGGCAGCTCTGAACACCTTTGAGTAATGGTTTTATTACAGCGTTCTTATCAACAGCAACAGCCGGCAATGTCCACTTCCTCAGCCTGGATGAGTGGCCCAGGAAGGAATGTGTAAAGGGCAGAGAAGGGAGACCTCCAGCCAGAGTGGGAAACAGCCAGAGGCCATGAGGTGCTTAGGGGAGTGTAGGAGGGAGAAGAAAAAGATGCCTTCACTATAGGAAGGGATGTATGTAGTGTACAGTCCTCCCAGAATCAAGACACACTTCCTGGCCATTTCCCACTTAAGTACTTGAAGAGCTTCTATTCATCCGTCTAAGCCCCTCTCAGATACCCGGTCTCTTCACTGTGAGGAGGAAACTCTTTGCTCCCTGGTGGTGTTTTTCCTCAGTTGGTTTCGGCATCTGTTTCTGTTCCCTGTCTCTTAGGTCACAGGAATGTTGTCTTTTCCTTTTGGCTTTCTTTTCTGCTAGATCAAGAAGTCTTGAAGGTGTGTGCCTGACCAGATTTGGGAAGGAATGGTGGCGTCCAGGCTCAAGATAGCCTGTGGGACCTTCTCCTCCTGTACTTTGGATTTAGAGAGGCTGAGCTGCGCAGAGCCGGACCACAGCTCAGTTCCATGTCAGCTCAGTTGTATGTAGAATAACTATTTGTTGAATGAATGAATGAATGACTGATTGAGAGACAAATTCTTCCCTTCTTGAGACCTGTGGGCTCTCTGCCCCACCTCACAGTGTGGTTGACCTACTCAGTTCCTTCCTGGTCCCCACAGATCCCCCTGTTTTGCAGATTCCTTATGTAAGGAAGATAGAGTTTGCATTTAGGATGCCTGCGGCGGCGTCCCCAGAGTTTCCTGGAGAGAATAGCATTTGCAGAAACAGCCCTCAGAGGGGATGCCTGTGCTGCCCCAGATTCAGGAATGACGCTTTTTATAGCCCCACTCTGGGAGCACGCGGTGACAGTGGAAGCAAGAGCAAGCAGCAGGCATCTGGCTCCCAGCTCTCTTCGGCCCCTGTCTCTCCCCAAAGGAGGCTGAATGCCGAGATCCACCGTGTTCCCTGCTGTGCTGGGGACTATACCGCTTACAGCTGTGTGATGCTGGGCTAGTCGCACCACTTTTCCCAGCCCCGAGCTGTCCTTCTGTAAAATGGGATGGAGCAACAATTTGGTGACAGGGCAACTTGCGGGGGGGGGGTGATGGTGTAATTTGATGATGTAATGACAACACTGATGTCACATGGTATTACAGTGACATCATTACCCTGATACATGGTGTGGCACAAGGTGCCCTGGTGCTCTGGGCCTGGTGTCTGTATGCAGAGAGAGGTGGGGAATCCTGTGCTGGTGGCTAACTCAAGTGAAGCGTGGAGGAGGCTGAGCCATAGACAGAGCTGGGGACACACAAGTATCCGCTGAGATCTGCCTCCAGCATGGCCCCGGGCTGGTATGGGACCTGAGTTTTGAGTTCTTTTCTGGCTGGTCATTGAGGTGACCCCTGTGCATAGCTCTAAGCCAGACAGTGTTCTAGGGATGACATACCTTGGAGGCACGGGCAAAGGGCCAAGTGTGCCCTCTAAAAGTAGGGGCAGGAAGGGGGTCAACCAATCACATCCATGACAAGCACACATTTGGTGTTTCATCTGTGAAAGAAATCAGAGAGGTTTAATCACTTGCTCAGGGGCCCCCAGCTAATTAAAGCCAGTTGCAGATTGTGGCTTGATTTAGCTAATCCAGTGCAGGGCAGGGGGCAGGGTACAGCCAGTGAAGCTATTGCTTAAGGCCAGGAAATAACAAAACAATCAGTGCTCAAGATAAATAGTAGTTTAAGTGAGTACGTTAAAAAAAAAAAAAAGAGCCAGGTGTGGTGGTGCTCTCCTTTAATTCCAGCACTTGGGAGGCAGAGGCAGGTGGATCTCTGAGAGTTCAAGGCCAGCCTGGTCTATAGAGTGAGTTTCAGGACAGCCAGGGCTACACAGAGAAACCCTGACTCGAAAACAAACAAACAAACAAAAAAAAAGCAAAGCAAAAATCCCATGAAGAATAGAGAATCAATACTGGAAAGGCAGGGTCAGTGTGATAGTTCTCTTCCACCCCTGGATCCAGGCACCCTGTTCTTTCCAGCCCGTCTGCCCCTTTAGGTTGAGCATCTCGCTTCTCGTTCCTACTTGGACACTTGGTGATGGACATGTTTTTAGCATCAGCTGATGAGCATTCTTCCTTCCGAGGTGGATTCTCACATGTGATATCTGTCATAAACTGTGGGGTCAACAGTCACACATATACACCCCCTTTGATTCCAAGCATTTTCAAGTCATTATAAAAATGATGCCAGGGACACAGAAGAGGTGTCCACTTCATAAAACCTGTCTGTCCAAGAGGATCTCAAAGCAGATGGCACACGCCAGCCCCAACCTGCTCCCCAAGTTCAGTGTGTCTGTCTGTCCCCACGGGGCAGCATTTGATCTGGGGTGTTTAGCTTCCTCTAAGGAATATTATGGGTATTCTGCACCCTTCTTGAAGCCTCACTTTAGACCTGTCTTATGCCTTCCACGGACCCCCTTCTTCCCAAAGGCTGAACTGGGCCTTACCTCTGTGTCCAGATGGCCTGTCATACCTGGGTCCCCCTACAGTTCCCGAGGGGTTCCTGGGGTGGTATTTTTGGGGCCAGATGGGGAGGGCCTGTCTGTCCCCTCCATGTCCCTGGTTACCTAGGGAGATCTGTGAAGTGGCCTGAAGCAGGAGTTTACCATGAGTTCTTTGTGGAGGCCAGAAGCCCCGACTGTGACTGTGGGTATAGCGGCCCTTGGGGGCTAGAGAAGGAGCCAGGTACAAGTGGAGGTGGGGACTGCCCCCCCCTGGCCTGGTTCCTCATCTACATGCAGACTGGGCTGACATCTCACCTCCCGAGGGGCACACAGTCTGACTTCATGAGGCCCTCCCTCCATTGTGAGCTAGCCTGTCTTCACCCCCACAGGTCCTTGTGGACCAGATCCTGGATTTCCTTGGAACCTTTGTGGGTCTTATGATCAGGAGACTGAGGGCAGTGTGGCTGAGTGGTACAGCTTCTTATCTGCAGGAGACTCTAGTCAGGGACTTGCCATGCTTCCTGTTCTTGGAGTCTGACTGGGAATGGGTACCTGCCTCCATCCAGCAGCCAACCATGGTGCTGGAACCCTGGTCTCCTCCCTGTGGTCTCTTTGCCTGAGCATCCAACATGGCTGCCACCTACATGCCCCAGAGGGGCCTTGGAGAACTGTCCTCACTCTGCTGAGCTGAGGTGGGATGAGGTGGGGTGGAGGAAGACAACACCAGCCTTGATGCACTGTGGGAGGGGCACTGGGATCCCTGGGAGCCTCTGGGAGTCGCGCACCACACGCATGCAAGCATGTACTGACTGAGCTCTCTGGGCCTCAGTGTCCCCCGTTAGCAAGTGTGGTCCTTCAAACATCCATCAGGTTTAGGAGGTGTGGTGTCGGTCAGTAGCCATGTTACATCCTTGTGACCTTCCATGCATGGTACATGGTCATGTGCCTGGGCCAGAGGAGGTTCTCACTCTCTGTTAAATGAGAGAGGCTGGAGCTCAGGGGCTTGGAATAAGGAGGAAGAGAGGGTGGCAGCCTGTGCACACTGTCAGAGGGGCCTTCCAGGTAAACTTACTTTGGAAACTCTGGTGTCTAGAGAGCAAATATTTATTCATGACAGAGGTGAGGGGGTGGTACAGAGATCACCCCAGGCAGTTGGGCTGATGTAGATTTCAACCTTGGATTTGGCCTGACGTTTGGAAAGTCAGTATTTTTGAGCCCTCACAGTGGGCGAGGCTCAGGGTCAGACATGTACACAGCGGTTCAGAGGGCGGGTTTCCAAGCAAACTTTGATAGCCTTCTTGCTGTGTGACCTTGGACAGGTGACCCACCTTTCGGAGCTGGCATTTCCTAACTTGTAGAAGGGGCAGAGAGGGGCATAGACCCTGGCTGGAGGGTCCAGAATCCCGCTGCACTGATGCCCCTTCCTGTCCAGTGCTACCCCACCCCATGAAGCTCCAGCCCTTAAGGGTTAAACCCGGTGAGGTCATGTGATCCTTGTACACATGAATCATCCCCATGGCTCCTTGTGCCCAGCCTAGGGAAGGGGCAGATACTGTGCCCCCAAGTTGCCATGGCAACTCTGCCTGTGCCAAAATACAGGCACTCAGCCCCAGACCCACCCTTGTGGGGCGTTCAGGCTGGGTCACCTGCATCCTCTGTCCTCCTAGAGAGGCAGCTTGGGTGGCAGAGAGGAGAAGAGGTGGGAGGAGCTGGCGGAGGAGGCTTAGCTTGGAGCTCTGCGAGCACAGTCGGATGCCGGGAGAGGAAGCCGAAGGGCGCCACCAGGAGAGGGAGACAGATTGACAGCCAGCCACAGGTCCTCAGACTCCACCTGAAGCCCCAGAGGCACTAGCGGGATCCCGCATCCCTCCACCTCCCCGGGGGCAGCCGCGCCTCCCATGCACATGTCCCCACATGCGCACACCCTCGTGTACACGCCAGCAGCCGCATTTCTGCACAGTGCTGCCTGGGGTGGGTAGGCAGTCTGGCACATAAAGTCCCTGAGGGACAGCAAGCGAGTTGAGACTGGGGGTGGGGTGGACAAAACAAAACTGGGGCTGACGCCAACTCCCTGGGCGGCCACCTCCCGAGGCCCCTCCTGCATTCCTGGCCTGTGTGCCCCTCGCCAAGACAGGGGGCTGATGTCATCCCGGACTGCCTGGCCAGGGGACCCAGGCTGGGTGGCTGCCTCTCCGGAAGCGGGTGCGCTGCCTGCTGGCCAGCAGGTTCAGCTTCGGGTTTAGAGTCTCCAGCGGGAGGACTGGAGATCTGCCTAGTTCAGGTGAGAAGAGCCTGGGGCGGACAGTGGGACTGTGGTGGGCAGCGGCTCCCAGGCGTGCGTGGGAGGTCCACCTGCATGGAGGGAAGTGAGTTTGGGGTGCCAGCCCCCTCTCCCATCTCCTCATAGCCTCCTGCTCCTTGAATTCAGCAGGGTTGGCCCTGGGGACTAGAATTGGACGTCCTGGTTGGTTGACTGAATGCTCCTGCTGGTGACCCCCTGCTGACCCGCCACTGTCCCTGTTTTGTGACCCGCGGATGCGTGTTGGGTGATGTTTACTTTACTTGGGCTGATGTGCTCTGCCGGGTTTTCCATCAGAGCCCAGAACTTCTCTCCAAGGACGGCCACCGACAGCAGGACCAGGACCCTGGTAGCACTGGCTTCCTAACTGCCTCCGACTGCCCCCTCCTCCAGGCCGGCCTCATGGATTACCTGGGTGACAAGCTTTCGGTGGCCCAGACGCACATGACTCAGTGGGTGGGCACAGTGAGGAGATCCTTCCAAGAGGCCCTGAACATGGTGACAGCCACGGTGGGCCCTCAGCGGAGTGGGGAGTCTGCTGGTCGCACCCCGTTCAAGCGTACCTCCTCCTTCAGACACCTAGCCTCTCGGAGCAGAGAGTCCTTCCGCCGCTTCTCCGCCCGCAGCCAGCAGAGGTTCTCATCCCTCAGGAAGAGACAGCCGGACTCTGAGGCCCCTGATCTTGTGAGCTGGGGATATGTGTGGTTTAAAATAGCAGGGCGACCCTGGGAGGGTCCCTTCCCTAGGACTCCTGGGAGGGGCTCCCGGTGGCATCAGGGAAGGAATCTTCCCTGTCAGTGAGAATGGCCCTGGGGAATCTGAAAGAGAAGTGGAAGGCTGGGCTGGTTGCCCTGGAGGTGCAGCACCCCCTCCTTGAAGCTGGTGGGGACCGGACTCGGGGCTCCTTGTCTGTGATCAGGGCTGCCTGGAGACTCTGAGGCTCCCACCACACAAGCTCAGGTCTCTATTTTTAGGAAAGCTTACTTGACACCTGCTCTATCTCCTCTTGCCCTCCCTGGATAACCAAGTGGTCTTGTCACATGTTTACTGAGTGAAGGCTGTTGTCTGTCTGCCATTGATCAAAAGTGAGATTGCGAGTGATTTCCAAGGGAGGAGCCTTAGGGGACCAGGTGGCAGGTGTTTTGTGCATCTGGCCCCAAGCTCAGCTGTGTGAGCTGCCCGGCCATGGTGGACTGCTCAGGCCCAGAAACTGGGTTTCGTGCTCTGTCTCTTAAGGGCTCAGAAACCAGGGCAGTACAATACAGTGAGTAGAAAGCTGGGCAGGTGGCATCAGGCGGGCCTGGAGATGGAAGGGTGCCTCCATGGCCACATGCAGCAAGGTGTGGGAAGTCTGGCTGTGAGACAGGGACAGGAAGATCCCTTCCCTGCCCGACTCTCGGCAGATGGTTTCTTGGACCTTTGATAACTTTGGGGACACTCACGTCACCAACCAAAACTGAGCTTAGCTGGAGTGCCCGGTATCTTCAGATAGCTGGCCCCTACCCCGAGCTGAGTTGGCCCGGTTCTCAGGGGCGTATGAGGCCAGGCAAGGGTTCAGCCAGCTCTTTATCGTCACCGGAGCCAGTGGTCATTATGACCAGTGTGGGTGGACCTCCCCCCCCCCCAACTCAGGGCTGCCCCCAGAGCTGCATTGAGTCCCCTGCTGGCCTGAGCACAGGATTAGAGGCTCACCCGGGCCAGAAGCCATGCCGAGAGGCTGTCCCAGTGCCTCCTTGTGTGGGGGTCTGTACTCCTTTAAGGCTTAAGTTCACAAATCAGAGCCCCACCCATTCTCTGAAAGGTGTGACTTGGCCTAAGGCAGGACCGGGTCTCTCTGTGTCTGTTTCCCTTTTATCTTTGTCTCCTTCTGCCCCTATCTGTTCATCTGTAATCCCCCCTGCTCCCCAGGAATCTCTCCAGGAACAATGACTCCTTCCCTCCCTTCTGCCCCAGCCCTTCAGGTGCTGTGTGACTTTGGGGGCTGCCCTAAGTCTCTGTGCATGTGGAACATGCTTGTACAGTGACTGGCCAGCTTCCCTAGTAGCCAAGCATGAATGAATGAGTGTTCCAGCTGCTTGCTGTCACATGGGGCACCTGTGTAAATACATGCTGAATTAGTGTGGGCTTCCGGTCTTTCCCACTTACGCTTGGCCTCTGCTGTGTGGTAGGCAAGACTGGCATTGGCTCAACCCATTCTTAAGACTCGGTTTCCTCCTCTGTCCAGTGAGGGGACCATGCTGTTGTTCTGAGATGCTGTCAGTACCCTGCTGGCACATAGTGGGTAAACAGTTGTAAGTCTGTTGGGTACTAAGATGTCCTACTGTGTGGTGTGGGGATTTGTGTTTTGCTGCAGATCCCCCTGCATGAGGTTGGATTCTAGCCTGCCTCTTCTCAGTTGTGTTACCTAAGGTGGACCAACAGCCTCTGTTCTCTGTGTTCCTTCTTTGTCCCCTCTGAGAAATGGACCGCTGAGCACACAAGGAGCACTGAAGTGGTGCCTTTGTATGGCCCATATGCGTGACAACCAAGGCCTTTCTCTCAAACCCTGTCTTCAGAGGTTTCCAATGAAGTGGAGAATCCACACACCCCTCTTTCATTCAGGACTTCACTTAAATATTTGTCTTATGGGTGGGAGCTTCCTGAGGTTGCAAAGGGTGTAGGCGGGAGGGGGTGGGGCTTCGGGCAATCATCCCCCTCAGCTCTGTTCATCCAGAAAGGGACCTCGGGCTGTGTTTACAGGAGGATCTGTGACAGCCTAGTTGGAAATTTCTCAAGCCAACCTTGAAGTCATTCACTGATGGTTGGCCTCTAGCTGTCCCAGATAAAAAAGAAGGAAAATAAAACAGTATTTTATCCAGGCCCCAGGAGCCGGGAGGGGTCACTGTGCAGAGAAAGGAGGCTGGACCAGACTAGAGAACTGGGGGTGAGAGGAAGACAATGGGGATTTGGGGGAAAGAAAAGTATACGAATGTGTCAGTCTCAGGAGGCCTGGGCATGAGGAAGAGTGAGAAGTGTGTGTGTATATGTGTGTGTATGTGTATGTGTGTGTGTGTGTGTGTGTGTGTGTGTGTGTGTGTGGTGGAGGGGATTGGCCCCGAGGCCTCTGCGTGGTGTACAGAGCTGATGTGGACCTGGCCTTCGGCTCCCCAGGGGGCTGGCCTAGTGGCCTTAGTCCAGCCATATCAACCCTTACTGCCTTACCATGCCCATCTGAGAACTGGGCTCCCCTGTGGCTTGTCTGGTGGGTGATTTGAGCCCACCTCCTGCTTTAAGAATTCCTGCTACACGAGCCATCCCATCCTAGCTGTGAGGATGGGTTCTGGAATCCTCATGGGAACCAAAATCTGAGATGCTCAAGCGTCGTATGTAAGCTGGTCCAACGTTTGTGCGAAGCCTGTGTAGCCTCGTGTACGCTCTGTCAGCTCGAAGTGTTCGCAGCACCCAGCACACCGTAGAGGGCGTGCAGACACCTCCCTTTTGCACCCGCACATCTCAGTGCAGAGCCAGCCCCTTCCTGAATACTTTCCAGGCAAGAGCCCACAGGTCTGGACTCCACCGCCTTTGCCCTAGGCTGCCCTGAGCCTTTGTGGCATCCCTTCAGTTAATCACACTTCCAAGGCCAGTGCCTCAGCGCCCTCAGCACCATTCACCTGTGGAGAGCTTATTTCTAAGGGAGGCCTCCCATGCAGGCTCCAAGTGTTAAGCAGGATGGACACGCATGCCTCCCTAGGGCCATTGCCTTACCATCACACCAGGCCCTTCCTGTCCTTTACAGTCCATCCAGCAGCCTGAAGGCCAGGTCGTCCCTCTGCCTCACCTGGCCCAGGAAGCTGTGACTTCTGGCCCTGTGGTCTGGCCCTGCCTCCCTTCCACCCTCAGTTTTGCATCTGCCCCAGAACAGACAGAGGCTCAGGAAGCATGAGTGACCGGGCCTTAGGACATTCTCTCCCAGGAGAGTCAGGACGGTTGTGCACCAGGCGACCAGAAGACCTAATCCTGTCGCTGATCTCCGCTCTGTCACCCCTCAGGGCCAGGTGCCACCTGAGTGGTCTCTGTCTTTCAACATGACCAGAATCAGAGGTGTAAGAAGCAAGCTAGGGAACCAGTGGCCTTGCTCACTGTTCTGGCTCTGAAGTGCAGAGGGGTTCCCTGGGGCATGGTCAGGGAAGTCACAAGGAGATACTAAATCTTCTAAGGGGGGCCTGAGACAGGAGCATCGGACTGCAGGGCTGAGGCTGGTGTGTAAGAAGAGCTGCAGAAGGCCAGGGTGGCTGTAGCGGTGAAGTGGGATGGGTAGTCAGGATGACAGGGAGGTGGACAGGGCCTGGCCGTGCTGTCTGGGAGCGATGCCGGGGAGGTGGGGTGTTGAGTTGCACTCTAGGAAGATTTGAGACCAGAAAGCGCTGCCCTCTCCCAACTGCCCAACCAGAGCCCCATGCCAGGTATCTAGGCTTCCAGCTGCACCCTGGGGATGACATGATGTCACTTGTCCATGTTCAGGACAGACAATTTTCTTCTGACTAGGCCCCTCCCAACCTCAGGTCTCTTTTCACCCTTCCTGGCAACAGAATGATGTCACTTGGCAGAAAACAATGGTCCCTTTATGGACCTAGAGGGGCCCAAGGCTGGGCCCCAGAGCAGGTTCCTCGGGAATTGCATAGACGTCAGGACAAAGGACTTGGGCTGCTGGGCTACTGCTGGTCCCCTGTCCCCAAAGTGGGGTGTGTTCATTTTCCATGTGGAAAATGCAGGAACGTGTGAAAAGAACAAAACAAAGCCCACCCCGTCTCCAGTGGACGAAATCCACTTGGCATCTGAGCAGCTTCCTTCCGGTCTTTTTTTCTTTTTCCTCTCCCAAACAAACCTCCAGCCTCCTGTCTCCTCTCCTTAGAGAAATCCGACAGTAGTCAGGACTGTAGCAAGTAGTGTTCATTCACAGGTGCCATTCGGCCCTGCTGCCTTTATGAACTCCGACACCTATCGACTGTCTGAATACTTGGGCACCCTCCCATTTCGAGCTGTGGGTAGGCCCAGAGGGGTGGCCTGTGTCCGAGGCCCCTGGGCGCTCACTTCTTCCCTCCTTCACAAGGTCCACAGATGAGATGTTTTGTCCAGATAAAGGCCCATTGCTTCCTCTGCAGGAAGCCAGGCATGTCAGGAAGGAAGCCTGGAATGTTCTGTGTTGCAGAGAGTGTTGTTTTTGGGCAACATGAAGAAGCCACGTGTGTGGCTCATGCCAGGTCAGTTTTGATGCTGTGCAGGCCTTGGTCTGAGTGCTGCCCATTCCTGTGGTGTCATTCATTACTCCAATGTCTTCTGGTGCGATCCCTCAAGCCACAGCAGCTCACGCTGGCTGCGAAGTGCTGTGTTCTGTAATATTTGCACTGTACACACAGAGACATAAATGATGACAAGGTGGTCATAGATCTCCAGGCCTGGTGGCTTACACTTTTAATCCTCTTACTAAGGAAGTAGGTCAGGAGTTCAGGGGTTATCCTTGGCTATATAGGGAATTCAAGGCTAACCTGGGCTACATGACACTCTGCTTCAAAAAGCCAGAACAAAGGTTAGGATTTCAGCAGTTGGTAGAATGCCGACCTACTATGTACAAAGCCCTGAGTTCAATCCCCAGGGCTGGACATATTGGGTGTGGTGGTGTAGACCTGTCTGTCATTAGGGTTCTCAGTTGGCTTTAGTTAGCTTTAGTTAGCAACATAGCGAGCCCCTGTCTGGAGGAACAGCAAAACAAGCCATCCCTTCTCTGATAATTTAACTTAATTGTAAGTTTCTAATCTAACTTTTTAGCAATGGTGCTGGTAGAGGTTGAGGACTCATGTGTCTGGGGCTTTGGTCCCCAGTTGGTGGCACAGTTTTGGGGATATGAGCTGGCTGGCAGAGCTTTGTCCCTGAGGGCAGGCGATGGAAGGTGATATGGCCTGAACTGTGTGCTCACTGGGGGTGACAGAACCACTTTGACCCTCCTCCCCTCCCACCTTGATAGTCTGAAACTGTGAGCCTCGGCAGGCACTCTCAGGTGTCCTCAGGTAACACACTGCTCAATCACCGGCTCCTCGGAACTTCCCAGCTGCCTCTGGGGTGGCCAACTAGCCCTGCAGTGTCCGGTCCTGGGGACCTGGGGTCAGGAAGTTGAATCCTGTTTCTGCCTCCTGACGATGAAGTAGATTTTGTGGTTTCTTTCTTTTTTTTTGGTTTTTCGAGGCGGTTTCATTGTGTAGCCCTGGCTGTCCTGGACTCACTCTGTAGACCAGGCTAGCCTTGAACTCACAGAGATTCAAATACCTCTGCCTTCCGAGTGCTTCGATTAGAGGCGTGCGCCACTATGACCAGCGATTTTGTGATTTCTTCATGCCTCAGTTTCCTCCCTCCGAGGCTGTGGTGGAGATGGCTTGAGTCCAGGTCATGCGTGAGGAATGTGTGGCACAGTGCCCTGCACATAGTAGGTCTTCCAGAAAGGGTTGCTGCTGTCATGGCTGTCCCTTCCATATTATCACGGTGCAGCCAAACACTGGCAGACCCCTGTGCCCGTGCTTACTGGTGTCCTGTGACACCTGTATCGAGGCTGGGGGGCGCTTCTGCAGATGCCACAGCACCCTCTGCCCATCTTCCTCTGTCTTGGAGTAGTTAGTCTGTAGAAGTGACTGCTGTGCCTAGCAGCCTTACAGAGATGCCCATGGGGCAGGGATTGGAAGCCTCTAGTCACCTGTCACTAGGGAAGTGGCTCTTCCAAGGCTGGGGGCAAGGGATGCACCTGAAAGCAGGTTCCCAACGTGAGACTTCAACATTGGCCAACAGCTGAGCTCCAGCCTCATGAGAAACCCTCAGATGGTCATTCATCAAATGCCCTCTTTGATCCATAGCTCTGGAAACAGCGTGAAAGCATGAACGTTCCTTGAGGCTATTTGTTACACAGCACTAGGTAACAGATACATCTCATTTAAAGCCTCAGGAACAGTCAAGGGCCTACCCAGCATCCATTTTAGTGGCTGTCTTTCTTAGGTCTTGAGGTTCTTGCCTGTGAAGGAGGCTGTGTCCCCAGCCCGCATTCAGGACCCCCGAGGCTTTTTGAGCCAGCCATCCCTTTAGGAATTTGCTACTTGGGCGGGAGTGCACCGCTTGGATCCAAAGTGCTTATCAATCTGTTTAACTCATACATTCATCATATATGTGGGAGGTACCATGAACAGAAGTGGACTTCACACACAGGACAACATTAGGGGTGTGGCTTGTCTCTAGGCAAGGACTCCTGTCCCACTGTCCTGCCCCTGGAGCGGAAGACCCTGCAGCAGATGTCACAGGAATTGGGGGCTCTGAAGTCTGGGCCGGGATACACCTCAGCAGCTTGAGTGTTTCCCTAGATGCGCCCCAAGCCCTGAGTTCAATCCCCAGCACTTCCATGGGAGAAAGGAAGCTAAAGGAGTTCAGGGTCATTCTTGCTACAATGAATTATTCTTGGCTAGCCTGGGATATCTGAGACTCTACCCACCCCCCCCCACCCCCTGGAAAAAAAGAAAGGGAAAGAGACAAAGACTGTTGTTGGAGGAGGGTCTAATGCATCGGTTAACAAGGTTGCAGCTTCAGTTTGTGAAGTTTTTTTGGTTTTGTTTTGTTTTTTACATTTATTTACAAACGTTGATCTAGTGTTTCCTGCTGACCTTCCTTGGTTGAGACAGAATGGGGTAAGGGTAGAAACAGTTGGGTTTGGGGCCTGGTTCTCCCTTCACTCGGTTCTAGGTTTGAATCCTGACTTTGTCACTAACTATGGAACCTCAGACAGGTGTGCCTCAGTTTCCTTGGGATGCACTGAGTATAGCTTAGAGGACGGTGGTGCTGGCAATGTCCCCACCAGCACACTTCGGGAGTCTCCTCACACCATGTGCAGCTGCAGTGACAGGGAGCCAGACACAGGACACGCACTTCTCAGTCCTGTAGTTTTCAGGTGGCCCAGTGGCTGTCCACAGAGTTACCCCGGCAGACAGTGTCTGAGGCTGGGCTTCTGTGTTCTGTGTGCTATGTCTGTTTTAAGAGGTGGAGCCGGAGGCTGGATTGGTTTAACTGGTGGGAAGATGTCTGAGCTCATAGTGTCTCAGCCACTTGTGACCTAAGCTTGTCACTGATCGGAAAGGTGTGAGAAGTTACCCAACAGAAACAACATAAGGAAGTGTTCCATTTGGCTCACAGTTTCAGGGCATACAGTCCATCATGGTGGCAGGAACATGAGGCAGCTGGTCAAACTTGGTCCACAGGGGGCAGAGACGACTGCTAGTTCTTGACTCAGTTTCTCCCTTTCGTTCACCCTGGAAGCACAGCCCATGGGGCATACCACCTACCGTTACGGTGATCTTCCCACCTGAGGAAACCCAGCCTAGAAGCCCCTGCTACCGAACTTTTAAATTATTATTTTAACTCTTATTTATTACTAAATTCACTTATAACAAACACCAACAATTTCTTAACTATTAATCCTATAAATTCCTACAACCCCTTTAACCTATCCGCTAAACCTATTGATAATCATAACAACTACTTTCATACCCTTTTAAAATGATACAGTCTCTGGGGCAGGTCCTCAGTCGTCAGGAAACCAGTCTCGGGGGTAGACTCTTTAACGCACTTAGCAGTCCTTTTTCTGGAATAGCTCAGACGCAGGTTCGTCAGGGCCAACTGGCTATCGAAGTCTCACTTTAAATAAGGCTTGAGGCTTTCTTCTCTCTGGGAGACCTCAGCCGTCTGTAGGCCAACTTACTTCCTTCGTATCAGCAACTCTGCCGTTCTGCCTCAGTCTTTAAAGCTGGCCACAGTTCCGTTCAGGCCACTGTTCGGACAGGTCAAACCCCTCTAGGCAAAAGCTGAGCCACAGGGTTTAGTCCTTGGCCTTTTGCTGTCTTGCCGAGGCTTTCTCTGCTCACCAGCTTCCTTCTGCCTCAGGGAGATCTGGCCATTGGTCTACCAGAACTTTCTCCAGCAGGACTCTCGGAGCTCTCTCATATCGGGGGCCCTTAGTACGCACGCGCCTCTCTGGCGTCATCCACTTGTCCTTAAATAGGATCACTCCTTGTTCCACCTGCTTCAGCTTAATTTGGGCTCTGCCCACTTAGCAGTTGAAAGCAATGCCAGGTCATAAAGTCTTTCCTTCTTTCACCTGGCTTCAACCTTGTTTTTCAGTCCAAAGAGACTCCCCTCATTTCACCTGACTTCTTCCATAAGCTGATAAGCTAATTGCTCACAGCAGTTGATCTTCATGCCCCGAAATAAGAGACTGTATCAGAAACTTAGGTATTCACTAAATCTAACTTATATTAACCTATCAGCCCCTTCAAGCCCCCTCACAGATGCACCCTGAGATGTGTCCCCTAGGTGATTCTGAGGGTCACTGTGGATCATCATGGGTGGATAAGAGTCCTGCTGGCCTATTAGGTGGAGACCAGAAGGGGTGACTCCACGGCTGCATAGTTCAATCTGTCAGAGTTGGCTAATTCCTTACCCTTCACTCTGAGGTCTGGGTGGATTGAGGGTTCATGTGCCTTTTCCCACAGGCTCCATGCTTTCCAGGTTTGACACCGGGGCTGGATAATTCTGATCTTGGAAGACGTCCTGCATGTTCCATGCTGACCATGATTCTGGGTGTCTTGTCTGTCAGGTGCTTGTGGCATACCTACCTAACCTCAGGGTGTTACACTGCCTGTAGCCCAGGCTGGCCGTGACCTCACAGTAATCCTTCTGCCTCAGCTTCCTGAGTCTTGGGATTACAGGTGCTCACCACCATGCCCTGCTCCCAGCCCCAGCCATAGATGTTCCCAGACATTTATTTACCAAATCTGGAAGAGAAAAATGACCTCAATGAGAAGCGTCATTGTGGACCTGCAGAATCAGTCCCACATAGGTGCTGGCTGCTGAGGGTTCCTGTCCCTGCTGGGTCCTGGCTGGGCACATGGCTTCACTTTACTGACCATGAGCAAAGCCATAGTTTTGCCATGGACTTTGGACCATTCTGACTTTTAACTAAAGAACCTGATTCCTGGTATCATTTGGGGTGAGTCTCTCTGGAAAGGCAATTTTCTCCACTACAAGTACAGCCATGTTGCTCAACTGTGGAGAATGCCATGATAATGACACCCTGGGTCCAGAGCCCAGAGAGGGCAGGAGAGCTAGTCAAAGCCATACAGCAATGAGTGTGGTGGCTTTTTGTTATATTCACTTTGCCACATGTCACCCCCATATCAGGAGGTGACAAGGCCAACCCCCCTTCCCTGCACACACATGACAAATGTCTTTCACAGTCTGTGAGACCCCACTTTGGGCTGTGGGGCTCCATGTAAAAATATTTGCTCTATTCCAAAACGAGCATCTCCCTGGCAGCTCCCGCCCGTCTCTCACCAGGCCTTCTGCAGGGCCTCCAGGGCACACCTGCAATTCCATATCTGCTCATTTAGCAGCTGGGAGCCTGCCCTGTTCTTCAGGGCATTTGCCTTTTGCTCTGGAGCAAGAACAGGGTGGATTCAGGGACCATGTTGAGGCAGTTGCTTTCTCTGCCCTCAGCAGACATCTTGGCAGGAAGAGCCAAGAAGGTTCTGGGACCTGCTGTGCTGGGGTTGAAGAGCCAGCCCACACAGTGATGAGTAAATGGCTTTATTATCCATAAAGGTTTTAAGCAAGCCCCAGGAGCCAGAGTAAACACTGCCCAGGGCAGGAGCCTGGCCAGAAGTTCTTCCTTGATAGACATGGGGCCTTCATTGTCACATCTAGCCATTGCAGCACAGCGGGCCTCTGTGGAGCTCCTGCTCAGATAGCCTCGTAGTCAGCTGTGTGTGAAGACAATGGTGAGATGCATTTGCTGCCTTGGAAATGAAAAATGAGAAGCATTACTCAATGGAACCATCTTGAATCCATTCCTCCCAGTGCCAGAGTGCTGGCTCTGGGATTCATTTTCCTGTCTGTAGCTGGACACTCTAGGGTGACTTGTCTTCTCAGTGAGCTAGCTAAGATTCCAATACCTGCTTTCCCGAGCAAGCCTCAGTTTCCCCATCTGTAACAGGAACCTTGGTTCCGACTGGTGGAGAGTCTAAGGTGCCAGCAGGGACCCGGCGTGGATGAGTACTCAGAGCTGGGTGTCATTGGCTACCTACCATAGGCCATGGGAACCTACCAGCCCCATCTCCTGGGTCCTGGGCTGGTATTGCTCCCTTCTCTAGGCACTTGCAGGGCTTCCTTCGCAAACATACCCCTTGACAACAGCACACGGGCTCCGCTGGCATTTCAAGGCTCAACCTAGTTAAAAAGTACTGTTTGGCCATCAGAGTGACATGACTCAGTGTCAGGGCCAGGAGGAGGATGAAGAGGGACCCAGAGAACAGTGTCACAGGGCCAGTGCCACGCCAGCACTCCAACACGGACCACCTGTTCATTCTGGTACACCCCCCCCCCCCACCCAAGCACACAGTCCCTCCCTGGCTGAAGGACTCTTCCAGCCATGGCTAATGACGAAGGGGAGCAGGGTGGTTCAACCAGAGACATTCTATACCTGGCTGAGGCAGAGTACTGGCAGATGTGTCCCAGACCATGCTGGAGGTCTTTTCTGTGCTCAGGAGTAGATGTGAGCCCTTTGGGCAGGGCCTCTTAGAGCCACTCAGAATGTGTCTCATCTTCTTGTGTGACGCGCAGCCCAGGGATATACCTCAGCCACCAGTTAAAACCCAGAGCCTTCCTGCCTGCACCAGATGTGTGAAGGAGTGTATTGCTGTCAGGATGGAGGCTATGAAGGGAAAGGCAGAGGTGACAGAGACAGGCCTGGGTTGGAGTCCTGCACCTACCACTTCCTGTGATGAAGCCACGGCCTTGACCACTTCCTGTGATGCAGCCACAGCCTCCACATCTTTGAACCATGATGACCTTGGCTACAAAGTGGTCTAAAAATGCAATTGAACTCCAACTCTGGCAGATCTCAGATGTGCCCAGAATGTGACCCAGTGATCAGAGTCCTCATGGATGCTTCTGGGTCTGAGTAGGTCCCAGAATATGTTTGTGTAGCAAGACCCACAGGTGAGGGCGGGCGCATGCGAATTCCCCTTCAAGAAACACCCGCCTGGTGCTGTTGGGTGTTTGTTGAGTCCTTACTGTGTGTCATGTGGTTTGAGGCCCTGGAGCTCCATCCAGGAAGGGGCTGGTCACAGCCCTCACAGACGATGTCACTGCAGTATGTGCCGCCATCCCTGGCACGATCAGTTCATCACAAACAGATTGGAGCAGAATGAACCAATGAGCACATGGGGTTGCGACGGCCTTACCCCTGCTCTGATGGCAGGCGCTTCTGCACCTCCCCCCAGTTCTGTCTGGCAATTCTTCTGCTTATTTCTTTGAAATGATCTGCAACTCACTAGGTAGACCAGGCTAGTCTCAACCTTGTGGCTGTCTCCTGCCTGTGCCTCCAAAGTATTGAGATGACAGACAGGCGCTCATCACTGGGCCTGACTTTCTGTTATTCTCGTTAGACCACACAACAGTTTTCAGAAATGTTGGCCACTCCTATGATGTCACACAGAAAACATTAGTGAATGAATGAAATCTCAGACCATTGAGCAAGGGGTTAGGGCTCCCTTGCTTCCTTCCCGAGAGTGTGGTGGGAGAGGCAAAGGCTGAGAAGTTGCTGTGACTGGATTAAGAACAGTCGGGGACTTTTCTTGAGGCACGCTGCCCCATGTGATGTCTGGGAGGTGGGTGCTTCCAGACAGGGCTGATTGAGGAGAGATCTGCCCTGAATGTGGCACCATCACAGGGGCTGGGGCCATAGGCTGGGTAAAAAGGAAAGAACTCTGAGACCCGCCTGCCTCTGCCTCCCACACGCTGGGATTAAAGGTGTGCGCTGCCACTGCCCAGATATCTTGATTTGTTTTGACAGATGTGTGTACCTATGAAACCTTCCAAAGATCTAGGGCATCCTCTTCACTGCAGAGGTTTGTTTCTGGTTTACCACCCTACCTGGCTCGCTGTGAACGTTGAGTGAATGAAATGAATAGGTGAGTGAACAGCTCTGTATACAGACACCACGTGTCTGACCTCAGAACTGTCAGCATGGACTGGATGAGCTGCTGTCACAGCTGTCACCGACTCCATCCGCTGATGTGTAAATGAAAGAGCTGTGCTTCCACACTGTCCTCACTTAGTTGGTGACTTCAGACGACTGCCACCCAGGCAAATCACTGAGGAAGAGGGATGGCCCTCTTGGGGGGTCTCGAGGCCATCAGTGAGGAAAATGCAAAGTCACAGGTGCCCAGGTGTCTGGGCTCTTCCTGGGGGAAATGGGTTTGGAGGCCTACAGTGCCTACTGTGTAGGATGTGAGGGCCTGGAATTGAAGGGTCGGAAGAGAGAGGAGACCTCCAGGCCCCAGCCCCATACCTTCCCACCAAGCCCAGACTAGGCTTCCCTTAAAGAAGTTTTCCTAAGTGGAAAGAGGAAATGGGAAGTGGAAACCCTACCACACACTACCAGCCATCCATCCCTCCATCAGACAGGAGATTGGTTGGTGTGAGGGGCTTAAGTTGGCATGAGGGTCTCTGGCAGCCTTCTGAAGCTCTGGAGACCCAAGACCAGGGACAGGCTCTCACTGCCCACTGCATGTCCTAAAGAATCCATTAGGAAACTTCTACCTAACAAACACAGAAAAGTGACAGGGTACAAAATCAATTAAAACTATCAGTGGGCTCCAAATCTATCAAGAGTGTACTCTCGGAGAAAGAACTTTGGAAAAATATCCTATTCAAAGTAACTCCAAAAATATATTATTTAGGAATACACCTAATCAAAGAAGAGAAAGACCCCCATTATTAAAAAATTCCCGACAATGAAAAGGGAAAACAAAGAAAATAATAAATGATGGAAAGACATGGCATATTCCTGGACCAGCAGAAGTAATTTTGTAAAAATGGCTGCACTACCAAAATTGATCAGCAGACCTAACTGAATTCCAGTTTCGTGTTTCACATGTTTAGAAAAAAGCAATACAAGAATTCATATGGAATCAGGGAAGACCACAATAGCTGTAGCACCCCAGGAGTAAGAACGTCCATGGAGATGTCCCAATATCTGACCCAGATTATTCTACAGAGCTATAGTGACAAAGTCAGCCTGGCATAGACAGACAGACAGAAGTGGAACAGAAACGACCCAACAAAGCTGTGCCCACCTGATTTGACAAAAGAGGCAAAAACTCATATTGGGGCAGGGGAAGAGTCCATTCAGTAAATGGTGCTGGTAAAACTGGATATCATCCACCCATGGTGAATATGAAATTAAATCTGCCTTTTACCTTGAACAAAAATCAATTCAGAGTAGATCAAAGACATCAGTCAAAAGCTTGCAATGCAGAAACTTCTAGGAGAAAATGCAGGAGCACTCTTCAAGATGTTGAAGTTGGCATTGAGGTTGGCAAGAACTTTCTGAACAGAACATCAACAGCGCAGAGGGTGGCCCCAAGTGTCAACAGATGGGACCTCGTGAAAAGAAGATTTCTGCATAGGAAAGGGGACTGCCAACAGGACAGCAGCCCACAGAATGGGAGAAAATCCTCACCAGCCACACTTCAGACAAGGGGCGCATATCCAGAACTTACACAGAATTACAGAACATCAATGCCAAGGAAATAAACTGCCAATCAACAAAGGGGCTACTGAATTGAGACAATTTTCAGAAGAAGAGGGGGAGGGGGAGGACCTACAGACAGATGGCCAGTAACTACTTTTAAAGGTCCGATATTACTAGTCAAGGAAATGCAAATTAAAACTTCTCTGAGATACCACCTCACCTAGTTCAGATATCAAGAAACCTGAGGTTTGGGGTTTAAGTTCACAGGGTGCCTGGCACATTCCTGAGTTGGTGCCTGCCACTTCCAACTTGGTGTCACATGTTTTCTCTCTCTGGGGCTGGGCAGCTGGCTTCTCGCTGGATGGCTCCAATGAATGGCTGCTGATTCCCAGAGTACAGTTGATGAAGTCACTATCCTGGCTCCTGACTGGCTGGTCCTGTGGCCAGGTAGGTGAAGAACCCTTCACACCAGCCGGAGCTGACATCACCTCAGAACAGTCACCATGGGGTGGGGTGGGCCCTTCCTCCCTGTGGTCCCAGGGCCAGCCTTGCTTGTCCTCTGGAAAGGCTGGAGAGGAGGAGCTGGACCGTGCTTTCTCCCTGAGAGTCAACCTGACACCCTCTCCTCACAACTCAGACTCTGAACACAGGGTGAGACTTCAAGTGACCTTCAATGGGTTGCTTTGTCCCTTTGCTGCCTCTTCCTCATTGAAGAGGAAGGTAGTAGAGACTCTCTAAAGATGCTGATGCAAGGTGTCTGGAAAGCTATTCAGTGCTCCCTAGGAACTCCCCCCACACCGTTCGTTACTATGACAGTATAGTAGTTGTGGGCAGGAAAGTGGTTGCAAAGGAAACAGGCTCATTAGCTCCCACCTGCAACCCACCACCTCTAATCAGCATAACTCCACAAAATGCAGACATGGAGGACCTCGGAAACCAGTGCTCAGGGAGAGCTCTGCAGACATGGAGGACCTCGGAAACCAGTGCTCAGGGAGAGCTCTGCAGACATGGAGGACCTCGGAAACCAGTGCTCAGGGAGAGCAGACATGGAGGACCTCGGAAACCAGTGCTCAGGGAGAGCAGACATGGAGGACCTTGGAAACCAGTGCTCAGGGAGCTGTTCACACTGCCCAGGCTGGTCTGGGATTGGGACAGGTGGCTGCTACTGTAAAAGGTGCTGTCTGGCTCCCTCGGGTGTAGACTGCACCCTGAGGCCCCTGGATGGCAAACTGCACTCTATAAAGACTGATCCAGGATCAAATCCCACACTGGCAGCTTGGCAACCTGGTGGCTCTGGGAAAGTCCTGCCCTTCGTCTCCTTATCCACAAGACGCCTCTGGAGACTGTTGGGGACACAGGAGATGGGTGTGAAGGGACCTCCTAGAGGGTTTGAGGGTCAGAGCTAGACTTTTCCTAGTGTCCCCTCAGGATGTCAGGTCCCTAGGAAGGGACCCCCTTGCTTGCCATCACAGATTCTCCTGCTTCATTTTTCTCAACTGGAACTTTGGCTTTGGTCTGTTGAAAGCTTTCCATCAAAGAAGAATACCAGAGACAGGCCCTTAAGTAAGCACTTGGTCAAGCCATAGCTTTCATGCAGGACTTTCCAGGGCCTTTTGTTGTGTGCCTATGCACTAGCTGCTCCCAGAGACTGCCCCTGTGGCCTTCTGCACTCCTGAGCTCTTAGCTGAGGAAGCTGCTCAGTGGATGTGCTCACTGACTTGAGTGGGGATGTCCCACGGCAGTGAGTACACAGTCCACTGTGAGGCTTTCAGGGTCGCCGATGTGGGTGTTCACGTGCTTCCAGGGTGCAGGATTCAGTAGTCTTGCATTGACTTGAGGACTCAGTGCCCCAGGCGTGGCGGCACTCACCTGTATTCCCAGCTCCTGGGAGGCTGATGCAGGAGGATCATGAGCCATGAGCGTGGGGTCAGCCTGAGTCGTACAGCAAGACATGTCTCAAAAACAAACCAAAATGAAACAAAACCAGAGCGTGTCTGGCGGTATAGGTTGTCTTTCATAACATTGTAGGAAGCGCCCCCTCCTGCCTCTCACTCAGAGCTGGTTACCTGGATTCCATGGAAAGCCTGTCCTGCAAGCTTAGGAAGTAGGCCTCATACATTCTCCCCCTGGTTTCACTGGACAGATGGAAATGTCCATGAAGCTGTGCGTGTCACATGTTCTCCAGACAGAGACAAGGTGGGGACACCTGAAAGAACCCCAAGATTCGAGAAGAGGAGACTCCTACCATCTCCCTTTGTCCAGAGAGGCAAGCTGAGGCCCAGAGAATAAAGTGACGCAGAGTCACATGACCCCTTTGTAGGGGCCCCACCTCCAGGCCCCGTCTGGGATAGAACTGTGAGGCCCATGCCTGGGCCCGGGTCATAAGTGAGTGGAGATTTCTAGAATCAAGAAAACCCGGGCTGGAGAGGTGGCTCAGCGGTTAAGAGGACTGTCTGCTCTTCCAAAGGTCCTGAGTTCAATTCCCAGCAACCACATGGTGGCTCACAACCATCTATAATCGGATCTGGTGCCCTCTTCTGGACTGCAGGCATACATGCAGACAGAATACTGTATACTAAATAAATAAATAAAATTTAAAAAAAAAAGAAAACCCATACAGTTTAATTAGAGAGACTGCCATAGGCCCTGGCAGCAGGATGTGTTCACCACGCTTGGCGACTGAAAGGTGGTACAGGGAGAGTTGAGGAGGTTGGGAAATATCTCCCTGTGTTGAGCTCTTCTAGGCACGTGACTTCATGAGGTCTGTCCCTATGTTGTTTATCAAGGCTGGTAATTTTGTCCTTAGCATTATCAGTTTGTTGAAGCAGAATCACATCCCAGGGAGCCTGGAGCCAGCCGCTCTCTGTGCTCTGTGCTCCGGCTGACCAAGATGCTTGAAGGTCTGTTCTGTCCTCCACACAGAAGCCCTGGGAGTGAGGTGCTGTGGGGGTCCTGGGCTCAGAGAGGGGAGGCACCCAGGCTAGATATGGTTCATGAGGCTGTACTTCCTAGTTCACCATCCTGCCACTTCCTCCCTCCCTCCCAGGACAACATCTTAGACAGCTCATTCTGGCCTTGAACTCATTACCCTGACAAGGATGACCTTGAACTACTTACCCTCCCCCCTCTGTCGTGCTAGGGGAGCTCACTCCATCACATTCAGTTTATGCAATGTTAGGATGTTAGCATTTTAATCAGGGCTTTGTGCATATTAGGCAAGCTGTCTGCCAACTGAGCTATATGCCCAGCAGCCCCCTGCCTCAGTCTCTTCCTACGTCAGAATACCGTCTTGGGTACACGGACTCGAGCGCAGGTTGGAGAGGTCCAAAGCAGGGTGGCTCCTGCATGCCTGAGTGCCATTCAGCAACCACTTCTAGTCCTGGCTCGCCTGTCCCACCTTACAGGTGCCACACAAGCCATGACAGCACCCCTTGCCAGACACCCGGCCTAACCCACAGGCATTTGGTATGTCCCCAGTTTGGTCACCCGTATGCACACCCTCTCCCTGGTCTTTATACAGTCCAGTGCCAGCCATTGATGGGAACATATCACCGTGTGGTTTTGACATCTCGTAGATGGTGCTGCAGCAGCTGTGGCTGGGTCTTGGCTGCTCTGTGTGTGTGTGTTCTGTCTGGTGGGGAAAGGGCCTGACTGCTACGGATCTGACGGATGCAGCCTCTCCCTCTGGGTCTGGTGCCTTCCGCTATGGGGATGATGTGAGGACTCTAGTGGCAGCGGCTGCCTGTTTTTCCTGCTGTCTTTACACTGTTCAGATTTCCTTCCCACTCTTCAGGCTAAAGAATGGAAGCCAGACGTGTGACTAATTAGCGCCTCTTAAGTGGGGAAACAAGGCCTTTTAGATGTTGTAAAAGAGGCAGGCTGTCTGACAGGTGTCGTTTCCTCCCAGGGCAGCCTCCTCACTTTGCCCACACGGCTTCCCAGGGAGAGCCAGACAGCAGCCACTGCACAGCCCAGGCAGGATGACGGTGGCCAGCACTCAGTGAGCATCTACTTTGTGCCCAGCACTGCACAGAGAGTCTTTAAGTCCACCTATTATCACCCCACTGAGCAGGCATGGGAGCTGAGGTTCAGAGTTGCCAGGTGACCCACCCGAGGTCACACAGCACACAAGCTGCAGAATTTTGGTGCAGGAACTCATGGCAGAACCACAGAGTGATCCCAGAGCTGTGGTATCTTGGGCTGAGAGGGCACAAGCCATAGATGGGGCAGGAGCTGTGTCTCCCTGTGCCCTGAGCCAAGTGGTATAAGCCTTTTGCACAGCATCCGTCTCGCTGGCTTTTCATAATGCCATTCGTTCACACATACTCATGTAGTCTCTCCCCGGTAAAGACATCAAGGCCCAGAGACATGGAATGGCTCACCCAGGTCACATGGCATCGAGCTGAGGACTGGCTGGCTTTGAGCCCCAGCACTTTCTCTTCCGAGCTGAGCTTGGTCTTTCTGATCCTGTCCCCAACAGAGTGAAAGAAACAGGTGAGTTTGGGGTAAGGCTGGCCTCTCTCCCTGGGTCCAGCAGAGCCCCTCTGCAAGGCCAGAGAAGACCAAGCCTCAGCTTCCGCCTCCACTCTCTGTACCCCAGCCCCACTTCCCCGGTAACCGCCCTCTCTTCGGGCTGGCTTTTGGAGTGACTGGAGCTGTGATAAGGGACTTTGGTGCTGTGCTGTGCTGCTCCCTTTCTTGGCCTATGTTTCTGAGGATGTCACTATACCCAGCAACTGAGTCACAGAAGCAGGCCAGACAGATGGCAACAGCTGAAGTAGAGCCGACCACTGAGGCACCTGTGAGCTGAAGCATGCACGAGGGCATGGAGCCAGACCCAGTTGGTCAATTTTTCTACTTTTCCTCTCTGCTCAATGACTGTTATTAACCATCTTGTCTGTCTCAAGTGAGCTCTATTCAGAGCAAGACAAGTCTTGCCCAGTTCTTCCTGGGAGAGTTATCCTCCTACAGGATCTTGCCAGTTTCTGACAGTGTTTGGGAGAGGCTGAGTTCAGTGACTTCTGCCTAAGGCTACTGAGATAAAATGCCACAGCTGGCTCTAAGACCTGTTTCCTTCAAAAGCTCCTGAGCTTATGTATGACAAATAGGCAATTGCCTCTTAGTCTTATTCAGTCCATAGCGGTTCATTTCTCAAGTACTTGCCTCAAGTAATTGATACATTGATACAATTGATACATTACTTTTGTATCTGTCAGTCAAAGCTGGTCTGTGCTACAGTAACAAACATTCCCCAGGCTTTAGTGGCTGAAAACAAAAACGTGCTTCCTGAGTACTCTGTGCTCTGACAGTGGCTGTCCTGTGTCCTGGCAGAGAGAACAGCTTGCCTGGGGAGATTAAATCAGCCATGTGGCTGACAGAAATATGCAGGAACTGGGGCAGTTTCTGCCTGGAAACAAGTGATGCCACCCCCACTTGAGTTTCATTGGCTAGGGCAAGTCAAATGACCTCACCTAGGGCAGTGGTCCCTGTATGTCATTATCAACCTGCTTGTTGGGATTGGGATCAGGATCAGTCAGAAGTCAGAGCAGGTCCCAGCATTGCTTCCTGATGGCAGTGAGCTCTCCTCTGCTGACCCCCAGGTTTACCAGGGACCAGGTCGGATTGTACAGCACAGCCTCTGAGCTCCACATCCCTGGTCACTTCATCCCAGAGGCGGGCTGGACACTCAGGACTGGGTCTGCCCCACCCCATGCCATCATCCCTCCCTGTGTCCCATCCCCATGCCCAGCCCTGTAGTCACTTTACATTTGCCCCATGTCAGTTCCTGTATCCAACCTTGAGCTGCCTTGGTCCTGTCTACCCAGCTCTCTGTGCTGTTTATCACTTGCCTCGGAGATAGAATCCACACATTTCTGCTTCCTGGTGGCTCCCACTGGGAGGGCTCACACATATCTCAGTGGTGGGTGGGGTATGTGATCTTTGGGGCTTGGGATCCCACAATCTGCCGCCTGTCCCTTGGGAAAGTGAAAACTGGCCCAGAGGCTGAGCAGAGAACACTCCCCTGAGCACACACACCTGCACACAACTCAGGAGCCATGGGCAGGGGTGGCCATGTGGGAATGGGGAGGGGGTTGAGTAAGGGCGTTTCTGCTTGTCTTTCCCCAGCAGGGCTATCCCTTGTGTGAGATTCCCAAGAAGTAGTTGCACAGGAGAAGGGGGATCCAGGCCCCTCCCTATGCTTAGCCCTGGGGGAGCTTGGGGAAAGCTGCTGGCTTCCAGGGGAGCCCCCACTGCTTGGGAGACCCTAGGAGGTGGAAGGGCATGTGTGACGGGAATGGGGGACAGACCTCCAACCCAAGGCAGGCTTGGCCCTGAATGCATGGCACAGCCTCTGAGCCTCGGCCTCTGGAAGGGCAGCTTTACCAATGTCTAAATCTGGGATGTGTAGGCAAAAGCAGGATCCGCTCTGCTTAGCAAGGGCCTGTGGCCCAGCCTGTGCAGGCAGAGGACCTGACTTCCACTTGGAGCTGGGAGGGAGTTATTAGACAGCAGGAGAGGGCAAAAAAAAAAAAAAAAAAAAATGCAGCCAATGGAGGCACCAGGGAAGCCCAGGGCTGAGCAAGGGGGTGGGGCACAGGGAGGGATGATGGCATGGGTGGGGCGGACCCAGGATGGAACTGTAGAGGTATCTGGGGGAGGAAGAACATTGCGGTGTAGGGGCTGCTAGCGAGACCCCCTTAGACTGTGCTGTGTGCAGCCTTCTTGCAGCTAGGAAGCGCTGGGGCTAAGAGAAGCATAGCCAGAGCCACAGGCTGTGTCCCCTTACCCTCAGTGGCTCCCTCCCAACAGGACACTACAGTCGTCTGGAAGAGTCTGTGGTTAGGAACCCAGGCTCAGCTTAGGGCGAAATCTGCTGGGGTATCACAGGCTGTGCTGGGTGATGGAGCTCCCTTCCCATGCAGAGGCTCAGTAGGACTGGGGCTTACCACCTTCTGCTGGTAGAGTTCAGCTGCCTCGGGGGAACCACCGAGGGCTAGCCCAGGATCCCCTCAATGTTCCTGCCCATGTTGGCTGTCCCAGAAGGACACTCTAGTGTGGGACAGCAAGGTTGAGTCCCACCCCTCCCCACACGGTATGATCATGGGGGCATGTCACACCACACAGTCAACGGTGGTGGGTCATTGTGTGAGACAGAGTCTGGGGAAGTGAGTGAGTCTTGGTAGGACTTGGTGATGCCTTGGGGTTCAGTCTGTGGGTAATGGCAGCCATGGAAGGCTCTTGAACAGAGAGCACTATGGGAATTCAGGCCTGCATTCTATGCGGCTTCCACACTGCAGTTCTTAAGGAATTACTGTCTCCTGTTGAGGATGTGGCTGTGTGGGAAGTTAGAATGGTGCCTCTCTCCTGCAGGCCTTTCCTAGGATTTATGTGGGATCTAGGAGTAAATTGTCCCTGCATCTTGATGATTTCTGAAATAGTTCAAATGTAAACTCAGGGTTCTTCCGGGTGGGGTAGGAGCCAGCCCTGGCAGCGCATGCCTGTGATTTCAGTGCTTGTGGGTTGGAGGGATGGTCATCAGTAGCTCTGGGCCAGCCTGGGCTACATGGATAGTTATAGTTCAGCCTGGGATACATGAGATCTTGTCTTAAAAAAAAAAAAAAACAAAACCAAAAAAACAGAGCTTTGTGCCAAGTTCTAGATTTATATTTTACAGTGCCTCTTGGGCTGGGTTTGGCTCAGTGGGTCATGTCCTAGGCCTAGGTTCTACCCTCAGTATTACAAGAAACAAAAACAACTTTAAAACTAAATTTGACTCTTCAGGCTTTCTGTGTGACTCCTTTTCTAGCTACCCCCAGCCTCTTTGGAGCCATCTGGAGTTGGTTGTTATTTAAAGAGACTGGCACGTGGAGCTGGGTTTTCATTTTCCTTTGGGTGCGGCCCAGGGTTCTCCTTTAGATGTAGGTTCTGGGGCAGCCCTGCTGTGCTATGGTTGCCTGGGCATGAACTAGAGCCCAGCTCTGCTGTGCACAGCTCTACAGGCCCTGGGTGATCCCCTCTTGAGCCCCAAGTGCCCCTGTCTGAGAGTAGGGGTGGGGAAGAGAGGTGGGGTGCACAGGAGGCAGCGTTTGGAGACCAAGCAAGCATTGGGACAGACCCTGCTCAGCTGTGCCTCCCCAGCACATCACCCACTCGAAAACCCTGGGGAGGGGCATGTGCACCGAGCAGCTTCTGCTGCCTAGCAATAGGAAGCTCTGATTTATGAGACTATGTTACCTCTGTGTGCACCACAGGTCAGGCACCCAGGAGGGAAAGGCCACAGCACGCACCCACCACAGATTCTCAGCACCTTCCCTAGCCTAGAACTGGCTGCGTGAGGGTCTGCCTTTGAAGTAGGTCTTTTGGGTCCATGAGGTCTTGAGGTGAGCATAGTGCTACCCTCCAAGGAGACAGTCCATTTTTTAAAATATGGTTTTTATTTATTCTTTGACAATTTGATACACATTATCTTGATCACACCCCAAATCTTCCACTCTCCTCACAACCCCCAAATACTCCGCTCCTCCCTCAGGAAACCCCCAACTTGTCTTCCTCCTACTTCATGTTCTCTCTCCCTTTGTCCTTGCTGGTTTGGTCTTGGCAGGCGACCACAGCCACTGAGTTCATGTCCAGAAGAGGGAGTTTTACAGCATTCCCGCCCTTCCCCCCACTTGTACGTTCTCTTAGCCCCACTTCCTCTGTGTTACCTGGGGACTGATACAGATGTCCCAGACACAGCTGAGCGCTCACAGTCCCCTCAGCACACTGACAACGAGTTAGGTGACTCCTCCTTAGGAGATGCGCTGCCCATGCAGCACCGCTCAGTGGGTAAGACATAACATTCAGGACAGTAGAGGTTTGTCCCCAGTCACTTCCTGGTCTCTCACCCACGTTCACTGGCAGACAAGGAAAGGGGCTGTCCTGCATTGTCGGTAACCTGTGTCACAGATGGGTCAGATGGCTCACAGAGCCTCCTCATGCTCCAGCACAGTGTACCCCGTGGGGAACCTCTGAGCTCATGGAATACTACAGTGAAGGTGGAAGCAGGCTGGCGTGTGGTGTGCTTCTGAGCCGTCCTTTCTTACCATGCTGCGGCCCATCTGTATCCTTTAATACTTTCTGGTCCAGATCCAGTTAGGTGCCGCCGGGGCAGCGGAGGTTATGACAGGAATTGCTCTGCCTCTGGTGGTTCCTCCTGAACCAGGAGTCTGATAGACACATGGATGTGTTAAGGGTTAGATGGGTAGATGGGAGCCCCATGGGTCACCAGTTCTGCAGGCTGTGGGGGGACATGGGGTCTGAGCTGCCTTCGATGTGGAAGGGAGGCATGCTGTCATGGGAGGGCTTTAGGGAACTGCAATGTCCTCTTTGAAGGGACTCAGCAGGGTGCCGTGAGAAGCTTCCTCCTGCACAGCCTGCTCTGCCCTGTATGAAATGACCTCAGGTGGTGCCCTGTGAGGTCTACGCATGCTTACCTCATCTGCCTGGTGTTTTCTGATCCCAGACACCATCACCTGCCTCGACTGTCCTGTCCCCTCAGTGTCCACTCTGAGTCTTCCCAGCTGGACATTTTGGAGTAGTTTACTGTACTTCTGCCACTTGTGTGCTGTGTGGCCTTGGGCAAGTGAGTTAACCTGTCTGACTCTTGGTCTCCTATCTATACCGCGGAGTGTAACAGTACTTATGTACAGATCGTGTTGAGGGGACGTCCCCTTCTCCCCACTTCTCTCTTGCTCACAGTCCCACACCTGAGGTAGATGTGTGTTTGGTCATTCAGTCTGGAAACAAGATCTATTACTAGCCCCATTTTGCAGAGGAGGAAACTGAGGCTCAAGGGTTGACTCACGTGGGCCCCATCTGGGATTCAAACCCATTTTCCTAATTTTCTCTCTGTTGCTGTTGTTTTAGGGTTAGATACACTCTAACCCTAAAACAGCTATGGAGGAAAGGGTTTATTTGGCTTATATGTCCACATCATAGTCCATTTTGAAGGGAAGTCGGCAGGAAGCTAGAGGCTGAAGCTAGAGGCCATGGAGGGGTGCTGCTTCCTGGCTTGCTCCCCATCGCTTGCTCAGCCTGCTTCTTACAGAACCCGGGACCACAGCCCAGGGATGGCCCCTCCCACAGTGGACGGGGCCTGCTTTCTTACAGAACCCAGGACCACAGCCCAGGGATGGCCCCTCCCACAGTGGGCGGGGCCTGCTTTCTTACAGAACCTAGGACCACAGCCGAGGGATGGCCCCTCCCACAGTGGGCGGGGCCTGCTTTCTTACAGAACCCGGGACCACAGCCCAGGGATGGCCCTTCCCACAGTGGGCGGGGCCTGCTTTCTTACAGAACCTAGGACCACAGCCCAGGGATGGCCCCTCCCACAGTGGGCGGGGCCTGCTTTCTTACAGAACCCAGGACCACAGCCCAGGGATGGCCCCTCCCACAGTGGGCGGGGCCTGATTTCTTTTTTTTTTTTTTTTTGGTTTTTCGAGACAGGGTTTCTCTGAATATCTCTGGCTGTCCTGGACTCACTTTGTAGACCAGGCTGGCCTCGAACTCACAAAGATCCGCCTGCCTCTGCCTCCCAAGTGCTGGGATTAAAGGCGTGCGCCACCACCGCCCGGCGGGGCCTGATTTCTTACAGAACCCAGGACTACAGCCCAGGGATGGCCCTTCCCGCAGTGGGCGGGGCCTGCTTTCTT
>CAJQZJ010018538.1:3019690-3041654 GCA_907164525.1 Lophiomys imhausi | reverse complement strand
CCCCCCTCCCTCCCTCCCTCCCTCCCTCAAGACAGGGTTTCTCTGTGTAATAGCTCTGACTGTCCTGGAATTCGCTTTATAGACCAGGCAAGCTTCGAACTCAACAGGTGTACACTGCTACTCTAAGCATTCCTGAGGGTTTCAAAGCATTGTTTTTCTGCGTGTGTTCTGTCAGAACTTCCTGGAGCATTGTGGAAAGGTGGAGCAAGTTGCTTTGGTTGGGGACCTGGAGAAAGCTGTGAATCCCACAGACAGACCGAGACCCTGCCTTCCAGGCCCTGACTCTCACCTATCTTGGAAACTGAGAACCACCACGTTCTGCTGAATTCGTGTGCCTCTGTTTCCTCTCCTGCAGGTGAAGTGTCTCGCAGGGGCCTCCAGGGAAGAGTGTGTAGGATTTGATTTCCCTGACTTGAGAGTTAGCAGAACTATGGCAGAGCTTGGGTGTTGACGGCTCAGTCCTCCATAGACCCAGCTCTCCTGTCCTTCCTTCCTTTGCTTGCGTATGGTTTTTGTGCCCACTTTTGTTTTTAAATTTTTTAGATGGGTTCTTGCAATGAAGCGCTGGCTAGCCTAGAACTCACTACGTAGCCCAGACTAACACTGAACTCATGACAATCTTCCTGCTTCAGTCCCCTAAATGCTGGGATTGCAGGCATGAACCACCCCACCAAGCTTGTTATGTGAGTTTTCAGACACACACCTACCTGCGTCACCAGGGAACACAAGGTGTCTTTTGCAGGTTCTCTGTCTCTTACATAAAAGCATTTAAGAAGGAATTCATTCCATTGGGGTGGGGGGGTGGTGATAACAGTGCAGGGAAGTGGATGCTTGCAGCTGTATGGAAGAGGGGGATGGAAGAGAAGGACCCCGTTTTCTCAGCCAGAGGTCAGGAAAGCAGGGCACAGCATTCAATCACAGTGGGGAGACTTCAAAGGGAGGGATCATGAATTGTTGAGGCTCAGGACCAGCTTTAAGATCTGTGCTGCTGGGGCTGGAGAGATGGCTCAGAGGTTAGGAGTGCTGGCTGCTCTTCCAGAGGTACTGAATTCAATTCCCAGCACCCACAGGGTGGCTCACAACCATCTATAATCAGATCTGGTGCCCTCTTCTGACCTGCAGGCTTACATGCAGACAGAGCACTGTATATATAATAAATAAATAGATCTTAAAAAAAAAAAAAAGATCTGTGTTGCTGTGGGAGGGAAGGAGCCCCACTTTTGACTTAGAACTCTGTGAGACCCTGCAGTGAGCCAGGGAGGGAGTGGACTCAGGGAGTCTGAGGAGAGGTCGTCCTCCGGGCACAGCTCTTCCTTCTGCCTTCTTATCTCACCTTCAGGCTCATCCTGTCTCTTCTCACCTTCAGCCGAAATGGAATTTTTTCCTTATCACCAGAGGCCTCAGCTGCTATCCAAGTCAGATCTGTGCCTTGGGGGGCTGTACAGTCTTAGCATGTGTGTCACAGGAAGTTGCCCTGTGGGTATTCCTGCCTCAGTAGAGGGCTCCTGGCAGGAGAGGCCCTGCTGTCTATGTCAGAAAGGATGCTGTTGGCCAGACTGTACCACCTGCACCAGAAGAGCTCGACAGGGATGTGCTGTGGCTCCAGTGATGCCTGGAGGCAGCTGCCACTGAGGGCCTTTGCTTGCCTGCCTCTCTGTTGCCCATGCTGAGTGAGCGAGCTTAGGCAAAACTCACTGAGACACAACTCAATCAGCAGGTCTTGCCTTCAGGCAAACTTTGAATGTAAGACTTTCTAGAAAGTTTAAGAGTTGCAAGTCCTTTAGGAAGTGGCTGACCGTTGGGCCTTGCAGCCATGAGAACTCCCAGAAGGCCTTGTCATTGATGGAGTCAGGAAGGAGCTGATGTGCGTGACATCTGCTCCATGTGGAGCTATGTCCACTCGACCTGGAGCATATCCCATGACCTTGGATGCAGAAATGCAAGCGTGGAGACCCTCCATCCCGGTCCGTACCCCTGTGCTGCCATGGCTGGGAGAGCCATCAGCCTGTTTCTGGCCGTGCTGTCCTCAGAGTGTCGTGGAGTGTGCACACAGAGATGCTCTGACAGCCTGAGGATGTGCACCCTGTGGCTGACTGTGAGCATGAAAGCTTCTTAGCAGTCACTGCCCTGAGACTGGTGATGTGACCAGCACCACATAACGGGATGTTCTCCGGGCACCAAAGAGCATGTGGAAGGACTGACCCACAGAAAATTCCAGACTGGAGGCAACCAGGGTGTTTTGTTCGGATGATAGGTTATTTTAAAATGTTCACTGTGGTGTGTGTGTGTATGTATCTGTATATGAGTGTATAGGCATGTGTGTATACATATGTTTCTGTCTGTCATCTGAATGTGTAGGGAGTATATGCATGTGTGTCCGTATAAGTGAATATATGTAATGCTGACGAGTGCTCTACCACTGTAGTACCCCACTACCTCTCCACCCCCAGCTCTCATTGTAACTCCTTTGCAACAGATGTGGGCCAGGGCCCTGAGGCCACACAGAAAGGCTCTTCCTGGCGCTTCTGTATTCTCTTGTTCAGCTGAGACAGTCTGAAGAGGGGTGAAACCATGCAGGATGGTGTTCTCTCCCACCTCCAGAGCTCTCATTGAAAGATGGTAGCTGGCAGTATCATGAGAGACCATCTGAATCACTGCTGAGTGCGTAGCCCACCCAAGGCCAGCTTTGGTTACTCTTGAGAGCTCCAGGGCATGGTGGCTGGTTTCCATGGTGATGATGCAAGGCAAGGTACCACCCAGATGAGCACAGGTGTCATGGTGACCCATGAGCCTCCCCTGGTGTCAGGCACTAGACACGGGGGGGGGCGGGCAAACAGCCAGTTCTGTGATCACCTGCCCCCTTGGTCCCAGCCTGCAGGTCACAACTCTGGTCCAGGGTGTCACTGTTTCAGCTGTAAAGTAGGGTTGGACTGAGCTCCATGAGGTGGGCTCTGGCCTCGTGTCAGGTGACTTGATGCAGGCTCAGGGTCACTGATGTGCAGTGCTGGGCTGGACAATGCTGAGAGGAAGTCTGGGGAGTCTGGAAGGTGGGAACAGGCCTGCCTGGTGTTTCTAGAGCTTTCAGGAAGGAGGGGATGGTCTGCACTGTGTTGGACAGCGGCACTAACAGGGCCAGGGGACACCCAGCAGGACCCTGTACCTGGTTCTGCATTAGTTACTTTTCTTGCCACTGTGTCAAGATTCTGGCTCGTGGAGGAGAGGTTTTCTCTGCTCACTCTTCCAGAGGGCACAGCCCACTGTGGTGGGAAGGCCTGGCCACAGGAGCTGCTTGGCCTATGGTGGTAGAAGTTTGTTCCTATCATGGAGGATCTGGAAGCAGAGAACTTAAGCAGGAAGTAGGGCAGATTCACTTTAGGTCTCCCTCCAGCAGCTCATACTGCTGGCCAGGCCTTATGCCCCAAATATTTCATAACCTCCCAAATGGGGACCAAGCATTCATACAGAGGTGCCATAGGGGACATTTCATACTGGAACCAAGACACAGTCCATGCCAGAATGCTTAACTGAGCCAGGAAAATCCTGCTTCCTGGCATGTCTTGGCAGACCTGGGCATTGGTCTCCTTGATGTGACATGGGGAGCCAAGTCTGAGGGCAGCGGGGAGCTGGGTGCCGTGGGGTGTGTGATCATGTCTGGGTCCTCCTCGTGTCTTTGCAGAATCAGTTGAAGCAGTGTTTCTCCCGGCGAGCACCCGAGGCCAAGGACACTGACACCCTCGTGCACGAAGCTGACAGCCGGTATGGGACCTGGGCAGACCAGCACCAGAATGGGGGCAGGTAGGAACACACCTGGGGGAGGCTGCCAGGTGACACCGATGGGGCAGAGCCTGCCTTGGATAGCATTTCTGTTGCTGCAATAAACACCATGGCATAAAGCTACATGGGGAAGAAAGGGTTGGTGTAGTTCCACGGCACACAGCTCATTACTGGAGGCACTCAGGGTCTCACACAGGAACCTGGAGGCAGGAGCTGGTGCAGAGGCCATGGAGGGGTGCTGCTCACTGGCTTGCTCCCCATGGCTTGCTCAGCCTGCTTTCTTATAGAACCCGGGACCACAGCCCAGGTATGGCCCCTCCCACAGTGGGCGGGGCCCTCGTCCATCAATCACTGATTAAGAAAATGCCCCACAGGCTTGTCCACAGCCTGATCTTATGGGGGCTTTGTCTCAGCTGAGGTCCCTCCTCTCAGATGACTTTAGCTTGTGTCAAGGTGACAGAAAACTATTCAGCACAGGGGCCATGCAGCTGACTCAGGAATTTCTGCATTTTAAGAAATTATAACAGGAAGAATCCATTGCTATCCAAAGGGCATTAGAAAGCCTCAAAAAGATGTAAGTAAAGATAGGCAGATAGCCTAGACACAGCTGGGAGCCACAGAAACCCCCCAAGGACAGACATACAGACATCCACACCGTGACAGGCTGACCTACAGGGACAGAGTAAATGTGAATACCCCTGTAAACAGAAGGCAAATCAAAGGGCCAGGTGATGGTCTGGGTGGCTTGTGGTGGCCAAATATTCTCAGGCTTGTCAAACCAGAGATTTTCCACGTGCATCTGAGGTCAGCTCCACAGTGTCTTAAAACATTTGTAGATGACAATGTCATATCACAGTGTCAAAGCCATTGTGAGTGTAGTGTGTGTCACTTGTGGTAAATTTTGTGCCCTGTATGTTTTTCCACCATGTAAACATGAGAAGACCTACAGACGGCAGCCCTGGGTTTCACCCCAAGCCCAGTAAACAAATACACACAACAGTTAACAGTAACCACCAACATCAAAGTGTAAAACCAAAAACTGCTGTGAGGAATCGGTGTGTGTGTGTACTTACAGAACTATTCTATAAGCAGTGTGAGTGTGTGTATGGGTTGCAGGACCCTACTCTCCCTGGCTGGGAGGGAACTCCTGGGGCAGCTGTTGCGAACTGCTGAAGGAAGGCGGTAGAGAACCACCCCTCCCTCATGGGGATGCAGGTTGGATGAGATGAAGGTGTCCATGGGCACCGTCCGCCTCCACAGAAAGGGCAGGTGCTCTGGCATCAGCTGCTCAGTTCATGCTCAACTGACTAGCCCTGTGGTCTGTGGGCATCATGCCAGGTGGGGAAACTGAGGCTCAGAGAGAGTAGAGAACACATCTATCAGTGGCTGAGGTAGTCTTGAACCCAGGCCCCCATCTCTCCCATGGCTGAGGGCTCTGACTGCTCTGTTGGATCATGCCTTCCAAGCTGCCCAGAGTTAAAGCTGGATTAAAACTGTATGAGAGAAGAAATGGAGCCAGCCAGTGGGACTCTGACTTCTTGTATAACTTTCCTCTCCTAACCTGAGGCTTATGTGTGTAGTCAGCTGCCTCCAGTGTTTGTAAGTGTCCCTGCCAGAGCACCCAACTGTGTGGCGATCTGTGCCTGTCTCCTAAGGGACCCTGAGCTTGTGATCCCAAGAGCCCCATTCCCCAGCTTCTGTCTCAAGACCTGAGGCCTCAGCCTCCAGATGATGCTTGGTGCTCCCTGCTGTCCTGCAGAGGAACTGCAACCTCCTAGGACCAGGCTCTCTTGCTTTGGACAGTGGTGCCCCCTGCTGTCCGGAGGGTAGTAGTTCCCTAACCCTCTAACCCTTTCCCATGTTAACATCCTCATACCCCAACCACAAAAACCTCTTGGAGTTGGAAACATGTGACTGGGAATCCAAGATTGAGGGTTCTGCCCCAGAGTACAGGGTGGGGTCTTTCAGGTCAGGGCCTGTCAGGTGAGCCCTCCTGTGCAACATTGTCTCAGCCCCATGATGAGGAGAGGGCATGGTTACAATGTCTCCATTTCCAGTGGTCCTATGACCTGAGTGGTAACCAAAGAAGGCATTTGAGAAGATGCCAGCGACCAGGGATCTGGGTCCTGGTATTAGAACCCATGCTGCCCTTTCAGTCAAGCAGGATGGAATCTCTGTGCCTCAGTTTCCTTGTCTGAAACAGCATTCCTGTTTCATAAGGTTACCCCTGCTTCACAAGGTTTTAGGATTCGAGAGGTTTAAATAATCCTCACCCCATGAATGAGTGATGCCATTTCCCACGTGGTGCCTGGAAGAGTAGATGCTATTAGGTCTCTCTGAGTGTGTGAGTGAGGGAGGGACTGAGAGTGCAGGTGAGAGATTGGGTGAGTGAGTAGGTGGGCTGAACCAGGAGGCCTGAGGCCTCTCTGTTGGATATTAGGAACCCTCTCACCTGCCTTGCCATCGCCCAATGGAAATGGAGCATGACCTGCCCGCAAGGGCCCCACATCATGTCAGATGTTGGGCAGGCCATCAAAAGAGCGCACAAGTGGGAGAAGAGAGTTTGTTTTTAGAAAGGTCCTCATGGTTAGTGTAGGAAGTGGACTGAAGAGTCTTAGCAGGTCTCCATGTGGAAGGACCTGAGTTCTGAGGCACCTTTCTCCTCAGACCTTAAGTTCACCACATACCTACCCACAGCCCGTGTTTCTCTCATTTTTATTTAGTTTTATTTCTCTGCCTGCCTCTCTCTCTCTCTCCCCCCCCCTCCCTCCCTCCCTCCCTCCCTCTGATTTCTGGGCACAGATGATTGCTGTATATCTCAGGTTGGCCTCCAACCCATGACCCTCCCACTCCACAGAAGGAGTTCTGTGGAGGTGCCAGGTGTGCCACCATCACTCTGGTTTGGGTCTTGGCTCCCCTTTGCCACCTGTGCCCAGCAGCTCCTCTGTTGCGTGGTGTAGAGTCTCTGGAGTCCAGGGAGTATCCCAGTTCTGCACCTGTGGAGGTGTTTCATGGGACAATGGACCCCTGGCTGCTGTTCCCAGTCTGAACTCTGAGCCACACCTCACAGCCCCTGTTGGGGATTCAGTGTTCTAAGGCCCTCTGTGACAGCTGTTGCCTTCTGTCTTCCCTTGCAGCTTTGGCCCCGAGTCCCCGTCTCCCGACAGTAGCACCGCGTCTGCAGGAAAGCAGCCCCCAGGCAGCCACTTGTCCTCGTACACAGAGTCCACATCAGTGGAGCAGCGTGACAGCTCCAGGGACCGGCGCAGCTCCAGTGTGGACCGCTCCAGTTCCGAGCTGGAGTCCACAGATGGCCCAGAGGAGCCGCACCCATCAGACGTCTGCCCCACGGAGAGAGAGGACGACTTCTCCTTCATCCATGTAAGCCTGCAGCCAGGGGCAGCGGCTGGGATGGAAACAGTCATTATTAGTTAAAAGGAAGCCAATGCCTGTGGGCCTTGTATGCCAGGAACTCCTGCAGTGAGCATGGGACACAACTTTGCATTCTCCTGTTGATAGAACACCCCATGCTAACTGCGTGTCTTGGACAAATGCCCTCACCTCTCTAATGCTCAGCTTCTTTACTCATAACCCACACATCCAGCTCCAAGGCCTCAACGGTGATCGTAGGTGTCCGAGGTACAACTTGTTGTGAGTGGTCACAGGTCCGCCCTAGGTTTCCAGCTCCTGGATGGCCATGCACTGCCTGGGGCCTGCCTAGAGAAAGCACAGAGGATAGCCTCTCCAGGGCCTTGCTCAGCAGAACATGCTGGGCAAGAGACATGAGGGACTCTCTGTGACAGCCATTCCCGGCACAGGCCCTCTTCTGGGGATCCCCCAGCACTGAACTTGCCTAAGTCCCATGCACAGCCACCTCAGGTGCTCACTACCCCAAGCTCCAGGTCATACAATGTTCTGTTCTAGGCCCCACCCTTCACTAGAAACTCTAGTCTCCAAGGAGGATGGAGGATAGGGACCATCGCTCTAGTCTCCAAGGAGGATGGAGAATAGGGACCATCACTATAGCCTCCAAGGAAGGTAGAGGATAGGGACCATTGCTATAGCCTCCAAGGAGGTTGAAGGATAGGGACCATCACTGTAGCCTCCAAGGAGGATGGAGGATAGGGACCATTGCTATAGCCTCCAAGGAGGATGGAGAATAGGGACCATCGCTATAGCCTCCAAGGAGGATGGAGGATAGCAACCGTCTCTATACCCTGCAAGGGCCCCTCACTCCCAATGTCCAAGCCCCTGGCCTTTCTCTTGGGCATCTGAGGCTCCAAATGCCCCTGAGGAGCTCCTAATGGGCCTCCAAGGGGAATCACAGCCTGCACACAGCAAGGTCTTTCCTCTGGAGTCTCTAGCTGAGAGGAGTGTCAGAAGGAGCACGTCACTCACCTTACGTCACTCTGCGTGTCATAAGGACTTCCGTAGGTGGCAGGATCTGTCATGCATCAGCCGTGGAGTCTTGCTGCAGCTCATGTGCATGTGTAACGTGGGTCACATGACACAGCCTTCTTGCTGGACTTTCCTTCTAGAACTCTGAACACTCACTCCCCTCTTAGAAACTTTTCCAAGCAGCAACAGCCCTGGGTCCCGATCGCTGGCTCCATTCCACGTCCATCCTGATAAACTGAGGGGTGACACCCACTGCCTGCCTTCTAGGTTAGCAGGTTGACATGATTGCTGAGTCTGCCCATATGCTGGTGGCCCTGAGTACGGGGTTTACATGCAATGCCACCGTGGCTTGGGTGTCCTGTGGGGGCCATTTGGAGATGTCCCAGGTGGCCCTGTGGTCATGGAAGTACCCTATTTTTGGTGTTCTGTAGGTGAGCCCTCCCTTCCTACCTGCACTTTTGATTATCATGGGGCCACAGTGAATACCTCAGGGACTCCATGAGTATGATTGCCATAAAGAGTGAGAGAAATGTAATCAGCTGTTCATTAAACTGAAAACAAGCATGTACTTGCTCCTGTGACTGTGTGGTGTCACAGGCTGTGTGCCATCTGTCCTGTGTGTCCAGTGATGTTCCTTGGGCACTGCCTGCATGGTTTCCATGGGGACGTTGAGGCTCATGGCATCGAGGGTGCCGTTAGAGCAGGACACACTGGCCCAGGTGCCCCTGAGAACACCTTGTGTATGAAGAAGGCTGTGCACACCCTGTGACGGCACCTTCCGTTGATAGCTCTTTCCTTCTCAACACCCCAAAGCAAACCACAGTCCTCGACTCGAGTGCCCTCAAGACCCGGGTGCAGCTGAGTAAACGAAGCCGTCGCCGGGCGCCCATCTCCCACGCGCTCCGGCGGAGTCAGTTCAGTGAATCTGAGAGCCGGTCCCCTTTGGAAGAGGAATCCCACAGCACGTGGATGTTCAAGGACTCCACAGGTACATCTGTGCCTCCCACATCCGACCTGTGTTCTGCACTGAACAGGAAGGCTTTAGGATAAACAGTGGGAAGAACAGCCCGACCTTAGAGGTTTGGGACACAATTACCCAGGAAGCTGTCATTTCTTGTTCTGTAGAACTTGCCATAAGTGGGGTTTTGTTTGTTTATTTTTGGTTTTTCGAGACAGGGTTTCTCTGTGAAACAGCCCTGGCTATCCTGAACCTTACTCTGTAGACCAGACTGGCCTTGAACTCACAGAGATCCACCTGTCTCTGCCTCCCGAGTGCTGGGATTAAAAGTGTACACCACCACGCCCAGTATAAGTAGGGTTTTAATGTGTTCTGAATCCATGTGTGGAGGTACCCGTTTGTTATCCCAGTGTGCGGGGACAGAAGCAGTGAGATCTTCACTATGTAAAGCCATTGCAGCCTACAGAGTGAACTCCAGTCCATCTGTGACTATAAAATGTGACTCTCTTTAAAAAAAACAAAACAAGCCGGGCAGTGGTGGCGCACGCCTTTAATCCCAGCACTTGGGAGGCAGAGGCAGGCAGATCTTTGCGAGTTCGAGGCCAGCCTGGTCTACAAAGGGAGTCCAGGACAGCCAGGGCTACACAGAGAAACCCTGTCTCGAAAAACCAAAAAAAAAAAAAACAAAAAAACAAAACAAAACAAGGCTGGGTGTGGTGGCGCACCCCTTTAATCCCAGCATCCAGAGGCCCAGGCAGGCAGATCTCTGTGAGTTCGAGGCCAGCCTGGTCTACAAAGAGAGTCCAGGACAGCCAGGGCTGATACACAGAGAAACCCTGTCTCGAAAAACAACAACAACAAAATCCCAAACAAACAAAAAAACCCAACAACAACAACAAAACAAAGAGCCCCAGGCATGATAGCACATACCTTTAATCTCAGCACTTAGGAGGCACAGGCTTTCTGATCTCTGAGTTTGGGGCCAGCCTGGTCTACACAGCAGACAGAAGCATAGCATGGCCAACTGCGGCCTCTAATCAGACACCTAAACGGATGCTTGGGCTTGGGTCCTTGCTTCTCCTGGTCCATCCGTGCTAGCAAATGAAGGTTAAATGTTTGTTTCACAAGCACCAGGACCTGAGTTCAAATCCCCAGCACTCATGTACTCCTGTAACCCTAGCCCTGATAAGCAGAGACAAATGGATTCTTAAGGGTTGCTGACCAGCTCTTCTAGCCGAATTGGTGAACTCTGGGTCCAGTGAGAGACTCTGTCTCAAAAAATAGAGTGAGGAGAGATTGACCCAGATCCCTGACATCATGCATGTACATACATACACACATGCTCCCCCTGAACACTGGTACATACACATGAACACACACACACAGACCTAATCTATAATAAATGAGTGTCTGCTGGGCCAGAACTACGCCAAGCCTCCTGGAGCAAATGCAGCCTACCACAGGGAGAGAAGCACACTGATCCCCTCACAGGGACCTGGCAGCAGGACCTGTGGCTTCCACAGCCCTGAGAACATGGCCAAGGGATATGAAAGGCTGGGGCAAACCTTTCTGAACATGCCCAGTGTCCAGCTTATCCTGGGGCTCCATAGGACATGCTGTGCCCCACCAATGAGCAGTTCTTAGGGAAGCAGAAACTCCTTACACCCTACCCCACCACCAGGGAGCCCCTGGCCAAGACCCTGGAGTGCTCCACTTTGCCCCCTGTTGGTGGACCTTGTTTCTGCCACCTGTTCTGCCTCTGTCAAAGAAGTCCTAGTACCCCTCTGACTCAGCAGGAGTCAGAGGGTCTGCCGACCTCCCTGGAGGAGGCAATCTGCATGTGGCCACCATTTCCAAGCAGGTGACAGAAAATGGGAAGCAGTCCTGAGGGCTTTTGCCCAAGTGCAAAATGGACTGGGAGTCTCCTGGTCCTTGTGCATGGCTGTAGGAGAGACCACCAATGACTTAGAATGCTTCTCTTAATAGAAGAGAAGTCTCCCAGGAGGGAAGAGTCAGATGAAGAGCTGCCCAGGGTGGAGAGGACCCCTGTCAGCCATCCACAAAGGATGCCTGTGTTCCCAGGCATGGACCCATCCGTGCTGAAGGTACTGGGGCTTCCTAAGAACAGTCTGCATGCCTCTCCTTCCTGCCCATCCTTCCTACTGTCTGTCCACTCATGATTCAACCAATACCTTTCTTCCTCTCACTCCTTCCACCCGCCCATTATTGAGCCCCCCTTCCTGTCTATTGATCATAGTTCAACTGGCCTCCTCCCTCCCCTCTTCCCACGCCACCTTCCATTGCCCATCCGTTTAATATCCTCCTGCCTCCATCTGCCGCCTGAGTCCTGCTCACACTGTCTTAATTTACCCCTTCCCAGCCTGTCCTCCAAACTTGGGGGGGGCACTCACCCCCACCATGTGCCCGTGGGACTCTAATATTGCAGGGTTTGTGTCCCTGTGTGGATGCAGGAGTGAGTTCGCTGGGCCTCCACTGGGGTGAGGCTTTCCACCTCTCACTCCTCAGCTACCATGCTTCCTGCCTGGGTCACAGCAGCTCAGGGTCCCCAGTGCTTTGTGAAGTGTCACCTTGGGAGCACCGATAGATGGGGCTTGTCCTCAGACAGACGACAGCCACACTTGGCCCACTTCTCTTCCCAGGCTCAGCTGCACAAGAGGCCAGAAGTGGACAGTCCTGGCGAGTCTCTCAGCTGGACGCCCCAGCCCAAGACCCCCAAGTCACCCTTCCAGCCTGGGGTGCTGGGCAGTCGGGTGCTGCCCTCCAGCACGGAGAAAGACGAGAGGTGAGGGAGGGAGGGATGAGAACACTTCCCGCCCAAGGTCAGGATGCTGCTGCGTGTGGGCTTTTGGATGGGAGTTAGTGCTTTCCCTGCGAGTGCATTCTGCACTCCTGGCACCTAGAACTGCAGCCCAGGGAGATAGCAGGAATCCTCTCTTCTTCCTCTCACCTGACCCAGAACTCTAGGTTGTGTTTATAGGAACTCCTGCCGGACAGATGGAAGCCAAGGCACCATACCTCCTCTTAGATTTGGGAAACACTTTTGACTTGGAGGAGTCAGGAGGTGGCTGCCCCACCCCAGCCAGAATGATTCTGTGCGTAGATGAGGCCCGGGCAGCCTAGCTCAGCTCTCAGGCCAGTGCTGACGATGGCCATGTTGAGGGGCTCTATGAGCTGAAGTCACATGACTACCCCATGCCTCAGTTTCCTCATCTGTGAGGTTGGTTTGTTGACTCCATGACCTTCTCACTCCACTCTCATTGGCATTGCTTCAGGTTGGAGGAACCCTCACCCCAGTGGCTGAAGGAGCTGAGATCCAAGAAGAGGCGGAGCCTGTACGAGAATCAAGCTTGACCAGGTAGGACAGGCTGCGCTGGGACATGGAGGACCTGGGGTGTGGGGGCCGCAGGAGGGAGGAGCTCACACAAAGGAACCAGGGCTGAGTGTTCTGGACACCCATAAAGAGCCTGGCGAAGGGCAGAGAGCAACCAGGGCTCCAACCTCATGACCTTGATCTACCTGTTGCCCTCAAGGCCTTTGGAGAGGGGACATCAAAGGGCCAGCTGAGCCAGGGGCGGTTCAAAGTTTTGCATAGGGAAGTCTTAGTGTACATACTGTGTAATCAAAATTTAATTCTAGACTGTATATAGTTGGTCTCTTTGCATCTGCCTGAGATTCAGAAGGGTCCACTGACAGCAAGATCCAAGGATCCTAAAGTGCTGAGTGTAAAATGGTCTGGTGTCTGATAGAACCCACACACATCCTCCTGTGCACGGAAAAGTGCTTCTGGCTTTTAAATTGTATTTATTATTGTTTAAGTTCATGATGTATGCGGGCACATGTGCCACACACAGTTCATGCACAGAGGACAATTCTGTGGAGTCAGTTGTCTCTTCCCACCTATATGTGGGGCCCAGGGATTGAACTCATGTCTCCAGGATTTCACAGCAAGCCTCTTGACCCAGTGATCTATCTTGCGGGCCCTTTAAGTCACCTAGATTGCCTCTGACAACCAATGCGGCATGCCTGCTTTGTTGTGAATCTTGCTGTTGTCTAGGGGATGTTGACATATCTGTGTGTGCTTACTCTTTGTGGAACTCACCACTGTGGGCTTGACTGAAGGTGTGGATTGGGGATGGCACAGACAGCTAAGGCTGACTGATTTTCTTAGTCACAAGGTCATATTGGTGCGGCTCTGTTCTCTTCATTTGCATACGAGCCTGTGGGGTCCCCTATAGCAAGGCGGCTTTTACTACTTTGTATTATATTAATTATACATTCAGCTTTATTTTATTGTACTTAATATATTGTGTTGAATACCTCCACCTCCCTTCCACCCCTCATTCCCTTCAACTCCTCCAACCCTAGGTGGTAGAGAAAGGTTAGAGGGAGAAGGGACGTAGGTCTGTTTGAGCTACTTCCTGCTGATGAGGGTCGTTCAGTTCTTTGGGGGTAATACCAGTCTCAGTAGAAATCCAGCAAACCAGGAGACAGCAGCAGGAAGAACAAGCAGCAGTTTGGGGGAGCAGCAGCAACTGGGAGAGCAGCAACCGCTTTTTACCTTGTAGCCCTTTCTCTCCTTTGTAGAGCTTTCTCCTACTTCTCTGTAGAGCCCCTTCTTTGTGGAGCTCCTTCTCTCTCTTCTCTTTGTAGCCCCCTTCTCCCAGGGGTTCTGGCTTTTTATTCCCAAGTCCTCAGAGTTAAACTTGCTCATCTAGTCAAGCCACGCCCCTGCTAGCTCAGGAGACCATTAATACTTATACCTGTGTCTTAAGCAGCCCACCCGGGATTAAACAAAAACATTCTCACAATTGGTTTTAATAAACTCATACCACAGTCCCCTGGCTACCTGGGGACAGAAAAGAGATTGATGGACTCTCAGGGATAGGAGAATGGGATGTGTGCTATAAAAGCTGGCCTGGGTGTGGTCAGGAGCGCCACCTCCTGAGTCACAAAAAGCAGAGCCCAACCCAATGGGCATGGCGCTGTGTGGACTCTGCAGGCCCAACTTGCCTTTTTTTTTGACCCTGGAGGTCGGAACCTCGTGCTAGGCCAGTGTCCTGCAGAGCCTCATAGGGCTCCCTTGCCCCGCTCTGTCTGTCACACTCCAGATAATTCCCAGCAGACTGTGAGTTTGACTGCAGGGGCATTACATACATTTATATACCATGTCACATGGTCAATATATGGACAGACATGTGTGTATATCATAAATCCAAAGGATGGATAAAGCATGACCTAAGCATGTTCCTAAGCATGTCCACTCCAGGATGGTTCAGGGCCTTATCCTTGCTCTGTGTTGTCGGTGCTGGCATGGGGTTTAGCATGTAGGCGCAGGGTAGTGTTCTGTTCTTCATGTGTCCTGTGCTTATGACCCATCACCCAAAACGGTTCTTGCTTTATGGTGAGTGTTCAGATCCCTCTGTAGCGATTTTGAAATCTATGATACAGTCTCGCCAGCAACCCACCGGGAGGAAGTTGAGGCTCCAAGGTGACGCTCACTGCACCCGGTCAGACTGCCCTGCCTCACTGCTCACTTTGCTCAGTGAGGCTCCCCTCCCCCTCCAGATCCTTCTTGTGGAGTGGTGACACCCCAGGTGGAACCCAGGGCCTCCTGCACTAGGGTACACCTGAGCCCCAGCATAGCATGGAACGGCTGATGGGGAGAACCATGCCACGTGTTGTACTAACCAAGGACTGTCATTTCTCTGCAGAGGGGACACCACTACACCCATAAACTCAAGCCTTAACCACTGGACATCTGAACCCGAGGCCAAGCCACCCATTCCTCCCTGGCCATGCTCATGTGCCTGGGCCTTTCTGCCCTGAAGGCACTGTGTTGAGCCCCATCTGGGTCACCACAGGAAGACCCTGACCCAGGATCTGCCCCAGTCCTCAGAAGGTCCTTCCAGTTCAACTTGCAGAAGTGTCCAGGCCTGTGGATTGGCCTTTGGTGTGACAGTTGACCTTTATGTCCTCTGCATATGCCTCACAGGGCTCCTTCAGCTTGGAAAGCGGCTCTGGCTCCTCACTTCTGGAAAGACTTCAGCAAGCAAGCTTGAGTGGCTCCTGGAAGACAAGGGCCACTGTCCCAGCATTACACTGGTGTCTCCTGGGTTTTGATTTTTTTTTTTTGACAGGCTCTTCCCCCCGCCCCCGACAAGATCCTCCATTCAGATTTGTAGGCACACACACCCCCACCCCCGTCATTCTGTCCATACACTTGTCCTTCCTGTGGGGCCATGTTCACAGTTGGCCTGTGTCTTACTGCTTTAGAGGGACAAAGCAATAATGCAGCCAATCTTCTTTGAAACTTGACATTTGTGTGTTTCAGCATTGACAGCAGGAAGGGATGGACAGTATCCAGTTGCCTCAGGTTATGTGACCGCTGTCCAAGCCTATGAAAGCTTGTGAGCTTTACCCTTGTCCATGTCTAGGTTGCTCTGATTTCTGTGCGGTGGCCTTTAGCCCTCAGTTCCAAGTGTTATGAACCTCGATCTGAACGGTCTGTGCCTTGGCTGCTCACATACCAGACCTGCTATGGGTGTCTTTCTCATCTTTTCTGAATACCTGTATCCTGCTGGAGAGAAGACCCGGCCAAGTCAGCTCAGAACAGATGTGGTCCCACCCCACCCGCCATGACCCACCTGGCCGAGTGATTGTCGAGGTCCGTCTGGATGTTGTTCTACCTGAAAGGCCCCTGTAGTCGAAGCGTCAGGCCACATGTTACTCGCATTCTGCTGATGAACGCTTGCTTACTCCTGAGAGTCTCAAAGCTTCTGCACTCCGGATACCTACTCTGTCTTGTTTCCTTTTCTAAGTCCTCAAGATGACATCAGAAGCCCCGGTCACCAGTGGTCACCTCAGACACCAGGCCAGCTGCCACTGTGCCAGCAGCTTCCAGAGATCTTTTTCCAAACTTGCCTTGGTGACATGCTTTGGTCGGTCCATGGCTGTGGAGGGCCCTGGGTGGGGTGTTCTGATGGATGCCTGCCTGGCACTTGTGCCCACCACTGCCCTGATGTCCTCGGCAGAAAAGTTGTTCCCTGTAAATCCATTACTTGCAAATGGTGTGGAGACCTGCCTCTCCCGTCTGTGACTGCCTCTCTGTCTTCCTACCTCTGCTGTTCTCTGCCTGTTTTCCCTTTGGAAGGGTGTGATGGGAAGGATGACAGTGTTGGTGTGTCTTTGGGTTAGGACAGTCACCTGTGCCTGTGGGCTGAGGGATTCAGCACCACAGAGACTGCAGCCCCTGCCTGCACCACACCCCATGCAAGTGGCCATTGGGCAAGCACCTTCTGAAATCATTTGGGGTTCGGTCTCCCCACAGACTCTTCCATAGTTCCTATTTTGTTTTGTTTTTAGATCCATTTTGTATTCTGTAGCAATTTTGACTCAGTAACTTGGCAGGGACTTCCTTTTAAACACATTAGCAGGGCAGAGGTGTGGCTCAGTAGGTGGAGCAGGAGGTCCCGGGTTCTGTCCCCAGGACCATGTTCATCAGGTGTTCATCAGGTGATGCAGGCCTGTCATTCTAGCAACTAGTGGACAGAAGAAAGAAGCTTGGAAGTTCAAGGCCATCCTTGGCTACATAAGAATGCCAGAGGCTAGCCTGGGCTGCAAAATCCACTCAGAACAGAACAATGCAACATTCTGCTCATGTTTTGATTCTAACTTCTCTTGACTCCTTTCTTTGTCCTAGGTGGGTAGAAGCCCACGGTGACAGGAAGTTCTCCTGTCTTGAGAATCTAGTAGAATCAAAATGAGCCTGCGCTGTCTGTCATTCCCTGACCTCTCACACTTGGCTGACAAATAAATTGGATTCCACATGAAGATCCGCATACAGACCTTGGCTCTGGCCAAGGGGAGCTTTTGCCTCATTCCCTCCAGAACTCAAGATCTGACGATCTGACTGGGTCAGGAGCGACCCTGCTGGTGCAGGTTGGCTATTGTCCCCTTTAGAGTCAGTGCAGCTTAGTGAGCGGAGGCCCATGCTCGGATCTGTCGCTGATCTTTGCCATGGCTCATTTAGTCCCCTCTTCTAAACCAGGTGAGGTTCTGGAGCCAAGTGATGTGCTTACTCCTTGGGTGTCCCCAGGACCCTCCTTTTAAGGAACCTAATATGCCTTAATTATGCCAGTTCAGCCACCGACGTCTACCCCAGCCCTCCCTTCTGGTGACTCTGGCTCCCTGACCTCCTCTGCCCATCAGCATTTTGGCATCTGACCTTTGGATACCCATTTCCCGTAGATAGGCAGGCATTCTCCTGCATAGTCCCTGACCTCACAGTCAGAGGCCTTTGCCCTGTGAAATCACATGGCACAGTGAGGAGTCCTCAACTCCAGCAGAGAATCCAGGTGGTCCTGGGAAGTTGGAAGCCTAGTGTAAAATTTATCTGATGGGACCCATGTTGCGTAGGGTGGAGGGACAGACAAGGTCAGAGGTATCCTAAGGGAGCAAGCCAAGGGTTGTGTCTCGATGCACGTTTTCCTTCTACAGTGAGGCCATCTCCAGGAAGCAACTGCTAAAGTAAAGAGAGTTGGAAATAGGCCCAGGTCCTCAGCCTTAGCTGCTGAGCAGGGATTAGAAAAACCTAGTGTGATTTTCCTGAGGGAAACCCAGCCAGTGCTAGATCCGTGCCGTAAGGGCTGTTTCTGTCAATCCTGGCTTTAAGATATATCGCTCATTCTGGCGCCCACAGATCACACCCTGGATCTAGGCTTGATTGAAAAGTGATAAGCAACTCCACCCCTTGTTAATATTCAGCCCTGGCAAATCATTTCGGTGACAGAGATGCTATGCCCTCCAAATGTGCCTTTGCCTACTACGTGTTGACAGGGAGCAGATCTCTAAATATCCAGGTTCCTGACATTGCTGGGACAGCCCTGAGATGGAACCCCAGGAGACTAGCAGGGCCCATTCTGCATAGCCAAGTTTGTCTTGGGCTCAAACCCCTCAGTGAGTGGGGACCCACCCCCATTGACATTCCAGGAAGGTCACGTTCCAGAAGCCCAAAACCATGTCAGGAGGCAGGAGGACATGGCTTCACCTGTCTCTGTCCGTATCCTGTAAGCTCCCCCCCCCCCACATTTCACCATAGAACATCCTTTTGTCTCTGTGGCTCCCACAGGAAAGGACACCTCACAGCCTGAATCCTTTACCCATTCAAGAATCTCAAACTGTTAATGTCACCTATGCTGTGACAATTTCTGGCAGCATCGAGCCAGCTAAAAGTCTCTGCTGTACTCTAGAGGACAGTCTGGTTTTTTTTTTTTTTGGTTTTTCGAGACAGGGTTTCTCTGAATATCTCTGGCTGTCCTGGACTCGCTTTGTAGACCAGGCTGGCCTCGAACTCACAAAGATCCGCCTGCCTCTGCCTCCCAAGTGCTGGGATTAAAGGCGTGCGCCACCACCGCCTGGCGACAGTCTGGTTTTTAATGTCCCGTATTGCCTTACAAATTCTGTTCCATGGGGCTCACAAAGGTAATATTTTGATATACAGAAGGCATTTGTATCAAGTTCTTATGTTCTAGAATGAGGATGACCCTGAACACGCTCTGTATGCTGGGGTGGGAGGATGGAATTATAGATGTGAATGAATATAGGATATATTTTCCTAACTGCTCTTCTGGGTCCTGCCTGGGATGTTCACATCACCATAGGGAAGGACTCCCAAGGTGTGTGTCCCATCTAGGCTTTCTGACAAATGCCTTACCAATCCACAAGCTGCAGGACTTTGGAATGAAGGCGGACAGTGGGCTCTGTAGCCAGGCCCAGGAAGGACCTAACTGCATGACTGAGAACTCTTCTATAAAAACCTATATTTTTACTGTCAAAACAAATGGGGCTTCCCGGACTTCACAGTGACCGGATGTCCCCTGTGCTTTTATATTTTGTCACTGTAAGAGGTTTTCTGGCACAGACAAGCAGTCGGGAATCCAGCTGACTGCACTAAATGGGGTGAGCTCTGCATGTGCAAAGGGGGCGCACCCGGACTCCAAAAACAGTCAATAAAGCTTTCATGTCATTTGTGCCGCTGAAGCTGTGTGTCCCCAAGTAAGCGGTGGGGTCTCCTGGGCTCTGCCCTCCCACACACACTCAACACTGGTTTTGTACTGAGCTGTGTCCAGGCAGCAGGAGGAGCTGCTGGGGACCCCAGACATGTGGCCGTCCATCATGGGAGACATGAAAATGAGATGATGACCACTGATGGCCCAAGAGGTAGAATCCCCACTCTGCCCCTTTCTGGCTGCAGGATCTCTGTGCTGGTTGTTCTTAGCAACAAAATGGAGGTGGGGTGATGGCAGCATTTGTGGCAAGATAATGGTGGAATGATCCCCAGGAGGGTTTTCCCAGAGAGGCCATTGGCAATGGTGGAAGCACTCTTGGTTTTAACAGGAGGAAGGAGATGGTAGGGCCATTGATACCGTACTTTTAATGTATTAATAACTATTCACTTATAACAAATACACTTACTTAACTACTATTCCTATAAATTCCTACAACCCCTAAGACCTAACCACTAAACCTATTGATAACTATTACAACTATTTTCATAAGGATACAGTCTCTGGGGCAGGTCCTCAGTCGTCAGTAACACAGTCTCTGGGGTAGACCCTTTAATGCACTTAGCAGTCTTTATTCTGGAATATCTCAGATGTAGATTCGTCAGGATAAATTGGCTATGGCGGTTTCACCTTAAATAAGGCTTGAGGCTTTCTTCTCTCTGGGAGACCCCAGCCATCTGTAAGCCAACTTATTTCCTTTGTATCAGCAACTCTGCCGTTCTGCCTCAGTCTTTAAAGCCGCCACAGTTTTGTTCAGGCCACTGTTCGGACAGTTCAAACCCCTCTAGGCAAAAGCTGAGCCACAGGGTTTAGTCCTTGGCCTTTTGCTGTCTTGCTGAGACTTTCTCTGCTCACCAGCTTCCTTCTGCCTTAGGGAGATCTGGCCATCAGTCCACCAGCACTTTCTCCATCAGACAATACAAACTACTCGTCCTTGCTAGCGTGCGGATTCACTATCATTGGAGCTCACTAGCATCAGCTCTCTAGCATGGAGCCCCTAGCATGCCCTCTCCTGGGCTCATCCACTTGTCCTTAAATAGGATCGCTCCTTGTTCCACCTGCTTCAGCTTAATTTGGGCTCTGCCCACTTAGCAGCTGAAAACAATGCCAGGCCATAAAGTCTTTCCTTGTCTCACCTGGCTTCAACCTTGTTTTTCAGTCCATAGAGACTCCCCTCGTTTCACGTGACTTCATCCATAAGCTGATAAGCTAATTGTTCACAGCGAAGTTGATCTTCATGCCCCGGATTAAGAGACTGTATCAGAAACCTAGATATTTACTAAATCTAATTTATATTAATCTAACTTCCTACAGGCCATTGGTGAATAGAGGCCAGGGTTGCTAATCAACAGCCTACCCAGTGAGAGTCAATACCTATCCAGGGTGGGGAGGGCTACCCTACCAAGGGAAGTTAGTCAGCAGCCTACTCAATGATGCCTAGTTGATAACCTACCCAGGGATGGCAAGTGCTAGCCTATTCAGGGAAGTTAATCAACAGCTTACTGAATGATGCTAGCCAATAACCTCCCCACGGATGGAATTGATAGCCAACCCAGAGATTCAACAACATCCTACCCAAGGATGTTAATAACTGTTTCAGTTTCCTTTCTGTTGCTGCTGTGATGAGTCCCATACACGAAAGCAACTTAAGGGAACTAAGGTTTACTTGGCTAAAACTTTCACATCATCACCTTTCAATTGAGGGATGTTGAGGCAGGAGCTCAAGCAGGGATTTGAACCAGAAGCCAGGGAGAATGTTGCTTCCTGGTGTTACTGGTTGGTTTTCAGGCACATGCTTAGCTAGTAGGATCCCCTGACTGGAAATTGGTGCCACCCATAGTGAGCCAGGCCCACCTTAGTATCCTCAAGACAATTTCCTACACAGATGCCCATAGGTCACTGACTTGGGCAACCCCTCTAACGGGACTCCCTCATCAGATGGCTCTGTTGTCTCAAGCTGGCAGTTAAAGCCAATCAGGACACTACCCAGGGGTGTTAATTGATAAGGTATCTAGGGAGGCTGGTCAACAGTCTACTCAGGAATACTCAGGGTTTCCTAGAGGATGGGACTGATGGAATGAATATGTATGTATTCAAAGGTCCTTTATTGGCTGGCTTTCACAACATGACCCGGGCAACCCAACATTAGGTGTCTTACACCAGGGAAGTTGAGGATGGGTTCTGCTCAGTCACGAAGTTGGACACCTCAGTGATTCCTGTCTGGAGCCACAGGTCTTCAGTTTGTGTTAGATGGCAGAAGAAGTTGCGTTCTGATGCCAGTGAGGAACAGAGGCAGCTGTGGCAGAGCACAGCAAGCAGGCAAATGCAAAAGTCTGTCCTCTAGGTGTCTGTCTGTCTGGGCGGCCCATTTTTAAGGTGCCCTAGTTTTGTTTCTGTTGCTGTGATTAAAAAAAAAAAAAAACACACGCTGAAGAGAAGCAGCTTGGAGAGAAAGACTGGACTTAACAATTCCAGGGTCAGTCCATCAAGGGGGGGGGGGTCAGAACTTTCAATTGCTTAATTAAGACCATTTCCACAGATGTGACTGCAGGTAACCCAGAGTAGATGATCCCTCACTGAGAGTCTAGGTTTCATCAAGTTTAAAATTAAAGCTAATCATTGCTATGAATTTTCTCACTTCTGTTAACCTTATCGGGAAAAACCCTCATAGGTGTGCCCATATCTGACCTTAGATAATCCCTTACAGGTGTGCCCAGACCTGAACTAAGTTAGATGACCCCCTACAGGT
>CAJQZJ010018538.1:2982762-3019680 GCA_907164525.1 Lophiomys imhausi | reverse complement strand
GCCCAGACCTGAACTAAGTTAGATGACCCCCTACAGGTGTGCCCAGAGGCTTCTGTGGGTGATTCTAGATCCTGTCAGGTTGACAGTATTAACCCTCAGAGATGCTAATAGCTTACCCAGGCATTGTGGTTATCTTAGTTAGGGTTAGTATTGCTATGATAAAACACCACAATCAAAATCAAATTGTTTTTTTTATTTTTTACTCATAGTTCCATAGTTCATCATCAAAAGCAATGAGGGCAGAAACCTGGAGGCAGGAGTTAATGCAGAGGCCGTGGACGGGTGCTGCTCACTGGCTTGCTCCCCATGGCTTGCTCAGCCTGCTTTCTTATAGAACCCAGGACCACAGCCCAGGGATGGCCCCTCCCACAGTGGGCTGGACCCTCCCCCATCAATCACTAATTAAACAAATGCCCTACAGGCTTGCCCACAGCCCAGTCTTGTGGAGCCATTTTCCTAATTGAGCTGCCCTCTTCTCTGATGACTCATAAAACTATCCAGCGCAGTGGTTGGTTAACAGCCTTGGTAGAGACTGATCCGCAGCAACCCCACTCACAGGGCAGTGCCCCATTCTACCCTTGCTAAGAGCAGTGTGGCTCTGAATGGCAGTGGTACTGATATTCAGAGTGTGGGTTAGGAGATGGCAGACAAAAGTGTTGAGACAGCAGAGTGCTCAGGATGCTGGAGGATCCAGAGGAGAGAGGGTGCCGTGGTGTCCCCAACACTCTCCTTTTCTTGGTATCCCAGCCAATGACAGCTGCCCCTGAAAAGAAGCCGTGTTGGCTCCATCACCTGTGGCAGGAGTGGCCATTGGCTTGAACTATCAGTGGTAGGTGGGGAGACAGAGCAAAGTGACAGCCACGTGCTATGTGTTGGGCTCACATGACCTCTCTTTGAGACAGCTCAGGCTGGCCTCAAACCTGCAATGTAGTCAAGGCTAGTCTTGAATTCCTGATCCTCCTGCCTCCGCTTCCCAAGTGCTGCGATCACAGGACGATGCCACTACCTCAGTGACGATGTTTAGTTTGTTGATTTGTGTGGTGGAACCCAGGCCTCCCTCACGCTAAGCCAGCACACAGCCTTTGATCTACACTCCAACCTCAGATTCTCTGCAACTCCAGGAGAAAGAAACCCCCACATTGTCTCAGAATGTCCTCCACAGTCTCATGTGTAGAACATCTGGTTCCCAGATGGCGGTGCTAATTTGGGAAGGCTTTGGAGCTTTTAGGAGGTGGATCTGACTGGAAGAAGTGGCTGGAGGCAGGTCCTCCAGAGGTGCTGTCCCTGACTCCTTTCTGTGTCTGTCTCCCTGCTTCCTGTGTTGCCTCGAGGCAAGGAACTTTGTCCACCAGACATCCCCTGCCATGACACTCTCCACAAGTGTGTGGAGACCAGCGACCCTGGCCTGAGCTGTCTGAAACTGCCAGTCAAAATAAACGGCCTGCCCTAGTTTCTGTCAGGCGTTTTGGTCACAGTGACTTGGTGATGACTAACATATTGGTTGATGGGGCAGGGGAGATGGCTAAGTGGCTGTGCAAGCATGCACACCCTAGTTAAAATCTCCAGCACCCAGTGATGATCCAGGCAGTGGTGGCGCACGTCTTTAATCCCAGCACTCGGAGGCAGAGGCAGGTGGATCTCTGTGAGTTCAAGGCCAGCCTGGTCTACAGAGTGAGTTCTAGGATAGCTTGGGCAACACAGAGAGACCCTGTTTTCGTGGTTGGAGATGGAGACGTGGGGCGGGGGGTTGCTGGAACTGGTTGTGGGCCTAGCTCCATGTTCAGTGAGGGACCCTGTCTCAAAGGAGTAAGGCAGCGAGTGCCAGGACAGGACCCCAGGCTCCTCTTCTGGCCTCTATGCACACACACACATCCCCTCCGTCGCACACATACCTACTCATACACCAAACCTGTGAGAACTCAGCGACTCACCTCAGCCATGAGATCTGTAAAGTTCAGAGTTCTGGGGTCACTGACAACACCCCAAGGATCCAGTAATCAGGTCTCAGGCTGACTGGAGGATTTGAGCCTACAGCAAACAGCTGTGTAACCCTAAGTAACTGATGTGGCCTTTCTGAACAGTTTCTTCATATTTAATATGGAGATCAAAATTCCTCCCCTAAAGATGTGGGGAACAGATCAACATAACACTCCCATAATATTTTGTCTATGAATGGCAGCTGTCACTCATACGTGCTGCCCTCGTGAGGAACATGACAACCTTTGGAAGTGGCTGCTTGGATTTACAGTGGATTTAGAAAGCACTTTTGTGGTGATCTGGCTTTAAGCTCAGGTTGTCTCACACATGGATTCAAGATCTGGAGATGCTGAGAACTCTAGTAGAAAAATGCCATTGAGAAGCCAAAGAAGGGGAATTGAGGGTCACTGGATGGATTTGTGCCCCATACCCCCCCACCCCTGTCTAGTCTGTCGGGCTTCCCACAAAGCCAACAAAGGCCGCTGGTCCCCAGGAAGTCATCAGAGTTGTGCTGGAGGTGACTGGCCTTGGGGGCCTCCCTGGGCTTACCATTAGGGTGAAATGGCCCAGACAAGATCGGGCGGACAGGGTGCTACCTCAGCAGGACACAATGTGCTGGACCAACAAAACATGTCCATAAATAGGCCAGCCTTGGAGGCAGGCCAGTCTAGGGACAGCTGGTCCTGGAAGCAGGTTTGTACTGGACTGGGTGAGGCAGGGGGATGTGCATTCCATGGAAGGGGCAACCTCGGGTCTCTATGGGTGTGCATAGCTGGTGACCAGGTCACTTGAGGGTAGGGCTGACTGACCTCCAGGACCCAAGACTGCCACTAGGCCCAGCCTCAGATGGAGCTGGTGAACTGTTCTGTCTGTGGTTCTGAGCATGAGACTGGGTCCCAACTGTCTGTGTGGACTGGGGACCAAGGACTGGGCAACTCTGAGAAAGGGAAGGGACCCTCCAGGTGTACCTGGGTGTCCCCATGAGATAGGCCAAGCCCCATGTCCTGCTGATTCTGGTTAAATGCAGAGCAGAAGCTGCTGGGCGTAATGGGCCTCACACCACTGTGCCAGGACAGGCCACAAGAGAGGCAAGGGCTGGGGGCAGGTTTGTGAAGGACAGTGTATGTGTGCACTTGCCTGCCCACCCATTCTGCTGAACATCTGCAGAGCCTGGGTCCTAAGTCTCTGCCCCTCGAGGCTAAGAGAGACTGCCAGGGTCTACTATGCAGTGCCTAGAATACAGAAGGCACTCAATAAGTGTGCAGAGTGAGCAGTCAGCTTCATGGCCTGGGATGGCTTCCAAAGAGCTGGTGCATTTCACAGCTGCTCGGTCTATCTTTCTGTTTCTCCTGCTTTGTGTGGTCTGCTGTCCACCCTGGCTGTGGCATCCAGTCCTGGCCACTGAGGCTCAGAGAGCCCACACAGATGTTCTGTCCTGTGCAGGGATCATTTTGTCGTGTGTGTGGGTGGGTGGGGGGAAAGGGTGCCGATCCAATCCAAGTCCTTTCTTCCCTGGGGTCTCAGTAAAGTTGTCTTGCATTTCTGGGCCCCTGGCACTCCCTGGTCCCACAGAGTGGCCCAGATGCATGTCCCAAAGCAGGTGCCCAGGAGGTGTCTGCTGCCTGACTGACTGACTGACCCTAGATCTCCATTCACGGCTGTGAGCCATGGGCAGCGAGGGTCTCACTACTCTTCTGGTTCCAGTCACATCAGCACCTGATACTGCTTGCTAGCCGGAGCAACTTCTCCTCCAGTTTGAGGCAGAAGTGTCCCTGGAGAGATGGCAGAGCAGCACAGCATACCTGAGCAGGCTGCAGCTGGCAAGAGCCATGGAGGCCTTGGAGGCAGCTACAAGGTACCACCTGGGTCTCACCAGGACCTAGAGCCTAGGGCTGAGGGCAGCCACTGACTCCGGCTTCCTGGGATGTGGCTTCAAGCTCTGCCTTTCCTGTGTGACCATACTTGAGTTTCTTGATGTCTCTGGGTGCTGACAAGTTCATCTTTGAAATGGAAGCAATCGATACCTGCTGTCCTCAGCCCCAGAATTGTCACGAGATAAAAGCGGGTGGCAGGAGCATTGCTGGCTCTGTCCCTTCCAAGCCATGCTGAGGCTTTGGAGGGAATATTTGACTCAGATGGGGTGAAGGAATATACGAGAGGGACATTTCTGAGGTTCCCCTGGTAGTTTTAAACATGACCCGTGGCATTGATGAAATTGCACATGGTGCCACCAGGGGGCGTCACAGACCTGTGTGGCTCGCGTAGGCCAGCAGGAAGCAGGTGAGGCCTCCTGCTGTTTCGAGGAAGGGCGTGGATTTTGGAGCCATGCAGAGGCCCAGGCTCTCACCTCTGTTCTTCCAGGTGACGGTGTATGAGTTAGAGAACTTCCAGGGCAAGCGATGTGAGCTCTCGGCCAAGTGTCCCAACCTCACTGACAGCCTGCTGGAGAAGGTGGGCTCCATCCAAGTGGAGTCTGGACCGTGAGTACAGTGCCCAGTGCCCCAGCCTCTTGCAATCTGAGGCCCAATCCTGCCCCATATCTGCCCTGGGCCCTTGGGCAACTCCCTACCTTTGTCTCAGTTTTCTCATCCATAAAATGACAGAATCCTGGCTTTAGATTCCTGTGGTGTGTAGCAGGAACAGGAAGGAGGCAAGCTGGTACCCAGCTCAGAGGTGAAACACCAAGTTGACACCAGTCGTATGGTTACATGAACAGGGGCTGAAGAGATGGCTCAGCAGTTAAGAGCACTTACTGTTCTTGCAGAGGACCTGGGTTCAATTCCCAGCACCCACTTAGGACTCACAACTGTCTGTACCTCCAGTTCCAGAGGATCCCACACCCTCTTTTGACCTCTGCAAGCACCAAGCACACATAAAGTGCACAGTGCACAGACGTTCATGCCAGCAAAACACCCGCACACAAAAAAGGTTTTTTAAAAAGTCCTGTGAATAGAAACGGGACTTACTGTTAGACAACTGTAGGAATTCTGACCCTGTGAAGTTTTGCACGAATTATATCATGACTCCTCTTCCCGAGGGAGCCTTGCCCCCTTCCATCGCCTGCACAGCAGAGGCCAGAAAATCTAGGTGTCTGGAGCCTGCCCTCGAGGCAGCAGGCCCTGCGCTGTGTGCTAAGCTTGGGCCTTCGGATCGAGTCTGGTTCTGGGAATTTCTGTTTGTGATCTCAGGCAACATTTCTGCCAGCTGTGTCTCCTCATCCGAGGACAAACAGTGGTGTGTATTTCAGAGTGTGGGAAATGAGGGGGATGGCCAGGGCCTGGGCATCAAGTGCATACAGTACCCTTGGTGGCCAGAAGAGGTCACTGGATCCCGTAGAACTGGAGTTCAGATGGGCGTGAGCTACCACGCTTATGCGGAGAGTTGAACCTGGTCCTCTTAACCGCTGAGCTAGCGCTCCAGCCCCTCACCCATGCAGTTTTTGCTCAGACTATGGCAGGCACTGTAGAGGACTTTACCAAAATCGCTCCCAAACTTGGCCACACATGGATTCTCAGCATGTCCTCCATGGGTTTCTGGCTCAGGGTATCAGTCCCAGAGCTCCCCTAACAGCAGCGCAGGGGTCCGTACCGGGTTAGGGATGAGGAAGATGTGAGGTCAAAGGTGAGTTCTTTCTCCTGCATGTGGATCCCTGCTCAGCCACACCAGAGGTGACCCTGTTCCTTCTACCCTCAGGTGGTTGGCATTTGAGCGCAGGGCCTTCCGTGGGGAGCAGTTCGTCCTGGAGAAGGGAGACTACCCTCGCTGGGATGCCTGGTCCAGCAGCCGACATAGTGACATTCTCCTGTCCCTCCGGCCTTTGCACATTGTGAGTCAGGGCTATTGCTGTGTGTGTGTGTGCATGTGTGCGCATGCTGTGTGTGTGTGTGTGCATGTGTGCGCATGAGTGTGCATGTGCTCAGGTCAGTTTGCCCACTGTGATCCCACCTTGACGGGTCTCATATTCTGACCTTAACAATGATGTGAGGCAAGAAGAAGCTGGTTCCTGAGTGGGCACTGGGGAAGGACCCCAGAGTACCTGTCCTCAATGAGTGGACATGACCCTGACCCCTTCATAGTAATCCAGTTCTCCTGAAAAACCTCAGTGTCCAGGCTCAGACTGGCACTGCTCAAAGAAACACGAGTTAAAAAAAAAAATTACAGAAAATCACTTCAAGACAGTTCACACTCTTTCCTGGCACTTCCTGGGAGGACATGGTCCGTGAGGACACTAAATCACTAATCACTGCTCCATCAACACAGAAGCCGCCACAGCCCCTCCTCCCAGTGCGGAACAGAGGTTTTCATTTGTTTGCTTGGTTTTGTTTGTTTTAGACAACAGGGGAAGGGAAAGCTGGAGGATGAAGCCAGAGTCCACCTAGAAGAGGGAAGGCTGAAGTATAAGTCTTGTGGTCCCCTCGGACAAAGCTTTCCTTTGTGGTGGTGATGCCCGGTGGAAGGACATCTGTCTAGCCTCCTGCCTCTGCCTTGCTCAGCTCTGGGGTGTCTCTTGAGTCCCCCTCTTTTTCAGGGAGTTAGGGTGACCCTAGTCTTCCTGTTCCTGTTGTGGGGCCCCACTCACCCTTGACCTTTGTCCCCAGGATGGCCCAGACCACAAGCTGCACCTGTTTGAGAACCCAGCCTTCAGTGGGCGCAAGATGGAGATTGTGGATGATGATGTGCCCAGCCTGTGGGCCCATGGCTTCCAGGACCGGGTGGCCAGCATCCGAGTCATCAACGGGACGTAAGGGAATCCCCCAGCCCTCTCTGTTCCAGCTCTGTCCCCTGGCAGCTGCTCCTGTAGTGCCAGCCTCACTGAAGCTGCCAGCTCCAAACAGGAGTGATTCAGGCAGTGCTCTGGCCCCATCCTCATTCAGAGCCCATGTGGTGGGGGGGATGACGGGCCAGTCCCTGATCCTAGCACCCGGCGGGGGGGGGGGGGGGTGCTAGGTGGGAGGAGTGAGAGATTGAAAGCAGCCTCAGCTCCACTGTCAGGTCTTGCCTCAAAAATACAAGAGCTGCAGCTGGAGAGGCAGAGGCAGGTGCATCTCTGTGAGTTCAAGTCCACCTGGTCTACAGGATGAGTTCCAGGATGGCCAGGGCTACAGGGGTCTTTCTTTAAAAACAAACAAAACAACCAAAGTTCAAGAGTTCAGTTATATCCCCAGCACTGTACACATTCTCACTGTCTCTCTCCCTCCCTCCTTCCCTCCTATTCTCTTTGTCCCCCTCCCACTCTCTGCCCTCTCCCTATTCTCTCTCCCTCTCCTTCCTTTTTTTCTCTGCCTTGTGAGAATGCTTCAGCACCTGCCCCTCGCTCCATTGAGGTTTCTAGGCAGCCTAGACTCCTAGACAGTTTTGTTCTATTTCAGTCCAGTGAATAGCCCCCGCCCCATGGTCTCCACCCAGATCTCTATAGTTTTGCTAATTCTCCAGACCTGGAGCTGATTCTCAGGGTGACCTTGATCTCACAGCCTCTATTATTATGGGTCTGAAGTGAGTGTAGCTGTGAGTTGGCTTGCTATTTCTGCTAACAAAACCTCAGGGTCACCTTGCCTTTCTTTTCCCTTGTGGGTTTGAACCTGGGATTGAGCCTGGATATATGACACTGAGGATGTACTTGGTGGCTTTTTCCTGAGTATCAGAGATGGGGTTCCTGTGGTCATTTAGAGCTGTGTAGCCCTCCTCTCGGGTATGTCAGTCTGACGGGGAATGTGATGGGCGCACTGGGGGGAGGGGATCTCTGAGAGTCCCAGGGTTATGTGTGACACCCCAAGGAGACAGAAGATCAGGTAAGGAAGGACATTCCAGTCAGAAGGAAGGGCAGGTGGGAAGGCTCAGACTCAGCTGGTCAGTGGGATGAAGGGCTGGAGAGTGGAACGCTGCTAAGAGGTGAGGCAAGGGATGCTTTGAGAAGGCTAGGCGGTTAAATTCATGTCCGGAGTACTGGGGAGCTAAGGGAGACTTGAGATAGGCGGGGAGCACAGCAAATGTAGGCTTTAACCAGATTTAAAGGGCTGTGGCTGGCCTGAGGAGGGCAACTGGAGGAGCATGCCTCTCCTTACTCTCATTCTTGGCAGGTGGGTGGGCTACGAGTTCCCCGGCTACCGCGGGCGCCAGTACGTGTTCGAGCAGGGCGAGTTCTGCCACTGGAACGACTGGGACGCCAACCAGCCGCAGCTGCAGTCGGTGCGTCGCATCCGTGACCAGAAGTGGCACAAGCGCGGATGCTTCCTAAGCAGCTGAGGACATGGGTCCCAGCGGCCGATGCCTGTGTGCCCTCCCGAACCTGCTCAATAAAGCCCACCAGCCATGCCGCTCTGTCTGCGTCACTTCCTGTGGTGGTGGGGCTGCGGGGGGCCAAGATCTGAAAGGAAGGAAGGAGGGGTGTGTCTCTGCCTTAATCCAGTCCTGTCAGCTGAGGTCACATGCCCTCTGCCACAAGTTTACTTTTGCCACCAGTGCCTACATCTGAATAGATGTCCATCTGTTCATCTGTTCATTCATCCATTTGCCTATCCATCCATCCATATGATCACCCATCTGTCCATCCATATGATCACCCACCCATCCATCCATGCACTCATCTCTCCATCCAGCCACCCATTTACTTATTCACCCACACACCCATCTATCCATACATCCATCTGCTCACCCATCTGTCTACCCAGACCCTCATCCATTCATTTATCCATCCTTCCATCCAACTGCCTACCCATTCATCTATCTGTCATCCACCCATCCTTCCTTCTTTTCTTCTGTATTTTCTTCTTACCATCAACCTATGTATCCTTGCTACTGTCTTTCTATCCATCCATTAATCCATTCTTCCTTCCTTCCTTCCTCCCAGCCTTCCCTGTGTCATTCGTTTATCCTGTATTCCCCTATCAGTCAGTTAACCCCATTGCCATTCATTTATGTGGCAAGTGTCATGCCCTATTGGAGGCAGAGGGAAGCAAGCCGCCAGAGCACAGGGCTGCCATAGCTGAAGCCATTCTCACTTGCAGAGAAACGGGTGTAGAGAGCTGGCATGCACTGTCCTCAGTGGCACAGCTTTCAAGGGGAGGACCAGAGTACTGGGCTGCTCCAAAGACCCCTGTCCCCATGCAGGGGCTGCTGATGCTGTGTTGACCCTCACTATCCCCAAGACAGCTATGCCTATACCCCCTGTGAAGTGTGGATTCACTGTGCCCCAGGCTGGAGCCCCAGGCACAGCAGCTGAGCAACTGGCTCTGGGGTCTCCTGCTGAGGAATTTGTCAACCTCGGACCCAAGCTCAAAGTTGATCTGCCCAGGGTCCCCATCCCTCAGGTAGAACCTCCTCATCACTCTGGCAAATCCTGGCACCCTGGCAATTTCTTTCACGGTGTTTGAACTTCAGCTTCAAAGTGCTTCAGCCTAGGGCAGTAAGAGACCAACATACAATCACTCAATAATAACATCCTAGCCAAATGCTGTGTCCCTTGAAAACAGAAACCTAGGTCTGCCTCTCTTTTCACCCTGACCCAGCTTTGTCAAAACCCTTAGTTATTGCAACATTGTATCATAGTTAAAGGACTTCTGCCTGCCTTTTTCTTTACCCTTCCCTAGCTTTGTCAAAGCCCTTAGGTATTGCCACATGGTATCAGGCCATTCTTTACACTATAGTTAAAAGAAGGCTGTCTGCCTCTCTGTATCATGTCATTCTTTACACTATAGGTAAAGGAAGGCCTCAGGTAGCCTCTCTCTTCACCCTGCTCCAGCTTTGTGAAAGCCCTTAGCTATTGCAACATTGTAACACAATTCTTTACACTGTAATTAAGGAAAGGCTGTCTTAACTGATTTATTTTGAAAATTTGTATGGAGGTGGGTTATACTTGATTTATTTCAAGAGACCAAAGGGTGTCACAAATAACAATTACAGGCAACTGTCCCTTTGGATAGATTTGAAAATTCCTCCCAGTTGGATGATCTAAGAGGCATTTTGTACCCCAACAGGTTTTTATGTAAGGACTGCATTGTGTTTGTCCAAAAGGGACACCAAGGCCTGCTGTCTTCACAGCTGCTGAAGGTGAGGCCTTCCTTCTGGGATCGGTCAAGGTGCCTGCAATGACAGGAGCCCTTGTTTCTCCCTGGCACCGCTGTCCTGGTCAGCAGGAGCTTAGCTACACGTGGGTGCTCAGGACTGAGCCTTTGCCATCTTGCCATGCCACCATCTCAGAAACACACAGGTGGTAGGAGAGAGCCTTCAATGGGTTTACTTGGAACTGGCATGTGACATGGTTATTTGGCTAGAAGGAGTCACATGACCTAACATGCTTGTGAACTGACGCTAGGAAGCCCCAATGACAACTGCTCTCAAATGTGTCTGTGTTCTGCTTGTGGCATTCCCAAGATCCCAATAAACAGCCCATCCTAGAACTTTGGTCTTGACACCTCCTTTTGGCAGAGTTTCTCTCCCTTTAAGTCAGTCCACACACATTTTCTGAAGACTTACTATGGGCTGAAGGTTCAGAGGTAGCTAAGTTGTAGCTCAGTTGTAGCCACCTCTACACAAGGGTCTCACCACAGCAAAGAGCTTTGAGAGCTCGTGGACCTGTCAGCGGAGAGCTGTCCCCAGCCTGGGGAAGGGGATGTGAGTCTGTTCCCACTGAACCCTCAGCAGGCTCTGTGAAATGAACGGATGATGATCAACAAAGACTCAGGCTCCTGGATGACCCTGTCCCAGCATGTCCTCCTTTGAATGCTGGGCAAAAAACCAATGAAACATTGGCTCAGGAAACAGTGTTTGGCCCAAGTGTGACAACAATGAATGTCTTCAGGGCTGAGGCCACTGAGTGCTTTCTGTGATGGCTTCCAGGCTGGCTCCTCTGAGAAGGGACTGACACAACTCTCTAATAACCACGTGCTAGGTACCTAGCCCCACACAACCCTGGTTTGAGGAAGGAAACCTTGACTGCTGGAGAGATGAGAGGAGGGCTGTTGAGTCAGCCAAGGATTCTGGGATGTTTTCTACCCATGAGCCCTTTCACCTGAGAATTCTTTTGTGTGATGGATGAGGGCGAGTCTACGGGTACATAAAATAGTCAAATATGTCCTGATAATGAATCATAAAGAAATTTAAGGCAATACTTCCTATGCATGTAAATTTGTGATTTATTATAAATAAAAGCAAATTTGCATGCTAACTGGGTGATGTTTTTACACAGATGTTCTAATTTGCTTTTCTGTTGCTGTGACAAAGCTCTAACTTAGGGAAGGAAAGCATTTATTTCATTTCATACTTCCAGGCCTTCAATCAATGAGTAAGCCAGTGCAAAACCCCAAAAGCACTAACTCAAGGAACAGTGCTTGCTGGATTGCTCTCTGACCTTTCTTATACAGCTCAGGCCCACTTGCCTGGGGACGGCACCACCCTACGTAGGATGTGTCCTCCTACGTTAGCAGTTAAGACAATGCCCCATAGATATGGTCATGGGCCAACCTTATGGGGCAGTCCTTTAGTTGAAGTTGCCTCTTTTCAGGTGACTCTAGGGCAGTGGTTCTCACCCTTCCTAATGCCGCGACCCTTTAATACAGTTCCTCATGTTGTGGTAACCCCCAGCCATAAAATGCTACTTCATAACTGTAATTTTGCTACTGTTATAAATCGTAATGTAAATATATTTGGAAACAGAAGCTTGCCAAAGGAGTCACAAGCACAGGTTGGGAACCACTGTTCTAGATTGTGTGGAGTTGACAATAAAGTCACCAGGACAATAGGCAAACCTACCAGTAACCACACAAGGAAGGAAACATGACTCCCCTTCTCTGGCAGCCTCAAATTCAGTAGCTCCTCAGCCAGGGGTGGCCCTTCCAACCATGAGATGCTGACTGACTTGACCTTGTAACCAGAGCTGCTGTGAGTCCATGTGTTCGATAGTTGTGTCTGTGCACAAGATGACATTTTACAGCTCTTCCCCTTCCTCAGACTCTCACATTCTCTTCATCTGTCTTCCCTGATGTTCCCTGAGCCTCGAGTGGGGGTAGATATAGATATTTAGATTTTCCATTTAGGGCTGAGTACGCAGTCACGCTTCTCAGCGCTGTGACCAGCCACAACCCTGCACTGACTTCTGTTCTCTGTGGGGAGAAGCTTCTGTGACTGAGGTTGCCAGCTCGGCTCTGTGGCTATAAATATAAACAATTAGGCAGCTTGGCTACATCCATTTAGCAAAACAACAGTAGTAAGTTCCTCCCTAGGGTCTCTGACACTCCCAGCCAGGTTTACAGTAATGGGCATGAACTTCCTCCTATGGAGCAGATCTTGAATCCAGTCAGACAGCAGCTGGTTACCCCACAACAGCCGTGTCACTATTGCACCTGTGGCCCCCTGACAGATTGTGTTGTAGTATGAACAGTCTACCAACAGGTAAGGTCACTGATCACTTTTCTCTGCAGAGGCCTGCATGGCACCTCTGACACACCAGCAGGGATGAAGTTTCTGTGTGAATTCCAACATGATTTCTCTGTTGTAACCAAAATAAGCATGCCTTTAAAGACACAGTTTTATGTAGGCCAGGCTAGCCTCAGACTTGCTATGTAGCTTAGGGTGACCTTGAATTTCTGATCCTCTTGTCTGTGCCTTTCCATTACTGGGGTCACAGGTGTGCACTGCTGTTGTTTGGGGATAAAGATCCAACTCTGGGCCCTGTGCATGCTAGGCAGCCACTGTACCAATCGAGCCCTGTTCTGTCACTGTCTACAAAAATGTAATTTCTGAGAGACTGCCATGTTGATTCCCAAAGGCTGCACCTTTTACATGCCAAGTGTCTGCTGGTATGAAGCCATCCACATTGCTATGTTTGGTCTGTGTTAGGGTCCAGGCTTTGACGATGACATAGAAAGCAAGCTGTGCAGAAGACACCTCTGCATTCATGATCTACAAGGTGGGAAACATGAGCAATAGAGTCTGGGACAAGTGAGAAACAGTGCAGAGAGAGGACTGTGGAACACAAATGTATGTGTGATGTGCATGTGTGTGTTTGCGTGTGTATGTGGTATGTGTATGTGTACCTATGTGTTTTTGTGTACTTTGTGGTGTGTGTGTATGTGATGTGCATGTGTGTGTGTTTGTGTACTGAGTGCTGTGTGTGATGTGCATGTGTATGTATGAGTATAGGTATGTGTCTTTGTGTACTATGTGGTGTGTGTGATGTACATGTGTGTGTATGTGTACATGTGTGTGTGTTTTTGTACTATGTGGTCTGTATGTATAAATGTGTGTATGTGGTGTATGTAACTGTACGTGTATGTGTGTGTGTGCTCGAGTGTGTGCACATGCACGTGTGGCTGGTGAGAGGATGAAAAATGGATGAGAGAGGGAACCTGCTATCTTGGCCTCAGCAGCATCCCCTCTCTCTTGCTTGACCTTGGATTCAAGGTCAAGACAGAGTGTGGGCTGCAGGAAAACAAGAACTCTAGAGGGAGATAAGCCCAGTGGTAGGCCAGCAGTAGAGTTTTGAGAGACTTCTCTTACACTGGGACCTAGGTTCCTAGGCACATCCCACTTAAGGACAGTAGGTGTGGACAGCCAAGGTCCCTCAGAAGCTTGCTCTCCTCAGCCAGCCTCCTAGCCCACCATGACCCTGCAGTACCAGACCTCACCCATCTTGGCCACACTCACCTCATATACAGTTGAGTTGTTAATCTGGTTTATGGTTTCTTTGGATGTCTTCAGATCTTTCTTCCATGCAAACTCATCATGGAGTGTGATTGCATGACTCAGACACGGGCAGGGAGGAGTCTGACACTGACCCTGGAACAGAGCTGGTACCAGTGGATGGGATGAATAGAGAAATAGACAGACAGACAGGCTGGATAAATGGCTGGGTGGATGGATGGATGGATGGTTGGGTGGATGAATAGACAGGTGGGGGATGTTTAGGTGAATGCATGGATATGTAGGTAGATTTATTAATTGGGAATGAATAGGTGTATAGTCAGGTGGCTGACTATGATAAATGATGAGCATAGAGGTGGGTGGATTGTCTTAATTAGTGTTTCTATTGTTGTAATGAAACACCATGACCAAAAAGTAAGTTGGGAGGAAAGGGTTCATTGCCTTACACTTCTACATCACTGTCCATCACTGAAGGAAGTCAAGACAGGAACTCAAGCAGGGCAGGAACCTGCAGCAGGAGCTGATGCAGAGGCCATGAAGGGGTGCTGTTTAATGACTTGCTCCCCATGGCTTGTTCAGCCTGCTTTCTTATAGATTCCAGAATCGCCAGCCCAGGGATGGCCCCACCTATAATGGGTGGAGCCTTACCCTGTCAATCACTAATTAAGAAAATGTCCTACAGCCAGATCTTATCGAGATATTTTCTCAGTTGAGGTTCCCTCATTTCAGATAACTCTGTCTTGGGCCAAGTTCATAAAACTAGCCAGGATAGTAGATGATGGGTGGGTGGGTGGGTGGGTGGGTAAATTGGCGTGGGAGTATGTGGATGAGTGGGTGGATGAATGAATATTGGCCTCTTCCTAAAGTCCCCCTGGTTTTTCCCAGGAACACCTAGAAGGTCTCTGTCAGCTGTGCCCCAGGCCTGGTGACTGCACCTGTGAACCTGGCATGGCCCTGTCCTGGCAGCGGGATGGCTGATGCATGCAAAGTGGTCATCTCCTTGCCCAGCCGCCTGACACACTGGTGCAGCCGGATCTGAAAACTAATGACATTATTGTGTGGAGACACAATGTCTGTGGGCATTTGCTGACGGGGCTTTGGGGTAGGCTTAGCCTGCATTCTCACCCCGCTTTCCGTGGGGATGCTGCAGTCACCCGTCTTGGCACCAGCTCCCCTGGGGAAGGTATAAATACTACCTCCCACCAGCTGGGCTTCACAGCACTTGCAGGGGCTGGCGATCTGGTAAGAAGACTTCTGCTGCTTGCTCTGCCCTTTGCTTTTCTTTCCTCCCTCTTGGAAAGTGTTGAGCCAAGACTTCAGCACTTGGCCTCAGTTTTCCCTTCTGTTAAGTGGGGAGATGGGTTATCAAAGCCCTTCTGCCATGGATTAGTTAGCAATATAGTAGACTGGCCCAGCGCACAGCCAGTGCCTGGACAAGGCTCCTCATTACTATATTAACCAGCTTCTCAGCACCCCTTTTCTACTTGAGACTGGAAAGAAAGATGCGTCTAGCCTGTGAACCAGAGGTGGCCCCACCTTGACGAAGTCTAGGTTGCTGAGACAGCTTTCTCATGTCTAGTCATTGCGGCTCCCTTGCGCCAGGCTTGGGGGAAACTTGTGGGCTCAACCGGGCTATGCACTCTTGTGACTCCTGGGATCCTGTGCTGTGGAGTCATGTTGGAAGGCCTCCCTGTGTCCACTCCCAGCTCATCAAATTCTCTACCTTTAGGTGTGATTGGTTTCAGTGCCACCAAGTCCCTTGGAAATGGTCCTAATCATTCCAGCCTGGCTGTGCCTTCCCGGGTGCAGAGTGTGTGTGTTCCAGGGTCCTGTCAGATGCACCCAGTTGTAGGGAGTCCTTGTCCACAGATAGGGTGAGGCACCTCTATTGCTTTCCTGGTGTACAGAGCAGGAAACTGAGGCACAGGGAGAAGATGGGACTTATGGGTGGCCCTTCAGCTCCTGGGTGGCAGAGCGAGCACTTGGACTGGAGCAACTGAGTTCAACACCTAAAGGTAGAGAATTTGATGAGCTGGGAGTGGACCCAGTGAGGCCTTCCAGAGTGACTCCACAGCACAGGAGCCCAGCAATAGGGGAGAGAAACCGTGGGGGACAGGAGGATTCTTTGGCCTAGAGCTGGGCTGGATTCACAGCAGAGGTGAGGATAGAGTCCAGGTGTCGACTTCCAGAACAATCTGAAACCAGGCAAAGAGAAGAGAGCTGAGGGCCGCACCAGGGTTGGCCCAGAAGTCCCATGGCAGCTTGAAGCCAAGGACAAGCAAGGTCCTCATGTGGCTTCCTCATTTCTTTTAGGTCACCTTGACACCAGAGAGTCCACCATGGCCTCAGACCACCAGACACAGGCTGGCAAGCCCCAGCCCCTCGACCCCAAGGTGGGTACCCTACTGGGGGGGAGGGGCAGGCAACCTCTACATGCTCAATCCCCTTGGCAAAGACAACTTCCTCCTTCCTGGTGCCCTTTCTCTAACCCGCCCTTCAGGTTACTGCCAGCTGCATACCTGGGGCCAATCCCTGTGACCTCCCTACCCAGATGCCCAGTGTCAGCTTCAGATTTTAGAGAGCTAAATTTCTCTGCTTCTCTGCTGCCCTCAAGCTACTGCCCACAGGACTCCCTGAGAGCAGGGCAGAGACTCATAGCCTTTGGAGAGGATTCCAGCCCCACTCCTGCTGTGTGACCCACTCTAGTGGGTTGACTTCCATGAACATCAGCCTTACACAATGGGGAGTGTCAGTTACACAGAGAATAACTGTGCAGTCCCGGAATCCAGGCTCAGCCTCCACCAGGAGGCATGTGTCCTCCCTTCCTCCACCATGCCATCCAGGCTGTCTGCTTTGCTCTCTGACTCCCACGCTACTGAGGAGGTGGAGCTTTTTCCAATCTCAGAGGCTGGTCACACCCAGTCTGTCCCAGCCCCGCCTCCTCTTTTCATCCCCATGAGCTTCACTTTCACTGAGTGACAGTAAGCAGGTGAACTGTGGCCTCCAGTGAAAGGAATTAAACACTAAGTAGATTAAGCAGATCCAATCCTTAGGGCTGGGGCACACAGCAAATGGTTTATCAGCTTAGTGCTTAGTGAGGATCTTCCTGGGGAGGTGACTGGGGTCAAGTGAGGGGCAACCATGTGAAAATAGGAGCAAAGAACAGTGAGGGCACCGGAGCAGTGTGAGCAGCATGTGCAAAGGCCCCGAGGTTGCCCACGAATTGGGTGAGTTTGAAGAAAAATGAGGTGGCTGGCTGCAGAGCACAGTATCTCAGTACTGTGATGTCACACACACATACTGTAATGTCACATACACACTGTGATGTATGTGACATCACTGTATGTGATGTCATAAGTATACTGTGCCATCACATACATATACAGTGATGTTGCATACATTTTATGATGTCACAGATGTACAGGGGTATCACATATATACTATGGATCACATACATAATTAAAATCTTTCAATAGTTACAGTGGAAATTGTAAAAAGAGACAGGTGATCAATTTTAATATTCTCCTTTGTTAAACAGTTCACTCCCATCCTGCCTGTCTTTGAATCTGTGTTTCTTATCAACAGCCCACATTAAAGCCAGCTGCGTGCCCAGGGCTGTGCATCCAGTGTCTTCTGTATTGGGTAGTGCACGCTTAAAGGACTGATCAACAGGAAAGAATCAAGATTCTGTAGTAACAATAACAATGATAATAAAAATAATTATTAGCATTAGTATTTTGTATACCAGCAGCAGGGTACAGCCCTCCTGGGACTCAGGGCTTCTCAAATGCATGGAGAGCCCGAGTTCCCACTGACCACTCCCCAGGAAGGCTTTAAATCCCAGGCCAGGTAATGGGCCCTTAGCTCCTGGCTCCCATATTCTAGATCTTAGTGCCCTGCAAACAGGTGCCATTTCCTGGTCTGCTGAGCAGAGAGCTGGAAAGCTCCATTCCTCCCAGGGATACATAGAGCAGGGGAACCAGAGCCGTGTCATCCGCTGCTGTGCCCAGAGGGGTCAGTGACCATGAAGATCAAACTAAATCCACAGAATCTGCCTCTGAGCCTTCCTGGCCACTCTCTTGGCTCCCTTTATCCCACTAATACCCAGCCTGGGAAACAGAGTGCTTTCTCCATTGAGGGATGACCTTGGAGACTCTACAGTTACCCCTCACCCCTCCACAGTCCACTTCTTCAACAGAAAGTGGCTGTTGCAGGCTCCTGTCTCCCAGGGACAGAGCTGGATGGCTGGAAAGGCTCCCTGTTCTCAGTGGAGTTGTGAACACAGACCCTGTCTGTGTCTAGCTCCTGGCTGCAAGGCTTTGAGTGGGTTCCTTCACTCTGCATAGTTTCAGGATCCTTACTGGGATCTTGCTGTTCCCCTGCTGAGGGCTGGCGAGAGGGTGGGATGTGGATTTCTAGTAAGTTCTGTCTCATATGGGTAGAGGCTTGAGGGTCCAGGAATGTGTGGGTTTACAGGAGACAAATGAAGGAGTTATGTGGTGTCTGTGGAGGAGACCTTGTACCTCCTGATGTGATACCTCCTGGGAGCTGAGTGGCATCTGGGGTGCTGTACTCCAGAACCAGTGCCATGAGACTACCTTGTGTCAAGACCCTAGGTGAGGTGTCACACTCAGCTTGCATACTTTCCACTAGTTCCTGCTACATCACACAAGTTCAGACCACATACCCAGCCTTGATCTGTAGCAGGTGCCCTATTTACAGGCATCTGGGATATTGCTTAGGTGGGAAGTGGCTGCTGGACATGTGGAGTGACCCTGGTTTCATCTCCAGTACTGCACAGGCATAAATGAAAGGACGCCATGACAGAGCAAATGCTGACCATTGTGCCTGCCATCCCGACAGCCTCCCTGTCCCTGGTTGGCTCTGCCACCCTTCTTACTGACAGGGAAGATCCACAGGCTCAAGGTCTCAGGCCTTATTATTATTTTTTTAATAAGTACTTTATTTTTTTTTCAAGTTACATCTCAGTCGCAAACCCTTCCCTATTCCCCCTTCCTGTCCCACCCTTCCACCCTCTTCCCCCCCCCCAACAGCTTCTCTTTTCATTCCAACAAATGGTTCTTTCTCTTATAACAGTAAATTCTATACAAAACAGCAGAATTAAATATGCCACATTTATGAGAGTTAAGTGGCCCGGTGTATCTTCCCAATGTCCAGTTCATACATATTTGGCCCCTGACTTTAACCTTCTACCTTCTAACCATCTCCACGAGTTTAAAGTTCTATAACTGACTTAGTTTTCGTACTAACTTGCATCACTATTATAACCATCTTCTTAGATCTAGAACGCCCTCTTGATTCCTAAACAACTCAAAATTTAGCTATGAGACTCAAGCTGTCTATTCTTCAACCACCTCAGAGAGCTGAGAAGGATAAATATATCTGATTGTATAGGAAGTGCAGGGCCTGCAGCTTCCAATACTAAGAAATGACAAACCAGTGACTACCTGGACAGTTCCCATTTTCTCTCCATACATTCCAGCATCAGTCTTCAGCCTTTTGGTCCTGTTTCTCTGACAGACATTTATTGTAAAGCAGGGATTGTGAAGGACTAACCTACCCTGTCTTGGCAGAGCTAGGCTGTCGACTTCCCTGCTACCAAGTTTTGTCCTTTTTGGACAGCAGTCTGTCTGCAGTTGAAGCAAGGAGTTTTTACATGTCAAGAGATAGGCTTGCCACTAATTCAACCATCTCACATTGGAGATTCTTCGATGCTTTTCTTCTACTTGGAGTAGAATAGGGGGTGCTGTCAGGAGCTTATATGTCACGATATCAAAAAAAAAATCTTAATTTAAGACCACATCTTTGAATGCCATATTCTGCAGATCTCTTGGGGTTTTTGAAGATGCCCTATCTATCTCTTGTATTTAGATAAGCAAATGTTGCTTGTCTCTTAACTTGATTACTGAGTAGCTTAGAGAATATCTGTGATAGACTGTCTTAGTAGCTAACAAGGTGACATGCATGCATGACTAGGAGTTTGTTTTTCTTAACTATCCTAAACAGTTTAAGATGGTTGGTATCAAGAGGCCAGAACTTCACATTTCATTTTTAAGTATCTCTAAGTACGATACCATTAGGAAGCGTTACCTTAAATTTTGCATCAATATACAAAGATCTATTCAAATGTGGCTAAATATACTCTTAATTTTGTATCAATATACAAAGATCAATGCCTATGTGGCCCAATACAATCTTAATATTGCGTCCATATACAAGGGTCAATACCATTGTGGCCAACTATAATCTTAGTTTTGTATCAATATACAAATATCAATACTGACGTAGACCAATACAATCTTATTTTTGCACAATAAACAATGGTCAATACCACTTTAGCCAAATATACTATTAATTTTGTATCAATATACAAGGGTATAAGGGCATATTCAATAATGTGACCTTTCTTCTTGATCCTTCCTGTGCTGTGTCTCGATTTTTCTCTCGTCCGTGCATTCCTACATAGGAGATAAAGAAGGATACAGAAAAGGGAAAGAAGGAATACCCTGGGTCTAACCTCCAAAACCCATTAAACAGGACCATTTAACAACTTGTAATCTCTTCCCCTAAATAATAGTGTTTTCAGTTGTCCTTCAAATAACCGAAAAAAGGGGGGGGGGCGGAGAAACACCCTCCCCACCCTCTGGGTATGGGACGTCGCTCTCTTAAAATGACTTCCTGCTGATTTGGGTCGTAGTAAACCTGTTTGGGGCCCAAACCAAAATGGAAAAATGGTTAAAAATGTTTATACAATCCTTTTATGTTCAGTCCTTCTGTTCTCAGCTGTTTAGATGACCTAAGGAGTTTGTAGGCAGAAGCTGAACTTCCAGGCTTTACTGAGGTTCTGGCTGGGGCATTGTGTAGGGCTGAACGGTCTTAGCAATATTGAGTTGTTGTGGTTGTAGGCTTTTGATGGAGACATCTATTGAGGGAGTCTGTCAGGCTGAATCATCTGGGTCACTCGTCTTCTTTTGGTGTCTGATTCTGATTTCTGCTGAGGTTTCCGTTGTCCAGTTGTCCCTGGGTTCCTTGAATGGATGCTTTGATTCTCCTGGAATGATAAGAACAGAGCCCTGCCCTATTCCTCACTCAGGGACAATCACCCTCTTTTTTTTGGGGGGGGTAGGTAATATTTCTCCTGAAGCAAATTTGGTTTTTGACAATATATAAAGTGTTATCTTTCAATCTGGTTTAAAGAAGAAATTATTTTGTTATTTTGGAGCTAAACCAGCTTTAGTGTATATATTTTGAGGTCTCGAAGGACAATTTGTTTGTGTTGTGTGGGCCTTTTGTAAGTAGCTTTTAAACTTAGGTCCTTCCAAATCCTATGTGTGTGTCTCTGCATTCTAAATATTGGGATCCAAGACCTGTGGTTCCCATCTAAGGGGATTAAAGATGTGTTCCACCACTCCTGGATCAAAGTTTTTCTTTATTTAGAGTTTGTTTTGTATCAGGCTGACCTTGAGCTCTGAGATCTGCCTGTTTCTGTCTCTAGTGTGTTGGGGTTAAGGGTGTACTCTTCTTGAATGATGGGATTAAGGGTGTGTACCCTCACCACCCTTTTCCGTGTAACTCTAGAATTTATAAGTCCACTAACACTTTGGTGCTCCTCCCGTCTCTGCTGAAGTTAAAGGCATGGGTTAACACCACATTTCTCCTGTATTTTACCTTAGCTCTACGTTTTTTCGACACTTGGAGGTTCATAAAACCAGGTTGAACGGCTGTGTCCTTTAATTTATTTACAGTGTATTAACGTTGTTATCTGCTTTTTTTTAATTAGTAAATTTATTTGTTTGTTGCTACAGGTTACATCCTTGACATATTGTCCTCTTTTCCTGCTTCCCAGGCCCACTCTCCCATGCTCTACTCCCTGACCCTTCCATCTTGATCCTCTGGGGTGGAGTGTCCCTGCATACCAGTCTCTCACTACAGATCAGGAGTCATACGAGGGCTGAGGGCCTCTTCATACACCCGGGGTCTACGAGGCAGTACTGCCAGTGAAAGGTGTCTCCTTGCTACGGGGGGGGGGGGGACAAAAAAAAAAAAACCAACAGACACACAAACCCACAAAAACAAAGAACAACAACAAAAAAAGAGAGGAAAAAGAAAGAGAAAAAAAGAGGGAAAGGAAAAAGAAAAAGAAATGAAAAGAAAAAAGAAATTTATGTCCATGTTCCTTTTGGTGTGTTGGTTGTAGTACAGATATCCTGTACGATATAGCTAAAATCCTACTATAAGTGAATAGATGCCATGTGCATCCTTCTGAGTCTGGGTTAGCTCACTCAGGATGAGCTTCTCTAGATCCATCCAATTGGTTGCAAATTGCATGATTTCATTGTTTCTTATAGCTGAGTAGTATTCCATTGTATAGATGTACCACAATTTTTTAATCCATTCTTCAGTTGAGGGACATCTGGGTTGTTTCCAGTTTCTAGCTATTACAAATAAGGCTGCTATGAACATAGAGGAGGAGACTTCCCTATGTCTCCGTGAGGTGTCCTTTGGGTGTATACCCAGAAGTGGTATGGCTGGGTCCTGAGGCAAAGTTATTCCTAGATTTCTAAGATATCTCTAGACAGACCTCCATAGTGGTTGCACAAGTCTGCATTCCCACCAGCAATGGAGGAGGGTTCCCCTTTCTCCACACCCTCGCCAGCATGTGCTGTCATTTGAGCTCTTTATCTTAGCCATTCTGACAGGTGTGAGATGGAATCTCAGGGTCGTCTTGAGTTGCATTTCTCTGATGATTAAGGATGTTGAGCATTTCTTCAGGTGACTCTCGGCCATTAGGGATTCCTCCTTTGTGAATTCTCTATTTAGCTCCGTCTCCCATTTTTTGATTGGATTATTTGGTTTCTTGGCATTTAGTTTCTTGAGTTCTTTGTAGATTTTAGATAATAGCCCTCTATCAGATGTGGGGTTGGTGAAGATTTTCTCCCAGTCTGTAGGCTGCCTTTTTGTTCGAATGACAGTGTCTTTTGCCTTACAGAAGCTTTTCAGTTTCATGAGGTCTCATTTATTGATTGTTGATCTCAGGTCCTGAGCTGTTGGTGTTCTGTTCAGGAAGTTGTCACCTGTGCCAATGAGTTCGAGGGTTTCTCCTACTTTTTCTTCTATTATCTTTAGTGTGGCCGGCCTTATGTTAAGGTCTTTGATCCACTTGGAATTAAGTTTTGTACAAGGTGATAGGTATGGGTCTAATTTCATTCTTTTACAAGTGGACATCCAGTTGGACCAGCACCATTTGTTGAAGATGCTGTCCTTCTTCCATTGTGCGGTTTTGGCTTCTTTGTCAAAGATTAGTTGGCCATAGGTGTGTGGGTCCATGTTTGGGTCTTCAATTCGATTCCATTGATCCACTGGTCTGTTTCTATACCAGTACCATGCTGTTTTTATTATTATTGCTCTGTAGTACAGCTTGAAATCTGGGATGGTGATACCTCCAGATGCTTTTTTATTGTACAGGATTGATTTAGCTATTCTGGGTTTTTTGTTGTTCCATATGAAGTTGAGTATAGCTTTTTCCAAGTCTATAAAGAATTGTGTTGGTATTTTGATAGGAATTGCATTGAATCTATATATTGCTTTTGGTAGAATAGCCATTTTTATTATGTTGATCCTACCTATCCATGAGCACGGGAGATCTTTCCATCTTCTAAATGCCGCTTCCATTTCTTTATTCAGGGGCTTGAAGTTCTTGTTATATAGGTCCTTTACTTGCTTGGTTAGAGTTACCCCCAGGTACTTTATATTGTTTGTGGCTATTGTGAAGGGGGTTGTTTCCCTTATTTCTTTTTCGGTATGCTTGTTTGTTGTATAAAGAAGGGCTTCTGATTTTTTTGAGTTAATTTTGTATCCAGCCACCTTGCTGAAGTTGTTTATCAGCTGTAAGAGTTCTTTGGTGGAGTTTTTGGGGTCGCTTATGTATACTAACATATCATCTGCGAATAGGGATAATTTGACTTCTTCATTTCCAATGTTTATCCCTTTGATTTCCTTTAGTTGTCTTATTGCTCTAGCAAGAACTTCAAGTACTATATTGAAGAGATATGGTGAAAGTGGACATCCTTGTCTTGTCCCTGAGTTTAGAGGAAATGCTTCAAGCATCTCTCCATTTAATTTAATGTTGGCCACTGGCTTGCTGTATATTGCCTTTATTATTTCCTGGTACGGCCCTTGTATGCCCGTTCTCTCCAGGACTTTTAGCATGAAGGGGTGTTGGATTTTGTCAAATGCTTTTTCTGCATCTAGCGAGATTATCATGTGATTTTTTTCTTTCATCTTGTTTATATGGTGAATTACATTGATAGACTTTCGTATATTGAACCATCCCTGCATTCCTGGGATGAAGCCTACTTGATCATGATGTATGATATTTTTGATGTGTTCTTGAATTTGGTTTGCTAGTATTTTATTAAGTATCTTTGCATCTATGTTCATGAGGGAGATTGGTCTGAAGTTCTCTTTCTTTGTTGGGTCTTTGTGTGGTTTAGGAATCAGAATGACAGTGGCCTCATAGAATGAGTTTGGCAGTGATCTTTCTGTTTCTATGTGGTGGAAGAGTTTGAAGAGTAATGGTGTTAGCTGCTCTTTGAAAGTCCGGTAGAATTCCGTGCTAAAGCCATCTGGCCCTGGGCTTTTTTTGGTTGGGAGATTATTAATGACTGTTTCTATTTCCTTAGGGGTTATTGGGCTGTTTAAGCTGTTAATCTGATTTTGATTTAGTTTTGGTAGGTGGAATGTATCGAGGAAATTGTCCATTTCGCTTAGGTTTTCAAATTTGGTGGAGTATAGATTTTTAAAGTAGGACCCGAATATTTTCTGGATCTCCTCGATGTCTGTTGTTATTTCTCCCTTTTCATTTCTGATTTTGTTGATTTGGGTTCTTTCCCTTTGCCTTTTAGTTAATTTGGCTAGGGGTCTGTCTATTTTGTTGATTTTCTCGAAGAACCAACTCTTGGTTTCATTGATTCTTTGTATAGTTCTTTTTGATTCGAAGTTGTTGATTTCAGCCGTAAGTTTGATGATTTCCTGCCTTCTGCTCCTCTTGGGCGTGTTTGCTTCTTTTTTTTCCAACTCACCCAGCTTAGCTGATAATTCACTAATATGAGCTGTCACAATTTTCTTTTTGAATGCACTTAGTGCTATGAACTTTCCTCGTAGCACAGCTTTTATTGTGTCCCATAGGTTTGGGTATGTTGTGTCTTCATTGTCGTTGGATTTTAAGAAGGCTTTGATTTCCTTCTTTATTTCTTCCCTGACCCAGTGGTCATCCAGTAAGGAGCTGTTCAATTTCCATGTGTGTGTAGGCTTTCTGTTGATTCTTTTGCTGTTGAAGACCAGCTTTATTCCGTGGTGGTCTGATAAGATACAAGGGGTTATTTCAATTTTCTTGTATATGTTGAGGCTGTCTTTGTGTCCAACTATATGGTCGATTTTGGAGAAGGTTCTGTGGGGTGCTGAGAAAAAGGTGTATTCCTTTGTGTTTGGGTGAAACGTTCTGTAGATGTCTGTTAGGTCCATTTGTTTCATGATCTCTGTTAGACTCAATATTTCTCTGTTTGGTCTCAGTCTTGATGATCTGTCAATTGCTGTGAGTGGGGTGTTGAAGTCTCCCACTACTAATGTGTTGTGATCAATGTGCGATTTAAGTTTTAGAAGTGTTTCTTTTACAAAAGTAGGTGCCTTTGTATTTGGGGCATAGATGTTCAGTATTGAGATTTCCTCTTGATGAATATTCCCTTTAATGAGTATATAATGCCCTTTTTTGTCTTTTTTCATTAACTTCAGTTGGAAGTCTGTTTTGTTTGATATTAGGATGGCTACTCCAGCTTGCTTCCTGGGTCCATTTGCTTGGAAAACCTTTTCCCAGCCCTTTACTCTGAGGTAGTGACTATTTCTGGTAGTGAGATGTGTTTCTTGTATGCAGCAAAGGGACAGGTCTTGCTTGTGGATCCACTCTGTAAATCTGTGTCTTTTTATTGGGGAGTTGAGACCATTGATGTTGATGGATATTAGTGACCTGGGGTTGTTGTTTCCCATTAGTTTGGTATAGGTGATGGTCCTGAGTCTCTTTTGGTTTAGTTGCTGAGGGGTTTTCTATTCCCTTTGTTTTCTTGGGTGAAGTTTTCTTCTCTGGGATGGAATTTTCCTTCTAGGATTTTCTGTAGGGCTGGGTTTGTGGGGAGATATTGTTTAAATTTGATTTTGTCATGGAATATCTTGTTTTCTCCACCTATGTTGATAGAGAGTTTTGCTGGATATAGTAGTCTGGCTGGGCACCTATGATCTCTCAGGACTTGTAGGATATCTGTCCAGGCCCTTCTAGCTTTTAAAGTTTCTGAGGAGAAGTCAGGTGTAATTCTGATGGGTCTGCCATTGTATGTGACTTGGCCTTTTTCTCTTACAGCTTTTAATATCCTTTCTTTGTTCTGTACATTTGGTGTTTCAATTATTATGTGGCGAGAGGAGTTTCTTTTCTGATCTAATCTGTTCGGTGTTCTGTAAGCCTGTAGGATTTTTATTGGCATCTCTTTTTTCAGGTTTGGGAAGTTTTCTTCTATGACTTTGTTGAAGATATTTCCTGGACCTTGGAGTCGGGAGTCTTCTCTTTCCTCTATGCCTATGATTCTTAGGTTCCGTCTTTTCATTGAGTCCTTGATTTCTTGGATGTTGTGGGTGAGAGATTTTTTAGCCTTCTCGTTTTCTTTGGATGTTGTACTGATTTCTTCCATCAAATCTTCCATGCCTGAGATTCTGTCTTCCATCTCTTGCATCCTATTGTTGATACTCACATCCGTAGTTCCTGTTCTCTTCCCTTGGTTCTCCACTTCCTCTTTTAACTCTGACTGTGTTTTCTTTATTGTTTCTATTTCTATTTTCATGTCTTGTATGGTATTGTTCGTTTTGTACATTTCCTTCTCCAGCTTACTTGTTTTTGTCTGAAAATCTTTCATTGCTTTGTCTTTTTCCTGTTCAAGCTCTGTCACCTTGGCTTGGAGCTCTTTAATGGTATTGTTCATTGTTTTGGCTTGTAAAATTGTGGCTTCTTTGAATTCCTTCACAGATTTAAGTTCTTCTTGCAGGGACTCTATCACTTTCCATAATGCAGAATTGTCAACGTTTTCATGTGTTTCTGTTGGTGTGAGGTCATCCGAATTGGATGAGCTAGGATAATTCTGCTTTGTTGGAGTCATATTTCCTTGATTTCTATTTTTTTGGACCTTTGGCCATGTGTGTGTGTTTAGCTGTCTGTTCTTGTCGTTTTCTGTGTTTGGATCCACAGGGGATGCTTTGGTGAAGGAGTCGAATTGCTTGGCTATCTGTCCTTGCTTACAGGGTGATCTCAGGGTCAATGTGGTTTTAATAGCCTGAATCGTTGTGAGCTGGTGCAGCCTATTCCCAGGTAGTGAGTAATAGTCCGGGATTGTTACACTGCTCCCAGTTCAGACTTCTCTATTTTGCATACTGAGTGATCAGCCTTCAATGGTTCTAATGGTATAGACCTGTTTGCCCTGGCAGAGATTTTGTGGGCTTTGTTTGTCGTCATGGAGGCTGACAGGGTCTGTCTCCACACCTAATGTGTCTGGGTTTACCCAAATACAGCTATGGTCCCCTGGCTTCTGGTTACCCACTAGGCTTCTCCGCCACAGGCCTGGCCGCTTCCCTCCCTATCTGCTCCGCCTTGGGTGGGCAGAGCTTCGTTCGGTCCCTCCCGCCTTCTGAACAGGCCTCCCGTCTTAGCTGCTTTGCCGTGGGTGGGCGGAGCTTCGGCTCCTCCCGGCGTCAGAGCCGGCCTCCTGCCCTAGCTGCTTTGCCGTGGTTGGGCGGAGCTTCGGCCCCTCCCGCCAGTGTCTGCTTCCCTCCCCAACTGCTCTGCCCGCCCACCTTCCGCTCTGCTCCAGTGGCTGCGGATCTCCCGCTGAGCGCCCTTTTTCTATGTCTCGAAAAAACAAACATCAAACAAACCAAAAAAAAACCCACAAGACTTCAACTATTCTGCAAAATTTCCTAAATAGTTATAAGGTCTTCCTGAGGTATGGGAAGCCCAGTTGGCTAGTGGGCGATCGCCATGTGGCCTTTGAGTTTGCCTGCTGTGTGTTGGGATCGATCTTACCAGTCGCCTCTCCAAATGGGAGTTCTGAAATCCCGGATTTAGTGGCTTCCCTGTCTGTGAGAGATGGGGGAAAGCCTTGCCCTGGGACTTTTAACAGTCCCTTGGGAGCTGTGCGTGTTCCCGGAGGGGCCAAACCCTCCGGTTTTTGCACAGGGTCCCACAACTCTGTGTTCTCTATGGCTCTTCTCTCCTACATTCAAAATGCGTCCGTGCAGTTCGCCGCCATCTTCCGCCCCTTAGGCCTTATTATAACTCCAACTCATGATCTGACTTGCAGGAGCGGAGGCCTGCAGTCCCAGGGCTCTCAGCTGGTTCTTCACCTCCTGTTCAACTCTTTCCCACTCCTTCCAGATCATCGTCTTTGAACAGGAGAATTTCCAGGGCCACTCCCATGAGCTCAGCGGACCCTGCCCGAACCTGAAGGAGACTGGCATGGAGAAGGCAGGCTCCGTCCTGGTGCAGGCTGGACTGTGAGTATCTGGGTGGTCTCACCTAGCCTGGGGCTGTCACAGCCTGCCAATCAGCATGTTGAATTGGGGCCACCTGAGGTTTCTGTGCTCCTAGTTGTGTGGTGACAGGGGCAGGATTTGGAGTCTGGCAGCCCAGAAGGAGTTTGTGCTTAGGAGGCAGAGAGAGCTGGGTTCAAAACCCAGTTAGGCAACTTCTAGGCTGTGTGGTGTCCAACCATGGACTTCCCTCTCTGATACTGTTTCCTGTTTGTACTTGACACCTTTGCTGTCACACTTCAAGCCCTGGCTCTTCCCAAGAGAGAAGGGATATAATTATGGGGGGAGGGGCACCTCTTACCTCACCATGCAGTGAGATGCACGAGGGACATTTTTGAAAGCCAAGCTACCCATAATGCCTTACCATATTGGGCACCCCCGAAACCAACCTTTTTAATTGTTAAACACGTATTTATTAATAACTATAATCACTTATAACAAACATAAACACTTACTTAACTATTAACCCTACAAATGACTACAACCCCTAAGACCTAACCACTAAACCTATTGATAATTATTACAACTATTTCCATAACCTTTTAAAAGGATACAGTCTCTGGGGCAGGTCCTCAGTCGTCAGTAACACAGTCTCTGGGGTAGACCCTTTAATGCACTTAGCACTTTCTTCTGGAATATCTCAGACGTGGATCCGTCAGGGTAAATTGGCTATGGCGGTTTCACCTTAAATAAGGCTTGAGGCTTTCTTCTCTCTGGGAGACCTCAGCCATCTGTAGGACAACTTATTTCCTTCGTATCAGCAATTCTGCCGCTCTGCCTCAGTCTTTAAAGCTGCCACAGTTCCGTTTAGGCCACTGTTCGGACAGGTCAAACCCCTCTAGGCAAAAGCTGAGCCACAGGGTTTAGTCCTTGGCCCTTTGCTGTCTTGCTGAGGCTTTCTCTGCTCACCAGCTTCTTTCTGCCTCAGGGAGATCTGGCCATCAGTTCACCAGCACTTTCTCCATCAGAGGATACAAACTACTCGTTGTCCTTTCTAGTGTGAAAACTCTCTAGCATTGGAGCTCACTAGCATGGGGCTCCCTAGCATGGGGCCCGGTATCTCTCATCTTTCTCAGTACTCCTCTATAAATGTCTTGTGAGTTTGGGGGTCACCAGTGACCCCCCAACAAGTCAGTAGACCAGTATGTCTGGTGGTTCAGGAGTCCTGCACCAGCTGGGTTTTAGGAGAATTTGCTGAGTGTGAAAACCCACTTGTGTCTGAGTCTAACGGACCTTCCCAGATGCATTGTTAGTATGCTCAGGGAATGAGGCTATGCCTTGTGAGACCTCCAGTCTTCACCCTTTGGGCACCACTTCGGGTCTCATCCACCATCATTTACCATTTGATGGGAGAATTTCCCAAATACATTTTTAATATTGAAAATAAGTTTTTGTGTGTTCGATCAGTTGTGTGTGTGTGCGCGCACGCACACATGTGTGTTGGGGAGGTAGTTACTGAGGGTGGAACTAACGACCTCGCCTGTGCAAGGCAGCTCCACCACTGAGCTATATCTTGTCCTTTGAAGCTGTTTTATAAACTATTTTATATACATCAATACTCTTTCTTAGAATATGACTTTTTCTGAGCTAATTTTAAAAATTTGGGGGAGGAGTCTCACTACTTAGACCAGGTTGGTTTTGAACTCAGGACTCCCTTAGTGAAGGAATTCCAGGGGGGAAAAATCTTGCTTATCGATTAAAATATGTGTACAATATTAAGAAGGAATGAGTCAGCAAAGATTAGTCCCCTACCCTCAATTTTGACTCTGGCTTACCCTTCAGAAATATTGTTAAGATTTTGGTATAAATCTAGATTTCTTTCTGTGCATGTATTTGTGGGTTTTTAAAAAAAAATCATATTTGGATGGTATTGTGCAGTGTTTTGTAAAATGTTAAAAGAGACAGTAAGTTATCTGTGCCATAAGCCATACTTCACATCATCATCTTTCAGGGCAGTTTGAGATCCTTACACATCAAAACCACAGGGAAATACTTCAGATGCTGCTCCTGGGCCCCACCTGGGCTTAGAGCTCAGGAATGCAGCTCAGGCCAGATCTCCTGGTCATATTTATGCCAGCTGAGTTAGTGAACCTGTGTCGTTTGTCATCGTGTATGCTGGCTTTGAATAGGTTTACCCACCTGGTCCTGGCTGGTGGAGGCTCAAGCTCTAGGCTGTTGGGTGTTGTAAACACCACCGTGAAGAACAGCCTTCTTCAGCCCTGTTTGAGCTCTGACTCAAGAACACAGTGCCCAAAGCAGACTTGCTGGATCCAATGTAAGTCTTCCTTTAAATACGTGTGACAGACACAGTTGCCTATTTTACCAGCGGTGTAAATCTGAGTGGCCGCCATTGTCACACACAGAATGTCAGTCTGCTCTGGAGAAGTCCAGAACCTATGCATTTGAGGTTCCCATTTCCTCTTTCCTACTTCTCCTTCTTCTATGGGACACACCCTCCCAATGGAGTGCTGTGGATTACAGTCAATCCTGTCACACCCACAGGTGTCACACCCCTGGATCCAAACAATCATCAGCAGAAAATATCGGCGTGTGGGGGGATCACATCTGCTCTAAGCAAGTGCTCACTCACTTTCTTGAGGCTGTTCCCTAAAGTGTGGGATACAATAGTTTGTGTTTGCACAGTGCCAGAAAGGCACCTGCAGGTGATTTAGAGCACATAGGAAGCCCTTGCCACTGTTTAGCTGTGACTCTTGAGATTCCAGCCCCAGCACTGAGCAGGCACTGGACGTCTCTCTAGGCAAGGACAAAGGCAAGTAAAAAGACAATGGGAGAATTGGTTCTGGAGCCTGCTGTGGGTGAAGCTCTGACCTTGGTGTGTTCAATGGCCCAGAGCTGTGTTCAATGGGCCAGCTGATGGTAGTCCCCTCTCTCCACTCAATGCTTGGCTGAGGTCACCCTGTTGGCTTGTGGTCTCCAGGCTCAGGCATACACACTGTGGACACCAGCCAGTGTCACTAGATAAGGTTGTGGGGTTCTTGTTCTGCATTCAGAGCTGGTTATTGCTTTCTCAGAATCCTCTTGGCCTCAGGGCCCAGGCTGTGTGCACTGTCACCTGTGGCCAAGCCAGCCTTCAGACTCTCCTGTGTGCTGCAGATGGTCAAGGACAGCAGGGCCTGGGTTCTGGATAAGGTGACCTGGCACTTGTCTTCTCTGTACTTGAGTTTGTCCAGGGCCAGTACAGCTGGGTTGAGTAACCAGGGCCCTGTGGCAGGATGCCTGCAGAGGGACTCACTAGTACTTCCCTGTGTCTTGCAGCTGGGTGGGCTATGAGCAGGCCAATTGCAAGGGGGAGCAGTTTGTGTTTGAAAAGGGTGAGTACCCACGCTGGGACTCCTGGACCAGTAGCCGGAGGACAGACTCCCTCAGCTCACTGAGGCCCATCAAAGTGGTAAGCACCTTCTCATCTTCCTGCCTTCCCCTGTACCGTGGAGGGGCCAGCGGGGCCCAGGACACTTCTGACCTACATTGTGCTATTATGATCATCCAAGGAACACCATTGTTGCATTTGGCCTTCTTGAGCCTCTGTTTGCTCACCTGAAAAATGGGACTTTAGTTCTTGCTGGAGGAGACACCCTCGTTCCTAACCCAACTCCAGGGGATGCCATTCCCTGGGACAACTGTGTTGTCCTGTGGGCCATGTCCCTTAGGGCCAGGCTTAGTTAACAATCACGAGTATTAAAGAAATTCTGTGGTTAGGTGGGAGGGGAGGTGCATTAGCCTTTAGTTAAGACTCATCCAATGTGAGTGTCTGGTTTATTTATGGTTCTGATTCTTACTAGCATGTGAACTGTTGAGTAGGGAAAGGACTCAGCAATGCTCAGTTATGTGCCCAAACCTTCCAAAGCCAGACTTGCCCCTCCCAGGGCTCTGTAAAAGTGTGGGCCTCCCCAAGACATGGGCTCTTGCATTGACTTTGTTCCTCTCAGCCGGGTGATTTTTGGCGAGTCACTTGCCCTCTCTGAGCCACATGCTATAAAAACTGCTGAAAGGGTGAAATAATAACTGAGAAAAACTTCGGTGGGGTAGTAGGTCTGAGGACGGTGGGAGACCCTGCACCAGCTGGGGCCACCGGAAGCCCGCATGCTGTCTGTGTGCAGGCAGGTGCTGAATCATGGCTGTTGTTTATGAAGCAAGAAGTAGAGATCAAGGGAGGGAACCTGGAGTCTCAGAATCAAATGCTCCCTGAGTGCAGGATCTGAGGTTGTCTGTCCCATGGCAGTCACTCCATAGGCATCTGGTCACCAGCCTTGTCCCACCGTGAGGAGGGCGTTTTGGCAAAGATGGGTGGAGGGGCGACAGGATGGGAAGGGTATCTCAGGCATCACCCACCCCCTCTGTCCACAGGACAGCCAAGAGCACAAGATCATCCTGTATGAGAACCCCAACTTTACTGGAAAGAAGATGGAGATTGTAGATGATGATGTGCCCAGCTTCCATGCCCATGGATACCAGGAGAAGGTGTCTTCCGTTCGAGTGCAGAGTGGCACGTGAGTGTACCCTAGACCTCAGCCTCTAGGACCCTGAGTCCTGTTCTGCCTTGAGCTAACTGTGAGGGGGAGGGGGTTTGCTTTATCCTCCACCCACCCTCAGACTATCAGGTGGGAATCACCAGCCTGTAGCCTGTCTTGGGTTGTGTCCCTAGTGTCATCCGGACAGGTGGAGGTAGCAGATGCTACAAATAGTCTTAGCTCATGGGGAGGAGGTAGAACTTCTACCAACAGTCTCAAGGAGGAACTCCCCTTTGACACATGATCTTGGCCTCCAGCCTGTGGAATTCTCACTGTGAACCAGGGCACACATGATCTTGGTCTCCAGCCTGTGGGATTCTCACTGTGAACCAGGGCACACATGAAGTCCTAGGCAGATCCCTGGGCAATGCGTGCTGGGGTGGTGCATGCAGTTGGCAACCTACACCTACGGCTCTGCTGCTAAGCTTTAACCAGACATGGATGGAACATTTTGGAAACACACACATGCATGCACGGGCATGAACACACACGCACACATGCATACACATGCACACACACATGCATACATACATGAGCATGCACAGGCACACACACACAAGTCCACACACACCTGCACCCATACTAAACACAGACGTGTTTTTCTGTCGCTGCCCTGAGCAGCACAGTGTAACAACTGTCTGTCTTCATAGCAGTGTAATGGTAATAGTGTAGGGTTAAGGGGTCACCTAGACAGGGCTTTGTGGTTAACAGTGCTTGCTGTGAAGGCATGAGGACTTGAGTTTGAATCCCCAACATATGTGAAAGGCAGGTGTGGCTGCAGGTCCAAGGCAGGGGTGGGCCTCCCCAAGACATGGGCTCTTGCATTGACTTTGTTCCTCTCAGCCATGTGATTTTGGGCGAGGGAGTTTCCTCCAGCAAGAACTAAGGTCCCATTTTGCAGGTGAGCAAACCGAGGCTCAAGTGAGCTGAGGGAGTCTGTCACCCATTGCTGTGGAAAGTGGAGACAGGAGGATGGCTGTGGCTTGCCCGACATCAGCTTAGCTCCAGATTCAGTGAGATAAAAGACAGTGACAGAGTAGAATGTCATTCCATGGCCTCTGAGAGCATAAAGATGTGCCCTCCCCTCCCCATCTGCAAATGTGCAACCCCCCCCCCCCCTCACGCACGAGAGTCTATCAGTGTCAGGGTTAGAGGGACAACACACACTCCTGAGGGATCAGTCTCTTTGGATTTGGGATCCCTAACCAGCAGCAGCTTGTAATCAGCCCTGCTGGCTGTTTGCACCACAGGAATTGGTGAGCACTTCAAATCATGGTGTTGGGCCCCCAACAGAGCTGGCTTGAACATGTGCCCTGGCTTCCTGGGGTTTGTCAGATCCCATCAGTATAAACCTCCGTGCACAGCTAGGCATCCATCCCTGGCTGATTTGATTTGCTCATCACTGCCAGGTGCCACACACTGTCAGATTTGAAGCCAGATGGGTGCCTAGCGCCTATCTTGTTTAGTCGGCCCTCTTGAGGGACAGCTGTCAATCATTTAAGGGGCCACGCAAACCTGAGGGGCTTCCCTCGGACTCTCAAGCTGAGATTAGAAGGCAGAGTTGGAACTGTAGGACAGAGAAGGCCCGAAAGTCATCCAGAGAAAGCTGCAGTGCAGGGGCCCTGTGGTGAGAGGGGGCCTCTGAGAGCGTGCCTGTTCTCAGTGGGTGACCATGGCCACGGCAGAGCACAGGACTGCAGGCAAGGAGGTGTCCTGAGTCCACCGGGCAGGTCCCTCCATCTGGAGAAGGTTGTCATCTTCACAAGTGCTTATGAGTTGGTGACACCCTGCCTGGTGAAGGCTCTGAATGAGGGTGGGCAGTAGAGGGTTCCCACCATCTCCCCCTCTCCTCAAGCCTTGCTGCTAGGCAAGGGCCTGAGATGCACACGTCCCGAGGAGGCTCAGGGGCCCATGTGATTCTAAGCTTTTGTGGAATATCCAGTTTGTGTTACGAGGTAGTGAGCTCCCCACTAGGAGAGGGAAGCAAGCAGAGGTCCGGTGCTCGAGCGTGGGGTGGGAAGGGTACCCTGGTCTTCCTACTCCCCCTGGTGTCAGGGCACCCCACTCACGTCCTCCTTTCCTCTTACCATGTCCCCCCCACCTCTGCCCGCAGGTGGGTTGGGTACCAGTACCCTGGCTACCGTGGGCTGCAGTACCTGCTGGAGAAGGGCGACTACAAGGACAGCAGCGACTTCGGGGCCCCTCACCCCCAGGTGCAGTCTGTGCGGCGTATCCGTGATATGCAGTGGCACCAGAGAAGTGCCTTTCACTCCTCCAGCTAGAGCCCTGACCTTCCCCCCCCCTCCCCAGGGTCAGGCAGCCCACCACCCCGGGGCCTCCTGACACCCAGAGTGAATAAAGTGTGGCTTGCAACTTGTTTGCTGTGGGTCTTTTATCCATGGTGTGCCTGGGGCACGTGTGTGTGTGTGTGTGTGTGTGTGTGTGTGTGTGTGTGTGTGTGTATGATAGAGAGAGAGAGACAGAGAAAGAGAGAGGTCTCTTGCGTGGCTAGGCTAGGTGATCACAACCCAGGAAGAGGGAGGCTGCAAAGGCCTCATTCACAGGACAAACCTCAAGTGACCTCTCAGAATCACAGCTGTTCCTGTGAGGGATAAGCGAGTGATGGCAGCCTTCTTCCTTCTAGTGGCTTATGGTGGAGGTGGATGCTGGGTATAGCTCTCCTCACCTCCCTCCTGGTAACTCTGAATATCATTTTAAATTTTAAAATGCTCAAACCTTAAGCTTCCCCTGCTATGGTTTGCACAGTCCTTAAAGATTCTTTCTAACCCCAGGACACAAATCCAGTCTCCAATACCTCTGAATGTTTCTGAGCTCTGCTCTCTGTGTTATGTGCTTACTGTATCTGGAGGCAATTTCTACGCATCGAATTCAATAAGACCCAGTTTCTCCTTTGATGTTTTTCACTGTGGGCAGCTACTAGCCTGCAGGGGACTCAAGAGCCCCACATAGACTCTGTTCATGGGCTGGCTGCTGCATCCCTGTCATCTCCTATGTATTCTGACCCTGCTGCTATCAAATCTCTACTTTGTAGGTGGGGATGACAACCCCCGAGGCTTTAGTCCTCAGGACTTCTCGGACACTCTTGTTCATCTACAGGGTCTTTAGAAATGCCCCCTCCAACACGGGAAAATGGGAAACTGAGGAGGCATCTCAGTCTGCCCCGTTGCTGTAATAAAATACCAGAAGCTGGCTACTTATAAAGCAAGAGGTCGGTTCTGCTGGCTGGCAGCCACCTCTAGGCACAGGAGTCCCTTTGGAAGGGTGACAAGGTGGAGCAATGGAAGGGAACCAACTGTGTGCAGAAGGGGCTGAGCTCACTCTGGCAAGGATGTCCCTCACCCCACCAGACCAGATTCATGGCTTCCAAGGATGGAGCCCCAATGACTTTAGGCCCCTGTCTTTTTATTAAAAAATATTTTTAGATGATTTCACTTTGTTTGGACTGCATATACATATGTGCACCTCATGCATGCTTGGTTCTGGATCCAAGAAGAGGCCACTGGATCCCCAAAACTGGAATTACAGATGATTGGAAACCACCATGTGGACGCTGGGAATCAAACTCAGATTCTCTGCAAAAGCAGCCAGCTTACCTAAGTACTTTTAGCTGCACACTTTAAAAATATTTTTCTTTATAAAAATCTAGATTTCCTTGCCGGGCGGTGGTGGCGCACGCCTTTAATCCCAGCACTTGGGAGGCAGAGGCAGGCGGATCTTTGTGAGTTCGAGGCCAGCCTGGTCTACAAAGCGAGTCCAGGACAGCCAGAGATATTCAGAGAAACCCTGTCTCGAAAAACCAAAAAAAAAAAATCTAGATTTCCAAAGAATCATGAATTCAAGGCCAGTCTAAGCTGCTAGCAAGTTCCAAGCCAAATGCATGTAGTGAGCTACTGTCTCAAAAATAAAATAAAAAAGGAGAGGTGCCTTTAGCCCGTGAGCATCTCTCCGGCCCTTCAGCACCGCCGCACACTGTGTGTGTGTGTGTGTGTGTGTGTGTGTGTGTGGTGTGTGTGTGTGTGTGTGTGTGTGTGTGTGTGTGTGTGTGTGGTGTGTGTGTGGTGTGTGGGGTGTGTGTGTGTGTGTGTGTGTGGTGTGTGTGTGTGTGGTGTGT
>CAJQZJ010018538.1:2963675-2982362 GCA_907164525.1 Lophiomys imhausi | reverse complement strand
TTTCTTACAGAACCCAGGACCACAGCCCAGGGATGGCCCCTCCCACAATGGGCGGGGCCCTCGTCCGTCAATCACTAATTAAGAAAACGGCTTGATTTTATGGAGGAGTTTCTCATTTGAGGCTCCCTCCTCTCCGATGACTCCAATTAGCCAGGACTCAGACAGCTTCTTACCAGGAGTTCTCCTTCACAGCACGGAGCAGGGAGGCTCTGCTACAGGCCTCAGGTGATAAACAACTGGTGACAGTCTTAGCTCTCAGGTTGGCTAGTGGCTTGTTAGCATCTTCCAAAATGTTTTGCCTGGAAGTCAGAAGTTCAGAATTGAACTGGGGTCCATCAGTCAGCCACCTTTCTTCCCCCAGGCTTGCAGTAGGCACTTTCTCTTTTTCTTTTTCTCTCTCTCTCTCTCTCTCTCTCGACAGGGTTTCTTTGTGTAGCCCTGGCTATCCTGGGCTCACTTTGTAGACCAGGCTGGCCTCGAACTCACAAAGATCCGCCTGCCTCTGCCTCCCAAGTGCTGGGATTAAAGGCGTGCGCCACCACCGCCCGGCTCAAGTGTTTTCTATTCGTCCATATTAACCCTAGCTCGCTCACCCTCACTAGATCTCCATCAATTCATCAACCACTCTGTAAGTGTAACTTTTATTCATCTGATTTAATTGTTGTCTCAGGCCTCTGTCAGCTAACCTAGGCCTGCCTGGTCCTGGAAGCTTTGAGCCTCCATACAACCTAGTCTAGGCCTAGAATGTTTTCAGCCTCTGAGACTTAAACTGCCGAATAAGCTCACACTTTCTAGCTCTTTCTGAACTCTAGCCGACTGATTCAACTCAGCTGTTCTGGCTTAAACTCCTCTCCAAGCTGACTGATTCAAACTGGCTTCTCTCAGCTTCTCTGAATTGCTCTGCTTGGCCTCAAGCTAACTCCAGCAACCTGTTCTAATCTTCTGGCTCCTTCTCATTCTCTGACTCATTTCTCTCTGTAAAACTCTCCTGGTAAAAACTGCCTCTGAATTCTATGAACTGAATTGTCATGAATTCAACTCCATGGGACTGCCTCAAAATTCACTGACTAATCCGAGCTCCTGAACAGAACTGACTAGAACTCAGAGATCTGCATGCCTCTGTCTCCTGAGTGCTGGGATTAAAGCATGTACCACAACATCTAGACCACTTGCTCTGTACCAGGCTCACCTTGAATTCAGATATCTGCTTGTCTCTGTCTCCTGTGATTAAAGCCATGTATGTATTCTAGCTGGATCACACAGACCAAGAAGGTCTTTCGATGTGACCTCTTGTTAGAGCAGCCATGTTCTGAATTAAAATTCCTCTACACCCCTCCCCCTCCCCTGGTAACTGTATTAGTGTATAGTGGGCTTTCCCACTTCACCTAGACAGAACCCATCCAGGCCAGCTTATCCCAGGGTCCCCAGCATGTCACACAGTCCCTGATACAGAGCAGGTGTGAGATAGCTGCTAGCTGGGCAAAGGTGTGAAGATGGTCCCTCCTTTCCTCCTGACTTCAACTACAGATGTTCTCAGTAGGAAGGGAACGGTTGAGGGTCCGCTGTGACCAGGGACCTCACTCCACCTTGACTGAATGGGGTCCTAGAACTCTGTTGAGTCCCCTTTCTCTGTTTCTCACCTTCCCACTTGCACATGCCCTCTTGGTGCAAAGACAGACCTGAGAAGAGCTTGTGTGTGAAGTTGGCTCCACTTAGCGGCACCCTTTACCACACCCACAGGCTCTCAGCAGGCACAGAAGAAACCGTCAGCGCTTGGTTTATTTGCTTTCTCAGAGGCATGGATGCCTCACACCTGACACTGGAGCCAGAGTTAGAGCTGGAAGATAGCTCACGTTCCCAGCTGTCTGTGGGTGCTTGCAGCCTCTGTCCTGTGTGAAACTCAACCTCTCTGGTGTAGAGCAGGGCACCGGGTGAAGGGGGTGGATAGCGGGGATCAAAGCCTCTTGAGGCTTCTCTTCTGTAGAGATGCTGGTGGCCTGGAATACTGACCCCAGAATTTAAAAAAAAAACCCTTTAATTATTTTATTGTTTTGCCTAGATGCATCCTTGTGCACCATGTGCATGCCTGGTATCCTCAAAGGCCAGAAGAGACCGTCAGTTCCCCTGGAACTGGAGTTACAGATGGTTGTAACTCCATGTAAGCTACCATGTAGGTGCTGGGAACTGAACCCAGGTCCTCTACAAGACTAACTGGTGCTCTTAACCACTGAGCCATCTCTCCAAACCCACACAGGTGTTTAGATAGCATTTTTTCTAATTCCTTGATCACGTCCTTCTCCTTCCTGGCCTGAAGTTTCTATAAAGGCAGATACCAGGCCTAGTTCTGCATTTGGTATTCTCAGAGCCTGGTTCATGGCTGAGCTTGGCAGTCAGTGAATGAATGAATGATTGGATGGATGAATGAATGAATGAATGACAAGAAACCTTAGCATCAGTCATGTGAAGGTAGGGGGTTATGGAGGAACCAGACAGCCAGGTTATTGAAGTCAGATGGCGTTCTGATGCTTTTCATCTACCAGCTGCTGAACAGTTGCTAGTGTCTTCCAGAGCACAGACTCTGGCATGTGTCATGGGACTCAACAGGACTCTGTGTGTGTGTGTGTTCTGCTCAGCTCAGCTGAGGGCAGTGTGTGAAGCAGGAGTCCCCAGCTCAGGACCTAGCTGGTGGGGCGTGGGAATTGAGGCCATTGCTGTCTCTGATGCTGTCAGTGTCTCTCATACTGGCCATGGGGGTGGTGGCAGGCCAGGGGCATAGAGAGAGGCTTCCTTCACTCCGGGACCTCTCTGTGTATCATGGGGTTGTCCCCTGCATCACAGCATCAGGGTGACAAACAGGGATGTCTCCAAAATTGACCTTGTCAAGTGGCCCTGCTGAGAGCTGTAGGTGTTAGTGGTCGTTAGGCTGAGTGGGTAGGTACTTAGGCATGACAGTGGATAGGGCCAGGCAGCCTTACTGTGGTGGGGAGCGGGGAGACACTTGTCTCCTATGTGAAATGCTTTCAAGTAAGCTTTTTGGAATGGCAGGGCCAAGAGTCAAGTCAATCCATGCTAAGATGGAGAAACTGAGGTCCAGAGCCTCAGTCCCCTGGTCTGATCCCCTGTCCTTCCACAGTCCAAGACACACATTTAGTGTGTACACATATGTTTGATGTGCTTCTACACAGCCACTACTATAAGTGGATGGGGTGGGGCTTCCAGGTAGAGACAGAGTTTAGGGGGCAGGTGGATCCTCATCAACCCAGAATGGTGGCATGTATCTGGAGTCCCAGCACTTGAGTCTTGGAGGTGGAAGGGTCAGAAGTTCAGGGTCTTTGTTGGCTACTAAGGGAGCTCAAGGCCAGCCTGAATTGCATGAGATCCTATCTCAAAAAAGTAAACAGAAAGAAAGAGTCAAAAGAGAAAAAGGAAGGGAGTTCTGTAGTGTTTTCTTACGTACACCATCCACATGTGGCTGCTCACGCACACATGTATTCTCCCATTCTGCACACAACCCCCAGTCTTTCCCTTTGTTCATGGTTTCATTTGGGGACTGCTCACCGTCTTTCGGCCTCAGACTGGGGGCTGAGGGGAGTGAGGTGAGGCAAGGTGGAACAGGCACCTTCATTAGCCAGGGGACATTTCTGAGGTGCTGATGACAGCCCCATTTGGCTTCTTAACTGGATTTTAGCCTTGATTTATGCAGGAAGTTAAAAAAATGAACAAGAAAACCAACACACACACACACACACACACACACACACACACACACACACATACACGGCTCCAGGAAGGTACCAGGGGGACAAAAACATCCACTACTGCTTCTCTTTGACACCAACTTTCCCAGGCTACTGTGAACCATGAAGTCCTGGACAAATTTGAAGTGAGAGTGTGACCTGGTGCCATGGCCTTGAGGACAGCACATCTGGCTAATGTGGGCTGTTGAGACTGGCCTCCACTGGGTGGAAAATATGAGCAGACTTTACTGTGTGTCTGGGGACACCAGGGTGCAGGGTGAGACCTCTAAGAGCCTGTGTGGGAGACTCGTATGAGTCTTCTATGCGAGCACACTCAATGGTCCTGTCCTTCCTGACACATGTGCCCATGAGTCAGAAGGCATTCTTCTGCTTTCTGCTTCAGATATTTTTGTTTACAGAGTTCTCACAGATACTGTGTTCTGTTGTAACCAGTTTTGTTTGTTCAGAAAAATGTGGTATGCACCTGTGTGTGTCTGTGTGTGGGTGTGTGTGTGTGTGTGTGTGTGTGTGTGTGTGTGCTAGCTGACACATAAAAACAGGCTCAGATGTGATCTATGGGAAACTGTATGATGCTTCGATCCACACAGCTTTCTTATTTACCTATTTATGGGCAGTGCTAGGGATTGAATATAGAGCCTTGCAGATGCCAACCAAATGCTTGACCACTTACAGCCCTGGTCCTCTTTCTGTCCCTCCCCATACCTTTCAACTTTTTCAAAATCTCATTTTCAGACAGGGCTTCAGAAAGTTGTGCAGGCTGGCCTTGAATTTGCACTCCTTGGGCATATGTTGAGACAGGCTCAGAGGGGCTGAGAGACTTGTGAACTTTCACAGGGTGTGACTGACTGGATTCTGCTGGGGACCTGCCCAACTCATCCTGTAGTCCCCACCATACAGCCTGTCCCTCTCTCCTGTGCCTCAAACTGAACCCCAAGCTTGGCCCCCCACTGTGTTTTTGTAGGGAGTGGACCTCATAGAAACTGGACCATAAGGCCTCTCAGAAACTACCACCAAGTGCTGGTATCTTGGCAACCACAGGATCAAAACAAGCTTGGAATAAAAGATGGAAAAGAGGAGGAGGGAGGAGCTCTCTGGACCCCATCACCCTCACAGTGACCCACTGTGGGAGCCAGAGCACCTGAGTCTGTGGTTTGCATCTTGTCTAAGGAATTCCCACCCCCCCTAAAATTGTTTACTGCCCCAAACTGTGCCCAGAGCAGAGAAGCACATTTTAAAATACACAGGAGATAGTGTCCCTGTGGGCATGGGTTCTGGGGACGACAAAGCAAGCAAGGACTTGGATACCCTGGGGGCCAGGAACACCTCAGCTGGGGAGCAACTCAGTGGGGGAGCACTTAAAGTGGGGAACTTAACAATGAAGAACACCTAGGGCCAGGGAGCATCTAAGGTTGGGGAATACCTATGGTGAGGAGCACCTAAAGTGAGGGCATTTCAGTAGGGAGCATTCCAACTGGGGAAGTTAACAATGGGGAGCTCCTGGGAGTGGTAGAGAGCACCTGGGGTGGAGGGTGTCTGGAGTAGGGAGCACCTGGGGTGAGGAACACCTAGGGTGGGGAGCATCTGGGGTGGGGAGCACTTAGGGTGAGGAGCGTCTGGGAGGGGCATCTGGAAGAGCTGGACAGTCTCTGAACTATAAACTTCAGGGACCCCAGAGGTCCCTGAGCCTCAGCCGGGTGGTCCTGTGGCCCCTATTGATGGAACCCTAGAAGGTGTAGCTATGGAAGATTATCCCACTGATGGTCTCAAAACTTTAAGAAAGAGATTGCTCCCTGGCTAGGGCCACATGGGGAAATGTGTAAGAAGACCAAGCATGTATGAGGAAGGTTGGAGCCTAGAACACTGCCCATGGAACCAGAGGACCGACCTACCTGTGGGGGTCTCAGAACCCACGACCATGGTTGATGCTTGAGGGTGTGGGAGGGAGAAGCCCAACCTCTCGGCCCCAAATGAGCACAGATATCATCAGTGCACGTGGGCCCCCCTATATCTGTGACCCAACACCCTCTGAATCAACTAACGTTGGATCAAAACCACCCACGAGGTGTCACATGTGCATTGAGCATTGTGGTGGCTTCAATGAAATGTTCCCCAGAGTCCTGGGCATTTGAAGACTCCAATCGTAGTTGGCACTGTTTCTAGAGCATTGGGTGGCATGGGAGGGGATTAGGCTTTGGGGGAAGTATGTCATTAACTGTGGACTTTGAGGGCTTAAAAGACCTTGTACTAGTTGGCTCTCGCTGTTTCTCGTTTGCAGTTAAGGATGTGAGCTCTTGGCTTGCTGGTCTGACTGCTTGCTGTCATGCTTCTCCACCGTGATGGCCTCATCCCTCTGGAATCATAAGCCTAAATAAACCCTCCATCTCTAAGTTGCCATGGTCCTGATGTCTTACCATGAATACATACATTTATGACTACTTTTTTCCCCCCTGAGCAGCAGTATTTGTTTTTCTCTTTTTCTTTTTTTTTATGTTTATTACTTCAGGTTACATCTCCATCACAGTACCCTCTTTCTACCCCTTCCAATCCTGCCCTCCCACCCTCTACCCCCATCCCTTCCACCCCACTCCTCAGAATGGAGAGTCCCTACATATCAGTCCCCCACCCCAGTTCAGCAGTCATATGAGGGCCAGGAGCCTCCTCATACACTGGGGGCCTACAAGGCAGCACCACTAGAGCAAAGTGTCTCACTGACAGGTAACAAAGTCTATGTTCCTGTTCCCTTTGGTGTATTGGTTGTAATATAGTTATCCTGTACTATATGGCTAAAATCCAACTATAAGTGAATAGATGCCATGTGCATCCTTCTGAGTCTGGGTTAGCTCACTCAGGATGAGCTTCTCTAGTTCCATCCATTTGGCTGCAAATTGCATGATTTTGTTGTTTCTGATGGCTGAGTAGTATTCCATTGTGTAGATGTACCACAGTTTTTTTTTAAACCATTCCTCGGTTGTGGGACATCTGGGTTGTTTCCAGTTTCTAGCTATTACAAATAAGGCTGCTATGAACATAGATGAGGAAACGTCCTTGTGGTTTGGTGAGGAGTCATTTGGATGTATACCCAGAAGTGGTATGGCTGGGTCCCTAGGCAGAGCTATTTCAAGTTTTCTAAGATATCGCCATACTGACCTCCAGAGTGGTTGTACAAGCTGGCACTCCCACCAGCAATGGAGGAGTGTTCCCCTTTCTCCACACCCTCGCCAGCATGTGCTGTCATTTGAGTTTTTTATCTTAGCCATTCTGACAGGTGTGAGATGGAATCTCAGAGTTGTCTTGAGTTGCATTTCTCTGATGATTAAGGATGCTGAGCATTTCTTCAAGTGTCTCTCAGCCGTTATGGATTCCTCCTTTGTGAATTCTCTGTTTAGCTCTGTTCCCCAGTTTTTGATTGGATTATTTGGTTTCTTGGCACTTAATTTCTTGAGTTATTTGTAAATTTTGGATATTAACCCTTTGTCAGATATGGGGTTGGTGAAGATTTTTTCCCAATCTGTAGGCTGCCGTTTTGTTTGAATGACAATGTCCTTTGACTTACAGAAGCTTTCCTGTTTCATGAAGTCTCATTTATTGATTGTTTGTCTTAGAGCCTGAGCTGTTGGTGTTCTGTTCAGGAAGTTGTAACCTGTGCCAATGAGTTCGAGGCTTTTCACCACTTTCTCTTCTAATAGATTTAGTGTGTCTGGCCTTATGTTAAGGTCTTTGATCCACTTGGACTTAAGTTTTATGCAAGGTGATAAGTATGGGTCGAATTTCATTCTTTTACATTTTTGATCACTTTTACCTGAAGTTGTTCTCTGGATCAGGTAACAAAGACCATAATACTTCAGCTAGGGTCCCACTGTCAGCCCCTGAGATGACTGTGTGGTGTGGGTGGGGTGGGATTCTGTGCAAATGCTGTATCTGTCCAAATGCCTGGCTAGCAACATTGTATCCAAGGGCTTGGCAGCCTTCTTTTATCTTCTTTATGGTCTTAGAACCAGCCCCAGACATCAGGGGACTGTCCTGACAGTGGCATCAGCTGAGGGTGTCATTTACACCTTCACCTGCCAGGACCGTGTGATGGATGTGATGGTGGTGGAGGTGTGGCAATGGCATCACCTGATATGGTGAGCCATTTGGATCCTCACAGCTAAGGAGAAAGAGCACAGATAGGTCTAGTCATTTTCTAAAGTCACCCAAACATGACTGGAGAGCCAGCCCTGAGACCAGTGTGGCTGTTGTAGAGTTATGCCACCAGCCACTGTGTGGACCAGGTAGGCAGAGACTGGAGCAGGGACACCAGGAGCATTGTCCAGCCTGCAGTGGAGGGATGCTCACAGGCCATGCGGGAGTAGGGTTCTGGGTCCAGTTCTGGAAAGAAGTGAGTTGTCAGGGAACCCTGAATGTGGAGGTCTTCAGGGCACCAAAGCTGGGAGCTACAGCAGGCACTGGAGCTGGAGACTCAAATCCTCCCCTGCCCCTTCTCTTCCTTCCTCTCTCTCTCCTCTCTCTCCTCCCATCCCCTCACCCTCCATTATTTTATTCCTCCCTTCTCTCTCCCACACTCAAGTCTTGTTATATGACCGGGCTACAATCCCCCAGCCCCAGTCTCCCAAGTACAGGACTCACAGGCACGTACAGGTTCACCCATCATACGCTAGATGTTATTTTCAATGTTATGAGACACCCATTAGGGAGCTGACATGGTTGTTACAAGTTTGCAGATGAGGTCGCAGAGGCCCAGAGACAGGTAGTGATGCTCCGGGGCCACACAGCTGTGGAGTGCGGAGCGCATTAACCCAGGACGGGTTGTTTGCTGAGCCTGTGTGTTGAGCCCATGAGAGCAATGCTGCATAACAAACATATCTGCACTCTATGCCACAGGACAGCCAACACTTATTATGCTCCTGTGTATCCTGGGAGTGGGCAGGAACACCCTGCTCCATGTCGAGAGTCCCCTCATTGAGTCTCAATGGGTATATTCTTCTCTCGTTGATGGTGATAGATGAGCAGGTGAGTGGAAATATGCCATCTCTCTTGAAGTCTAGGCTCAGGACTAGCAAATGGTCACTTCTGCCTCCTGTTATCCATGGGTGTAACCTGAACTCACTGACTCCTATTATGCAGAGAGCATGGTGGAGGGTGGCAGGGACTTTGTAAGCAACTTTTTACCACTGTGACAAAAATGCCTGAGACAAAGATTATAAGGAAGAAAGGTTTGTTTTAGCTCCAGGCTTTGCAGGTTTCCATCTAAGCTGTTGAAGCTTTTCACGTTGGGCCTGTGGTGCAAAGTACATGGATGATGGGAGCCAGGAAGTGTGTGTGTGTGTCCGTATATCCCCTTTACGGCCCGGTGACCTAACTTCCTCCCACTAGGCCCTGCCTCCTAAGGCACAACAGACTAGATCCTGAGCCTTCAACACATGGGTCTTTTAGAGCTCTTGCATCCAAACAGTAACCAATATGAGACACACCGTGGCTTCCCCCTTGCTCCCTCCCTGTGGAGAACTGGCTGCCACACTGTGAGAATTCTCAAACACCTATGGAGAGGCCACACGGTGAGGACCTGCAGCTGCAGCTGTGTGTGAACCACTGTGAAGGTGGGAACACCTGACTGGACTCAGGGGAATCTGTGGGTCACAATCCAGGCCTGAGCCACCCCGTCTCTGTGGATTGTTCTCAGCTGCGATCTACAGGCGCCTCACACAGCAGCAGCCAAGGAGCCCTGTTCCTTCATCGCCATTCCGGACACGTGCTGGCAAGGGTTTGAGGGGGGCTGTTCCATCTTCTCCTCTGGCTGCCAGCAGCATCCCTGCAATTTCCCAAGATTGGGGGACCAAAAATACCCGTGGCAAACTGTGGTTGTTAGAAGACACCTGCTCCTCAGAGGCCCAAAGTGGGCAGATCTCAAAAGGAAAGAAAAGGATCAGAGGCAGGGACAGCTGTGTGGGGACCAAGCCAGCACCGAGGCAGGCTCAGCTTGTTGCTGGGGTCCCTCTATGGGGCTGAGGGAGTGAAGAATCTGAGCACAGATGGACAGGGCCAGTTAGGAGGAGCTGCTGAGGCTCTGCAGGGGCTCCTGAGATACTTACACCCAGTGCATTCCAATGGGCATCTTCCTCCTTAACTGGACTGGATAGAATCACCTAGAAGACATAGTTCTGAGTGTGGTGTCTATGAACATGCTCCAGGGAGGGTTAGACTTAATCTGAAGGTAGGTGGCACCGTCCCACAGGCTTGGGACCTGGACTGAAGGAAAAGGAGAAGCTGAGAGGACCAGCCTTCATCTCTTTCTGTCTCCTGACGGCACACACGACGTGGAAGCAGTTTCATACTGTCACCATGCCAACCCACCATGACTGCTGAGCCTCGCCTGCGGCTGTAGTAAACCCACCTGATTTTGCCAGTGTTTTGGGCAGCAACAAGGACAGCAGCTAATGCGGTACAAGGAGCGGTAGGCTCTGGAGACTTTGCACCACAGCCTGGAGCTTGGGCTGCTGAGACTTGGGCTCGTGGCCAGGTAGGGCTGGAGACAGTGTGGCATTCACAGGGCACAGCAGACCTCACTGAGAATCTTAGCATGATGCTTGTTAGCTACTCTCATTTGGATCTGGAATGTTCCCCAGAGTCCTGCATGTTGTCATCAGGGTACGGCTAACTGTACCTCCACCCACCCTCATACCTTGTATCTCTGCCAGAGATCTGGTGCCATAGTCCTGGTACAAAAAGAGACCCTCTAGGGTGTGTGTAAATGGTTCCAAGCCATCTACTGCAGTGTCTGATAAGGTTTAAAAGGTAGGAATCTTCTTTGAGGCTGGGTTAACTACCCAGTCTCATCTTGATGTTAAAAGCCAAACACAGTCTCTTTTTTGTGTGTCTGAAATAAATTCTAATCTCCCAACTCTAGAGGATATCCTGGAATATACAGGTTAAAGGCTATGCTTGGGAAGCAAAGCAGGCTGGGAACCTTCCCACTCTGTCCTTAATCTATACTTCCCTGAGCCTGGTGGGGGCATTGCCTTTGACAGCAACATCTCTTTCTTGGTGTCCCCTCATTGCCAATCCAAACCTTTCTTTGGATTCCTATGTAGATGCTGGGGGGCGGGGAGAAATGAATAGGGAGAAAATATGGAGAGAGAGGGAGAGGGAGAGAGAGAGAGAGAGAGAGAGAGAGAGAGAGAGAGAGAGAAATACCAGCCACTTTGGATCCAATCACCTATCACTGCACTGTTCTTACTGCCTTAGAGAGGGAGTATTGCAGAGGTTGAAGAGGAAGGGAAAGGATATTGTATCAACTCCTGGATCCACCCATGCCTGAAACAAGATAACATTTCTCCATCCTGCTTAAAACCGTCTGCACTGAAGCCCTGAGCTCTGACTGTTTTCATTTCTTAATCTCACTTAAACACTGGCGAAGGAAGCCGCAGACGAGTGTCCAGGCCCTGAGGTGTGGGTCAGTCTGGGCCGGGCATCAAGTTGTTAGGCGGCCAAACTATCTGCTGTCACGGTATGGCCTGGAAGTCTGCTCTGCTGCCCCCACAATCCGGGGCCCTGCATCCTGACTTCCCCAGCCTCAGTTTCTTCCTCTGTAGATACCGATGTCTTCATTCCAGCCTGGAACAAGGGAGGACTGACTGAGGCCACAAATATTGAATGTGCAGCCTAGTGCCCAGCACAAAGGAGGTATGTCCAGCTGGAGCTGTCTGCCTGCCCATCCCTGAAGCGTCCTGCCTGCCTTTTCTCCAGCCTGACCCACTTTTACCCACACTTGGCCATAGGCCCAGGCCGTGGCCTATTTTAGATACACCTCTTTTTTTTCTCCTCCTCAGAGAAAAAAGAACCTTGCACAGGCAGCCTTCAAACAGGGGGGTTATTGTGGGGATGAGATGGCAGGGACAGTATGGGGCTGGAACTGGCTTCTTGTAGAATGTTGTCCTCTGCCCCTCCATCTGAGGGAAGGGTCCTGACCATGCCTGAGGACGACCACACCTCAAAGCATGATGGGAGGTGAAGCCCTCTCTGCCACTGTGGGGAAGGGATGAGTGGGTCAGTTTGTGCTGATAGTTTGGGTTCACGGTCTAATAGCTGGACGGTTCCTCATGGCCACCGTGAGGCTGGGATGCTTGAGTGGAACGGTGTGTGTGTGACTGTGACCTACCAACACTGGATGCTGAGAGAGCAAACAGGCTCCCAGGGAGCAGAGTCCAGCAAGGAAGCCATGATGGGGAAGACAAAAGCCACTGAGGAAAGAGCTCCTAGGACCAGGCTACTGCCCTGGAGGTGCCAAGGTCGAGAGCTGGGCTGGTTGGTTGGGAAGAAGGCTGCACTTGGCATGCAAGGGCTATGTATAGTGTCTGCCTAGTAAGGACAGACTTTCAGCTGTGGCTTGATCCAGGATCTTCAATGCTATCATCAGATTCTCATTCCTCTCTCGGTTTAAGGAAGACTATTCTTTCTGTAGCAAGGGCGCTTGGCTCTCAGAGGCCCAGAACCTTGTACTGGTCTTCGAATACCTACACCTTGGATGATTGTGAGGCCTTGTGCGTGCGTGTGTAAACACACACACACACACACACACGCTTCCACCACGCCTGCTATCACCATCTTCCTTTATATGCAGAAACAGAGCCCCCGATTCACGAGAGTGCAGACCTTCTCACTCGCGCCCATTTTCCAGATTTCCAGGAAGCTGCCTCCACACCCGGGATGCAGAGTGGAATGTCCTTGCTTATCTGGCATAGTTGGAGCAGCCGTCAGCCTGGCCACTCACTGGCCTAGGTGTGGGGCAGCCTTGGTGTCCCAGGCTTGGATCCCTGAGAATGGTCAGGCTTCCCACCTGGAGTTCAGGATGAACTCTGCTGGAAACTGCTGCTGCTGCTGCTGGGGTGTGGGCTTCTTCGAGGGACATGACTCCAAGATGCAAACTGGAAATGAGATGGGATCCTAATAAGATCCCTGGAGTCCCTGGACAAAGCTACACCTGAAGATCAGCCCTTGGACAGTTCAAACAGAAGCTGAGTACATCCCCTTTCCTCAGCTCAAGTTCTCTGTCACCTGCCATTGACAACATTCTATCTGCATTTTAGGGTTCTGGGCATCTTAGGAGATGGTTGGTTGAATATATTTGTTGGTTGGCCAAATAGGAAGTCTAGCAGTCTCTACTATTTGCAAGATTCAACCTCAGACGGCGTTGGGCTCATCTTGGTGGCAGGTTCCTGGGCTGCGTTCAACCACTTTATCTGATTTTATTATTCAATTGTTTTGATTGTGAGGTGCTGGGAACCAAAGCTAGGGTTTTGTGAACACCCAGCAAACACTGTACCCTTGGGGTGTATTTTATCCGTCATTTTCCCTAAAGATTTTAAGAGTTCAGTCGCCCCCGCTGGAGTGGAATGAACAACTTGCGGACTTAGAAACTAAGTGAGTGACAAAGACAAATGATGCTGGGTCCCAGCTGAGCTGGCTGGGCTCACTCCCTTTTATGGTAATGGACAGCGTGTGCCTTACTGTCTTTAAGTGCCACCCATGTCACCAAGTCACTGCAAGAACTTGGCCCTTGCCAAGCGAGAAGCAGATGCTTCTGTGGAAACTGGGAGGGTGGGGGGTTGGCCAAGTTGCCCACTGTGGGAACTGCAGGGTCTGGCCCTATCATGGCAAATCACTCCTTCATCGGCCAGCTGGCTCCTAGCCCTTTGAGCAGGGCGGGCCTCCAAGCTTTGAAGTAATTAATTTTGCGACATGGCAAGGAGACAGCAAGATTTAGAGCAGAGTCAGCGACAGATGGCCCCGGGAGGAAACCAGATCCCCTGGGAGACTGGATGGTGGTAGAGGGAGGTGGGCCTGTGTGTGTGCCTGTTTGCCTGTGTGTACATGTGTGATTATATGTACGTGTGTACACATGTGGGCCTGTGTATGCACCTATGTGTGCATGTGTGTGCCTGTGTATGTGCATATCCTGTGCCTGTGGGGGAGGAGAGGGTGTGTGCCTGTGTGTGTGTGTGTGTGTGTGTGTGTGTGTGTGTGTGTGTGTCTGTGTACCTGTGTGTGTGGCTGTGTGCCTGGGTGTGAACAGCTGTGGCCCCTCAGCAGCTCCTTCTCTCCTGGGGAATTATGAATGTCCCATTTCTCAGTGATTTCCAGGGTGTTTGAGCTGAAGAAGAAGGTGTCAGTTGGTAGAGACGGGAAGTGATAAAACCCTAGACAAGATGGGCGTGGCTCCATGCCTGTATGAGCTCTGAACAGCTGTGCTTTGGGCTGTTGGAGTTTCTGGATCAGGGGAGGGACCACCCTGGGGTGCTACCATCTCCCTGAGGTGCCACCAACATCTCAGCACTGTCCTCCCCAGCCTGGTCAGTCTCCCCAGTCCCTGAAGACCCCACAACTTCCCCCTTCCAAGTCAGCCTCTGCTTGCACCAAGACTGTCAAGAACATTCACCTGGCTGCCACCAGCCTCCACCTAGTGCCTCCCAGACTCTTCCCCAGGCTCTCAGGGTGTAGGTGAGCTTGTGTATGGAGCACCCAGGAACCCTTACAATCACCACCCCATCCCTCCCTGCCACCTTCTCATGCTACCTTTGCAGTTTTCTACCTCTGTGCTTTGGGAAAGGCTGATCCCTCTGCTTGTCATGCCCTTCCATCTCTTTGTTTGTCCAGAAAGCCCTGGCCAGGGTCATGGTCTCCTCTACAGCTCTCCCTCATGTCCATCCTGAGCTGGAAGTGTTCCTGTCAGTCTGACCGCATGCTATCAAAGCACCAGTGAGTATGCATTCTCCTGAGGAGAGAAAGGGCACTTCCAACCCCTAGGCCAATGGTGGGGCTGGAGGAGAACCTTGGAGGGGGGCAGTTTCTTCTCCACTTGCTGTGGCTTCACCTCCTTGCTCAGTTCCAGAGCCTGTGCCTCCACTCTGCAAAGGAACTGCAAAGCACATCCAACAGCAGGTGGAACTTTGGGCTGCAGGCTGCATTGTGAGACTCAGTGGACCAAGAGAACAAAAATGGAAGAGATAATGGGCCTAGATGACCTTTGGAACTCTCTTGGTATCCTTCCCAGTTGCCACGAGTACACAGGAATTCCCCCTTATGCAAGGGATATGTTCAGGCCTGTTCTGTGGAGCCTCGAAAGTGGCGGTACTGGCCTTGTGTACACAGTGATGGCTGGTCGTCATAGTAACTGGGCTGGATTTGGGGTCACCCAGGAGACAGTGGTATGCCTATAAGGGGGTTTTCAGAGAGGCTTAACTGCAGAGGGAGGACCCACCCTGAATGTGGGCTGTACCATCCCTGGGCCACAGTCCTGGGACAAACAAAAAGAAGAATCATGCTGAGTGGACTCCAGAATTGAGCTCTCATTGCTTCCTGACTGGGATGCCATGTGAGCAGCAGCCTCCACGCCAGCTACCTTGTCTTGCCTTCCATGCCACGACACACTGTGCCCTGGAACTGTGAACCACGACGACCCCTTTCCTTCAGTTGCAAGTATTTTGTGACCGCAATGAGGCAAGTGGAGAGGGTTTAGAGTCACCCATGTTTTCCTGTGTTGCTGGGGATTTCTTTCCCAGGGTGCTTTGCTGACTGATGCTAGTTGATGTTTCTAGGAGGCAAAGGGGAGGTGTTTGGGTGAAGTTAGACGCTGGCTTCCTGCCGGCCTCGAGCTCTTTGGACAACTGAGCTCTTGTGTCTGTCACTGCACTGTGTGAAGTCTGGGAAGGAGGGTCTAACGTATTTTATCCTCTTTTACCCTGGAGTTCTACCAAATGCCATGTTGGCTGGTCTTCTGTCAACAACACAAACTAGAGTCATCTGAAAGGAGGGAGCCTCAATTGGGAAAATGCCTCTGTAAGATCCAGCTGCAGGCATTTTCTTGATTAATGATTTGGTAGAAGGTCCAACCTATTGCCAGTGGGGCCATCCCTGGGCTGTGGTCCTGGGTTCTATAAGAAAGCAGGCTGAGCAAGCCACGGGGAGCAAGCCAGTGAGCAGCGCCCCTCCGTGGCCTCTGCTTCAGCTCCTGCCTCCAGGATCCTGCCCTGCTTGAGTTCCTGCTCTCACTGCTTTTGAAGATGAACTGTTATGTGGAACTGTGGGGGAAACACACCCTTTCCTCCCATAGTAGCTTTTGGTCATGTCTCATCACAGCAATACAAACTCTGACTACGACAGATGTACCAAACTATAAGCGTCCTTCTGGAATGTGGGCCCATATGTGTGGCTCTTGGAAGTGGTCAGGCCACCCTGACTCTCCCCTGGAGTCATCTGTTCAGCCAACTGTAGGACTTTCATTAATGCATCCAACAATTGGACCCCTAAGTGTACTGAGATCACAAATGTCCCTCTTTTTCTTTTTAAAGTTGTTATTTAATTTTAACTGTGTTGGTGTTTTTGCCTGCAGGGGTGTCTGTGCACCACATGTGTGCAGTGCCCTCAGAGGTCAAAAGAGGGCACCAGATTATCTGGCACTGTAGATACATATAGATGGTTTTGAGCCACAGTGTGGGTGCTGGGATTTGAACCCGGGTCCTCTGGAAGAGCAGCCAGTGCTCTTAACCGCTGAGTCATCGCTCCTGACCCCTCATTCTCTTACAAGTGTCAGCTCTCTGTGGTTCTGACAGTCGTTTTATCTCCTGCTTCACAGGCTCCAAGAAAAACATGTCAGATTGTTCATTCGTGCCTCACCAGCTGTCCTCTGCTCTGGCTTACGGCCTGGACATGCTCCCTTGCAACAGAAAGCAGAACCAGGCCCGGGACCCAGGTTTGACAGCACCCCCTCCTTTGCCGGGACCCCTCACTCCTCTCTCAGTATGGCTGCAGCAAGAGTTAGGAGATTCCCCTCTGACTCACGTTTAGGTTTCTTGCAACAAGAATCTGTTAATTTTATTTCTGTGAGGTTTTTACAAATCCATCTACACTATGTGCCATTTAAAAGACCTAAACACAGGCTTATACTTATCCCTTGTAAATGTCACTGTCTAGGATTTGCCTTCTGAGTCCTTCTATGCTCCTGATTCTGCAGCCTTTCATATTTTCAGTCTCCAAATGGACCCTGTGTACACAGCACAGTATGGCACGTGACCTTTGGCATGATAGTCTGTGTGCTTGCTATCCAGTGTCTCCACTAATAACCAGATTTTTCTCTTGTAAATTCCCCTCCTCAGTCTTTAGGGAGTGTCACTAGACTTGACTCTACCTCCATCCCATGATGAGCACATGACTAAGGTCTGGCCAATGGGACGTGCTAACCAACTTCCCATTCCTGATCTGGGAGATACTTCAAGACTTCATTGAGACTTGTCCCTCAGGGGAACCTGAAAGGTTGTGGAGGCTGTTAGGTAGCTGTGACTCCCCCCCACCCCAGCACCAAGTAAGCAGGGGGGCAGTGGCATACACCTGAAATCTCAGTGTTGGAGAAAAAATTCAGTTTTAATGTATTTATAATAAACTCTGAGTCACCAATGATGTGATGGTGTTGCCTTAAGAACAGAAATAAAAGCCCTTTGCCCTGGGGTCATTAACCAAGACTGAGTCCAGACTGGAATTCCCTACCTCTCTCTCCGGTGTGTTTTCTCTCTTCTGCCTGTTGTAAGAGTCTGAATATATGCCTGCCTGAAGGCTGTCAGTGAGCCTGTCCCTGTGTCTATGTGTGTGCAAGACTCTGTATGTCTGTCCCTCACAAAGGGCCTGGCTCTGTATTTACTGAACAACACAGAAATCACTGCATGGGGGAAGAATGGGATACTTTATAGAAATCTTTAGCAGAGTTTCACGAGTCACTGGGTCCAGTAGATTCCAACTGACCCAGAAAGCAAACATCACTTTTTATCAACTGATATCCAAGTGTTCTGTTTAACATGAATTCCTACCCTCCAGGAAGCAATTGCTACCTTCAAATTTAAACTTTAGAATCCAAGCTGAAAAAGCACAGGTCATCTCCATTTTCAGGTGGATATTCATTTTAGAAGGTTTCTTTCAACCTCTGTTTTTGCTGCTTTCAGCAAATGCTTATTAGAACTTGGATGCATTACTCTGGTTCAGGGCCTGAAAGAGCACATAACTTAAGATCACACCTTAGATTGTAAAAACTGATTTCATGGGAAATCCAAGGCAAGTAGAACTGGTTGTTACATTGTTCCCTTTAAAGGCAGGTTAAACCGACTGGGCGAGCACACAGTAGGATAGCAGTCTTAAGTGACCTCAAGGGGGTCATATTAACTTGGCTGTGGGTTCAGCAAAAGTTCCAGCATCTTAGGATATGAGAGATATTTTTGTTATGTAATGTAGCTGGCAGGGCAAAACACTGGAGAGGTGGAGGCAGAGGGGTCAAGGTTCAAGGTCAAGTTCTGGGTTATCAGGCTACAAAGTAGGTATCTACTCTGAAGACACAGGAGGAGAAAAACAATCAAAGTCGCTCCTTTCTGATTTTTTTTTTAAATCTTGATTTTTTTTTTTTTGAGGGCAGACAATAAGACCATCTATCCCTGGGGCCCATTTCCAGAGCACCTGTGGCTATTCAGTTTGGATTCTAAAGTTCAAATATGAAGTTAGCATTTGCCTCCTGAGGGGGAGGGGAAAACCCTTCAGCTCAAATTCTGGATCCTGAACATGGAGAACATTAAAGCTGGGATGTGGCAGGAATGAAGGGTTAGCTCATTGGATAAAGCCCTGGTCCCAAAAGGTGAGGAGCTGAGTTAAAGTTCCCAGAGCCCACAGAAAAGCTGGATGTGGGGAGCAAGCATCTGTAATCCCAGCTCTCATACTGTGACATGAGGGGGGATACTATAGACACCAGGAGCTCTGGCCAGCTAGCCTGGCAGAGAGCCTGTTTGAACCGAGGTGGAAAGTGAGGACTGACAGGACATCTGTGTTATCCTCTGACCTTACACACCTGCCATCACACACACACACACACACACACACACACACACACACACACACACAC
>CAJQZJ010018538.1:2938710-2957900 GCA_907164525.1 Lophiomys imhausi | reverse complement strand
CACAGATACACACACACATACACCACACATACATATACCACATATACGGCTTACGTATCTCCTGAAGCCTAAAACACCACCATGTATGTGGTTCTCTCTAGAATTTGACTCCATTCTCTGCACCTTTTGTTGTTTAACAATGCAGCCTACACTTTCTTTTCCAGGCTCTACCAAATGGCCCAAGTCTCAGGGTGAAACGTATCCAGCTCCCGAAAGCAAAGCTTCCCAGGAGTGACTGAATTAAGCTTAGTAATCAGAATGTCACTTCTGATGCCCCAATCCACATATACACACACATCACACATACACATACCGCACACACATATACACATATACCAGTAATCAGAATGGTGGGGGCACTTCAAGCTTGAATTCAGACCTGCATGGAGCCTCTTGGCTTCCCTGTGATCCCAAGCATGGCCGCTAAGCAGGGTAATTGCTGCAGTTTAGCACACACTGGCAATGTTCACAACTGTGGAGAGGCAAAGAAAGTGTCAAAGGGGTCTAATCATGTGGTAGAAATGAGAAAATGGGAGGGAGTGAGGTGGCCCTTCATGGACTGCTTCCCCCGAGACCAGCCTCAAGGGAAACCAGGGTACTTTTACTCAGACCGCTGTCAACGAAACAGAGGTGGGGGTATCTCTGAAGTCCTAGGAGAAAACCCACCTATCAGGGGTTTGGAAGGGTTGTTTGGAACCAGAACCCTAGGGGAGGGGAATCTGACCTTTCCAGTGCCACATAAGGCAGAGGAAGAGCCAGGTGTGCACGTGGCCTGGGGTCCCACAAGGGATCTTGGTTCTGGGAAGAAGGTGTGTGGGATGGAGTGTTTTGGGATGGCATTGAGAACCCCAGGAGCCATGTAAAATCTGGCGTCAACCTTCCTCTGCCAAGTGTGAGTGGATCTGATTGTGTGGCTGCATTTGGTGTTTGCTTCCGTATTCTGAGGTCCTCTGAGGACATAAGGATCAGGTTGGGGAGGCCCTTATAGCAAGAGAAAGGAGAGTTGAGGCTCTAGAGGCGGAGAATTCACCCCCAAACTGGCTGTCAGTGAAAATCCAAGGCCTGATCCAATAGGCCATCGCAACCACGTGGACCTGGAAGTGGACTCTTGCCCAGTTAAGCCTCCGGAAAGACTCTAGATTGTACCTTGTGAGACCCTGGGAGGTGGACCCTGCAGAGCCCCACCTAAACTCCTGACTCAGAGACTGGGGTACAGCCAGTGGGAGCTGCATGGACCTGTCAAGAGGGCATCCATACTGCCACACAGCAGCAACTAACCCAAGTGGAGTCAGACCAGGAGCCCAGTGGTCCCGCAAGGTCTCTTCCAGAACCTTCCCTAGATGAGGACGGGGTGGAGCCTCTGGGAACTGGTGAGTAGAAGGAGTCGCTGAGAAGGCAGCCAGCACACATCTTGCTTCTTGGGTGCCGAGTGTGATCCCAGGAGCCCTGGCTCCTACTCCCCAGTAGGTGTTTATGGCTGTAGCAATGCTTCTAGACCAAAGGTTCAGCTGGGGAAAGTCCTGGCCATGCCCTCTGTGCGCACATGGCAGTAATAGGGCCGATGGGGCCACGGCAGCAGCAGCCAGTGCCTCTGTCCTCCGCTGCTCCACAGCGGCCTGGAGAACTTTGGCCCTGGGCCAATCAGCTCACCGTCTAGTTTGCCTGTGGCTGTATTTGCATAGAACACATGGGTCCTGCACTTCCGCTGAGAAGATGAGAAGAGGCAGAGCCAACTCCTCTCTTTCCAAGGACTACTTACTGGGTGGAATTGCTCTCTCAGGATGGGCTCAGACTGCTTGCTGCTGGTTTGTTTGGAGAAATGAAGGGCTGGATTGTCAGAGCCACTATTTGCTTCCTGGGTTCTCTTTAAAGCAGTTTATGAGAACAGCCCTGTAGAAAGATCTACCCCCCCCCCCCCTACCCCCGCCTCATCTGGGACCATGTTTAAGGGACAGAAGATGTTTGCTGAGGAGTGAGCAGTTCTTCTCACAAGGTCATGGGATGGGATCACATCTCTTCTTATGCTCCCTGGGCTCCTACATGTGGCTGCTCCTGCTCATTGCCCCTGTTGTCTGCTCTACTATACAGCTGGGTCTCAGACTATTTCCCAGAATTCTTTATTTCATTTTATTTTGGGGGGAGAAGGTCTCATGTAGCCTATATAGGCTTCACATATACTATATAGCCAGCAATACCTTTATCTTTGGATCCTTGACCTCAGGCACCCAAATGCTGGGGTTGGCGGTGTGTGCGGTCATGCCTGGTTTAGATGAAGCTGGAGATCAAACCCAGGGGCTTTGCACATTGAGGTGGATCAGGGTAGGCACTCCACCCACCGAGCTACATCCCACCCTTCTCTTCGTCCTTTGCTTCTCAGTTTAAATGCTGTCCCTCCTCAGAGAAGACCCCCCCCCCCACATACTCACTTATACCACAAGTAGTCTTATAGGACATCTGTGTCCTTTGACCAAACAATCAACTGCCATCAGTGTCCTGGCTAGGATGTGAATTTGTGAGGTTGGGGATGGGGGGCAAGGCTATGTTCCATATACAATATACCTTAGGACATTTCTCCGGATGAGTGGTGGTTAGAGCGAGGGGTTTGTGAATATACAATATACCTTAGGACATTTCTCTGGATGAGTGGTGGTTAGAGCGAGGGGTTTGTGAATAAGTGGAAGGTGGTGCCTCGTGTTACTATCTTACCCACATTCTGACTTGCCCTTTGAGGGATCCAATGGGAGATTTCTTGACATAATTACCACACTAGCTCCTGGCTTTCTGATGACTGGACTGTGACTCTCTGGGATGTGGCAGGTCTGCCGAAGGTTATGAGAGTGGTCAGCTGGAGGATGATAGTGACTGTAGGCAAGGTTGGGGGTGTGGTTTCAGACTGGAGCAGTTCCAAATGTTAATTAGGTCTGAAGCACATCAGATCTGCCTGATGAATAGGCAGTTCTTTGGAAGAGAGGGTGCCACACTTGGGAGCCACAGATTCCAGGAATCTAGGTGGCTCCTGCAAAATTCCGTGCTTGTTCATTCCAGAAATGATTATGTGCAAGGGACCCTTGGGTAAGCCTGTGTGCCCAGGCCTTTGGGAATGACCTTACTGGTTCACATCCCCAGCAGCCCTTCCCACCTCTCTCAGCCCTTTACCTGATTCTCATAATAGCCTTGTGTGTCTGTGTTTTGAGACAGGGTCTAGCTATGTGGCTCATGTTGGCCTCAAACTCAAAATCCTCCTGCATTGGCTTCTGGAGTGGAGGTGTCATTAAACCCAGCAAGACCAGTTTGGATTAAGGAGAACATAGAGAAGGAGAGAGAGAGTGTGTGTGAGTGTAGATGTGGAAGAGCAAGGGGAGGTGGAAGTCACAGAGAGTGGAATAAAGCAGAAGTGGGAGAGGGGAATGGGCCAGGAAGGGCAGAGCCCAGAGCAGGACTCCTGACAGATCTGCAAGACTGCTTCTAAGTGGCTTCTGTCAGGAGAATGCCAGCATGCACACGTAGACACACATGCACACAGACACAAACATGCACACACAAATTCATACATGTACATAGACACACAGACATGCACACAGGCAGGCAGGCAGACAGACAGACAGACAGAGGCACAACAGAAGACAGCTGCACAGTATAAAGCCAAACAGGCTTTCAGGAGTGAAGATGGACAAAACCCTTGTGCCTGCCTTTGGCTGGTTGGTGGGAAGGAGCGTGGAGAACGGGCTGATACCTAAGTTGCCAGTCTCATCATTGACAAATACTGGCAGAGGCAGCTGAAGGGAGGAGGGGCTTACTTACCTCTTCCTTCTGCCCCCAGTGGAACTTCAGTTGCACGCCAGGTGGTCCACTGGTCTCCTCTCCTGTTCCTCAGGACCTCTGCTTCTGGGGTCACCCTGATTGGGCCTTTTGTCGAGTCCCTTTCCACCCAGGGCTCTGTTCCAGATTCAAGGGGGTTCAGGGCTGTCCACAGTCCACACTTCCTGTGAAGGGACCTGAAGCCTCAATTTAGAGGGCAGAGTGAGTCATCGTTAATTATTGACCAGAGATAGGAGCAGTTGCCCTCTCCATAGGGCAGTGGGGAAGTATATATATGGTGCATGGTGGCATATATATGTGCATATATATATATATATATATTAGTGTCCTTATATATATGCCAACAAAACCATTCGGAAGCTGGGACAAACTTCTGGAATGTTCTCTAGGCTGTCTCATCTCTAGGGGTTCTTGACCTTGGACATTAGGTACATTCTTACTCTCTCCAGCTTCCCTTCTGAGTTCTGGTGGGCAAGGGATTCCACCCACTCTCTGTTCACAGGATGGTGTGAACAGATCTGTCTAAGCTGAGAGTGAGTGTGGTGGGACTCAGTTGTGGCAGGGACTTGGCACTCAGGGCTTAGTCCCTTCCTTCCTCCTCTTAGTGCCCATTTAAGTTTTAAGTAGGATTTTTCTTCTTTTATGTATGCTCTTTTGCAATGCTGGACATCAGACCCTGGGCCTCAGGGCCCACCTCTGAGCTACATCCCCACTCCTCTCTACTCATAATCTCAATGCTGAGAGCTGCATCTCTGAGGCCACAGTCAACCTTAAGTCACTAGGTTGTCAGCACGTGTGTAGGCATGTGTGCATGTGTGCACGTGCACACACTGGACATTAGAGTCTTCTTCAATTGCTCTCTATCCTATATTCTTAAAACAAACCAAAAAGGCTGAACACGAAGCTCACTGATGTGCTAAAATGATCTGCCAACCAACCCTGTATCTGCCTGTCCCCACCTTCCAGGGCTGCGATTAAGGACGGATGCTATCACGCATGGCATTTTACATGAGTTTTGGGGATCTGAATTCTTGTCCTTTTATGACAAAGCCCTTTACCCACTGAGCCTTCTCCTTGGCCCCAAGTTCTGTGCTTTGAAATAAGAGTATTTCTATGTGGTCCAGGCTGGTCTCTCACTTATGGGGTCACCTAGGCCTCTCTGACACCGGCAACACCATCCACTTGCTTCACCTCTCTAGTGCTAGAGTTACAGGTGTGGACCTCATGTTTGTGGTTTGCAACCCACTCTCTCCAGCAGGTGTCTGTGGAAGCAGTGTGTAAATATGTGAGTGTGTGTAGGTTAGGAGGGGGATTGCTTATCGATTGATTTCAAACTCCTCCAATTTGAGTTGATTCCAATTTTCGTCACCCCCTTCAGGCTTCATCACCCAGAGATCATGTGTACAGTCTCTGCAAGCTCAGAACAAGAAAGAAATTAGATTAGCCAGTTCTCTCCTTAGCCTTTTTCCTTGAAAGCTGTTATCAGAATGTCCTGTGGTGGGCCAGAGGTAATTTTTTACACTTATTAATCTCTGTGCACGTATATGCGGATGTGTGTGGGTGGGCCAGGGAGCATGTGTAGAGGTCAGAGGGAAGGTTGCTGGAGGCAGTTATCTGCTTCCACTGGATGGAACTTTACCCTCACAGACTTCTGGCCATCCAGAGAGCTGTGGCTTGAATGTGCCAGTCTCAGCCATATCTCCCCTAATGATGACACTTGGTGGAAAGAGAGAGAGCACACTGCGAACTGTGTGGGAACTCTGGAGCTCTGTCAATTCTCAGAAGCAGCTTGCTTGCGCTCTGAGCTCTTCAGTCCTCTGGGGGTGGAGGGGGCTGGGCCATGATTGTTTGCCAGCGAGTTCTGCCCACCAAGCGCACACGTGGGTGGCGATTTGTTTTCTGCACCTTTCTTGTGACTGCAGGCTGGTGATGATGGTGTTTAGTGACAGAACTCAGAGGCTCAGTTAGGACAACCCTATCACTGTCATCCGTGCCCAGGAAAAGCAGCTTCATATTGAAAGACTCCAGCTATGGGAAAGAGGGGAGGTGGCATCAGAGGAGGGAAGCCAGAGTGGGCCACCTGCTACTATTTCCAGAAGCGGCACCTGGGAATGGGGCCAGCTGACCTAGATGGTGAGGGGCCTCAGAAACACGGACACGTTTTGGACACTCCATTCCTTCAGTTAGAGCAGAAATTGCTCATGTTTATAAACGGACATGACTTTTGCCATTTTTGGTTCCTAGAAATGCCCCAGGGAGAAGTTATTTTTGGTAAGGGGGTCTTCCTGCTTCAGCCAGTCACTGTGAGTCGCTGGTTTGGAATCTTCCCTAGCATGGGAGAGCTGAGTAGAGCAGGAGATGATCTTGGCAGAAGACCTACTAGGTGTCAGGCAAGATATTTGCCTGTGTGTGTGTGTGTGTGTGTGTGTGTGTGTGTGTGTGTGTGCGTGCGTGCTTGAGTGCACTTGGAAGGGCAGGCCAGATGACAAGCTTGAGTGCTATTCTCCAGTTGGCATTTAAAAAAATTACATTCATTCATTGTGTGTATCCACGTATGTGCAGAGGAGTGGGTCACCTCTCAGGTGTTATCTCTCTTCTTCCACCAAGGGGATCTGAGGGGCTGAACTCCATGCTTGGTGGCAAGTACCCTTACTTGCTGAGCTATTTTGTCTGTCCCTCATCTTGATTTCTGACACTTGGTCTCCTGATGGTCTGGAACTCATGGATTCAGCTAGGCTGCCCAGCTGGTGAGCCCCTGTCTTGCCTACCTTGCCTCCCTGGTGCTGGGATTGTAAGCCTGTCTCACTACACATTCTATGTGGGTTCTGGGGGTTCAACACAGGCAGGCACTTTACAGGCTGAGCCGTCTCCCCAGCTAAAGGCACATCTCTAGATGCTGCCCCCTCTTCTGTTTACTCAGAAGGTCTGGTAGTAACTGGTCTCATTACCAGATGAACAGAGCCACAGAAGGCTGAACTTCTGATGTCTCTCAACCATTTAGTACAAAGATTTAGGGCAGGTGTCTTTGTAACTCACTACACACTACAACTGGGAGAAAGAACATGACAACAACAACAAACCATATCTTTTAAGGTCAAAAAGGATCAAGAAAATGAGCAAGGCAGGAGGATGATTTGTGATCTGATAATGTAAAAACCCCACATGACTTAAAAAAAAAAAACAACATTTTTTGAAGGAACTATACTGATTCAGATGTTAAAAAGGCAGTGTGCTTTTGGGGGAACTTACTCCACCCTCTACCTCAGGTGGACAGAGTGTTCTGTGTTCCCATTTTTGGGCAAAAAAGTGGATGGAAGTGAAAAGTCCAGTGTGAGGTTGGGCTGAGCTTGTCTGTGTCTTGTTTACACAGTGAGCACTATTGGACAATAGGGGTTCTCTGTGACAGACCCAGTTCCTTCCCAGGGCATCCCCACCCCTTATGGCATTGTCCTTTTCTAGTCCCCCCAAATACTGTGCCTTGGAGCTGGAGAAATTTCTGGAAAGACTGGTCGTTTGGGTAACAGAATAGACAGAAAACAAAAGCTAGTGGCAAGCCCAAGCCACTTCTGCTGGGACAGCCCCAGAACTAGCCAAAACATGACCATAACACTCTCAACTATGGACAGAGCAAACATTCACTCCAGCTCTGGCCAGTCCGGGGTTCACAGTGCAGCATGGTAATTTGGACAAAGGCCCTTCAAGCGTAGGGTGTCTTCAGATTTCCTGGTCCCCTAACAGGTGTCACATGGGTTGGGTTCTGAATGTGGACCTGTGTGCCCAGCTGCAGAAAATATGCAGAACCCAGGCAGGGTTGGGGGTGGTGAAAAGGTTGCCATGGAAGTCTCAGGCCCCTGGAAATTCCCTACCGCTCAGAATTGAGCCTCAGCTCTCCTACTTCCCTAAAAACCCAGGAGGCTTCGCGCTCTCATCTAGACACTTCCTCTTGCGTTGGTACTAAGACTGCAAGAGCCAGGATGCTCTAAGCCCTCCACTGGACACACACCCTAGGCCTTTCACCTGAGTGTAAGCCAGCAAGCCAGCTGTGACCTTGAACCTAGAGTGCTTCCATCAGCTGGGCCCCCAGAGAAGCTCTGCTCCAGGACAAGCCTCACCCACTGCACCCTGTGCAGCGGGAGCCAAGCAACTTTCTCCACTATTTCGGTTTCTCTTGGCTTAGTTCACAAAGGGAGGTCTAGGGTGGGATTGGTGGTTGGGGACAACCCCCTGGGGTAACTCTTACCTCTGTCAGGTTTTGGCAATCACCTGGAAGGGCAGGTGGAGTCACTCCAGGGTACCTCCAGGAGGGTCCCCATTGACAGTGTGCTGTTGGAGACCTCCTGGCATGGTCCCCTCAGTACTGAGTATCTGGACTGTGCTGGGGGACTAAGGGTGAGGAGAAGGAGAGGAAAGAGAGGAGAGGAGGAGAGAGAGGAAGTCCTTGGTGCCTGAGAGGCTGGGTCAGGAGCGCGTGGCCGCGGCGGCGGCGGACGGTTGGGGGTGCGCCGGGCTGGAGCACGGAGCCGCGGAAGGGGCGGTGCGTCGGGGTCCGCGTCGGGGTCGCGCGTCGGGCGCGCCGTGGCCCCGTCGGGGCGGCGGGAGCTGCGGAGCCGCCATGGCGGACCTGGAGGCCGTGCTGGCCGACGTCAGCTACCTGATGGCCATGGAGAAGAGCAAGGCGGCGCCGGCCGCGCGCGCGAGCAAGAAGGTCGTCCTGCCGGAGCCCAGGTACGACTCCGGCCCTCTCCGCCCTCTCCAGTCCCTGTGGTCCTTTTCCGCCCCCTCTGGTCCCCCCTCGACCCCTCTGGGTCCTATCCTCCTCTCTCCGGTCCCCTCCTGTCCCTTGCAGTCTCCTCCTATCCCCTCTGGTCCTCTCCCGCCCTCTCTCATCCCTTCAGTCCCCCCCCCCACCCCAGGCTGTCCCGGGCTGATTCTCAGGGCCATCTGTCTGTCGGCACCCCTTCCCCTCTCCTCCGCCCCTTGTAGCAGTAAGTAGACACTGAGTTCTCAGTTCTGTCACTAGCGCTGTCACCTGATCCACTTTACTCAACTTGGACCCCTGGCGGCCTGCCCTTCCTGGGAAGGATGACAGGAGAGCCCCTTGAGCCTAGCCTGGTCTTCAAGACTGGAGGTGCCCGCTGAACCGGCCCCGGTTAGTGACTCCCTGCCAAGATGCCCTTTTACCACCGCTGATTGATTATTGATTTTACCGAGGTGTGATGGCTCCTTAGAGCTGTACTCGTCCCTGGGAGTTCCCACTGGTGTTCCAGAACAGGGCTGTAGGCTCAAGTCTTAACTGACCCCACCGCCAGTTGCACAACAGCAGCCCCTGGAGTTGGTAAAACTGACTCGGACTTTATGGCCACCCCTGAACCATGCAATTCTGTAAGGATCTAAACCAAAGCTGTCCCCCCTTTGAAATGGTCAAGTGTGACACACCCATGTAGCTCTAAATGTCACTTTCATTTAAGGGAAAAATAGACATATTTATTCTTTCAATTTTTTGAGGAGCTGGGAATGGGGCCCAGGGTTTCGCACATGCTATCTGAGCAAGGCTACCACTTGAGCAGCATCCAGCCCCTGGAGAACCTTTCGATGCTCAGTGATGGTCGGATTATATATTTTTTTTCCAAGTGTGTGTGTGAGTGCCGTGATCCAGGGAGCATCAAATCCCTATGCTGTGTTTGCTAGGAAGAGTTGCAGTGTACACACAGCTGCAATGGCGGGGTATTTTTGGCTTGCCTTCCCTTCCAAGTCTTGGTCCCTTGCTGTTTTTGCTCCTTGGCAGAGCAAACCAGGCACAAGGGGAGACTGTGGATGCTGTTTGCCCCTCTGGACCTTAACCTATCTGAAGCTCACTGAAAATGGGGCTTGATGGAAATCTCCAGTAAGTGGGAGGGGCAAGACCCAGGACTCCCCAAGTCACACCCAAGCTTCAGTAGAAAACTTCCCCAAAGGGGGACATGAAAAAACTTCCTTCCATTCTCCCCTCCCTTTCCTCTGCCCCCACTCTGTGAGGGGCACGGAATCTTAAATATGTATGGTTTCTATATATAAAACCAATAAATCACAACGCATGGGGAGTCTTATGGGGGAGGGGTATACATGATTACTAAAATTAGGAATGTCTGTCTGCTCATCATTTTTTTCCCCCTTGGTGTTTTGAACCTAGCAGGACTTCTCTGTATGCTGTTGTTCTCAGGCAAACACTCCAGTGCCTGAGGCCCTCACTTCCCTGTACCAACACCTCCACGGTTACATGGTCTTTTCACTTTATTTCAAAGAAGATGTGGTGTGGCTGAGCTTGGGACTCTTGATGTGCTAAGGTTGAGGGACATCAACAAGAGAATCAAAGGACAAAGCCTTTTAAGGATTGCTATTCTCTTGTTGTTTTTCAGGTAGACTCTTGAGTTAGGCCGTCTGTCCCCTTCTGGGAGTCTAATTTGTTGCCTCTTTGTCTTAAATTGGCTTCAGCTCCTAACTGCCAACAAGCAACTCAGCCACAGTCACTCCTGGTGCCTTGTGAGGGACTGGCTGTCGGAAGACACTGTTCAGAACTGTGTTTGCCTGATGAGGAGCTTGCATTTGAACTTGCCCATTGGTCTTTTGCTATCGATTTTTTTTATTTGTAAGTAATTATCTGGTCTCCGTCAGTATTCGTGGTGCTTCCTTATCTCAGTGACTTTGCCTCTTCCCAGTCTTCAACAGAGAACAGTATCTCATTAATTATAACAAACAGGTCTGCAGGGCCCAACCTCCTTTGCCTGTTATGGAGAATCTCAGAAAATGGAGCACTGAGCTCAGAGGACAGTTTGCCTCCCCTGAGAAGGCAGGAGGCAAACATTTTGTTATGTTGACATGTTATTCAATTAGTGGGCCGATGGGTGTAAATCCTCTGAAGGCTGACTATTTGTTCAGATCACATCTCTGCTTTAGTTTACCCAAACATTTGTTGAGCTAATGGAGCTGATAATGGGGCCTGTTGGAGGTGGTGGCTGTGACCCTTGTAACCCTGTTAGCCAGGGCATTTATCGACTGAGTCCATTGTATGGCATGGTGACAAGAGATGTTCCAATTGAATCTGGGCTAACTCACAGGCAAAGGCACAGAGAGAGTCAGTTTCTAATCATGCTGTGGCTAAGACAGCTCTTTCCCATTGGGTCCATTTCTCTGTTAACTTTTTTCAAACAGAAAGTTATTGGGTTGACTTGTCATATGACTGAAGAAGCTGAGAAATGAGGCTGGGTGTTCCCCTGAGAGACCCTTTCTGTTTACGTTGACAGGGTTGGGCCTTTCTTTGGGAAGCTCCTCTTGCCGGACGCTCATACCAAATAACCAAAGGAACAGAAAGAGCACAGGCTGGGCTGTGGCATGCTGAAGTGGATGTGTAGAGGTCAGAGGACGACCTTAGCTATCAGTCCACACTGCCCACCTTGTTTGAGTCTGAGTCAGGCCTTGTTCACTATTTAGTGAGTCGGAACAGCTGACTCCCACGCTTCCAGCTTTCTCCTGACTCTTTCTCCCACCTTGCTACAACAGCAACACTGAAATTACAGATGCACAATACCTTGTCCATCTCTATGTAGCTTCTGGGGACAGGAACTCGGGTACTCATAAGAAACCCTCGCTTTCTTATGCTAAATTGGTAGCAGTTGTGGACCTCTTTCTCTGAAGCTAGCGTGGGATGTTCTGAGGAGCCACACAACCCTTCCCAAGAGGCCTCTAATAGTGAAGACATGGGGAGCAGACCCAGGCAAGAGGTTTGCTTTCAAGGGTGGGTGTTTCATCATTTTACTTAACCCCAGAGAGGTGGCATTCTCAGCCTATGGTTCTGCATTTGTGGAACATATTATAGTTTTGAAGTGCCGTCTCATAACTTGTAAAAAGCTGTCCGGGTTTGGAAACACGTAAGTGATGTGGCCATTCACGCCTCCTGTGACTGCCTCCTGTGACTGATGGGGAAAGGGTGTGGTCATCTGCCCTTTCACGTTGTGATCATTTGAGAGAGCCCTCCGTGTTCAGCTTTTAGGATGTTCCCTGGCTTCGTTCTGTGCCTGCATCCTAACTTGGAATAACGTGATAAGGGCTGAGAGGAATGAGAAGTGGCAGGTGGTGGCTCTCTGCCAGATTCCCATCCTCAGCACCACAAAACAGCAAACCCACAGAGCCTTCGGGAAGAGAGTGTTTTGTTTTTGACAGGAGTCATTCTAAGAGGAGGAAAGCTCTTCTTCCCAATACTACACAACTCACAAGGCCAATTTTCCCTGACCTTTCCGTTATTATTTCATTCTTGGTCAAAGTTAATTTGTGCCATTGACTTGGAGAGGCAAGGGCTGCTCACAGCTGCTGGTTCTTGGAAACAGATGTTCTGGAGCAATCAATTTGGGACGAGGACCTGCCCTGTGAAACACTGTAAAAATGCTTTAAATCTGGAGCCCCGTGTGTCTCTTTGAGGTACAGGCGGTCCCTGCTTTGATGATCTGTTCTTAGAGACGGCCTTTTGAAGCACTTGCCCAAAACACTGCACTTGGCTTTGCCAAACAACCATGAAGGCAGGGATGAAACTCAGGGAGTATGTCAAGGATGGAGGAGACGCAGTGAGAGTCTTTGTCAGCAGGTGGATGAATGGATGCCAAGGGGCAAAAGTGAGTAGGAAGAAATAGGTGATTTTTTTTTCTGGCACCAAGTAAAAGGAAAGGAGTCTGCTGGGCAATGGCATAGAGACGTTACCAGGACCATCTCTTCTGCCAGGTCTTAGGGCCATCAAAGGTTGCCACCGTAGCCATGCCAAGTGCACACCATTCTGTTTCACAGAGAGATCCAGACTCAAGAACACCAGGAATGGGAAGGCAGGTAACCACATACAAGGTCCAGGATGAGGGGTGCAAGATGTACAATGTGAAGCCAGGATCCCCGTTCTACCCACCGAGCATCTTAGCTGCACTCCTCCCCAGTTGAACAGAATAGCAAAAGACCTCACCTCTTATTTTGCGAGGAATGGATAAAACTTTTTGTTTTTAAGCTGGGGAAAGGGCATGTTGGGAGATCCTGGTGTGGCTTTGGGGTGTCAGGACTATCCTCAGAGGCTGTGAGAGACTCCCCTGGGCACTCTGAGGAAGGAGATTATGATTGAGTGAATCTGCAGGTGACACCCTGTTTCCCATGAGGAGTGTGGCGGACAGTCTTGCTGGAGCAATGAGGAGCAGACATCAAGATCGCCTCCTCTCTCTGCACCTTCCACTTCTGGAAGAAAATAATAAAAAGGGAAAGTTTAGCTTTATTCTTAATAGAATCACTATTCCAAAGAACCTTTTCTTATTAGAGAATAATAAGGTGTGAAGACCACTGTAGGGGGATGAACTTCTGTGAGCATGACGGTCCCTTGTCATTGGATCCCCCTGTGGACACCAGGAAAGGGACAGGTGTGATGAACTCAGTGTGCTGGCTAGTTTTATGTCAGCTTGACTCAGCCAGAGTCATCAGAAAGGAGGGACCCTCAATTGTGAAAATGCCTCCTGAAGATCAGGCCGTAGGCAAACCTGTAAGTTATTTTACTAATTAGTGATTGATGGATGAGGGCCCCGCCCACTGTGGGTGGGGCCATCCCTGGACTGGTGGTCCTGGGTTCTATTAAGAAAGCAGGCTGAACAAGCCATGGGGAGCAAGCCAGTAAGCAGCCTTCCTTCATGGCCTCTGCATCAGCTCCTGCCTCCAGGTTCCTGCCCTGCTTGAGTTCCTGCCCTGACTTACTTCGGTAATGAACAGTGACGTGGGAGTGTAAGACAAAAAACCCTTTCCTCCCTGAGTTGCTTTTGGCCATGGTGTTTCATCACAGCGATAATAACCCTAAGACACTGGGGACTTATACTTTTGCAGGTGTGTGGGATCTGGAACTCACTCTGTAGACCAGGCTGGCCTCAAACTCACAGAGATCTACCTGCCTCTGCCTCCCAAGTGGTAGGATTAACAGCAAGTGCTACCATGCCTGACTTTTCCATCTTATTTTTTTGAGACAGGGTCTCTCAGTGATCCCGGGACTCATCGGTTTGGCTGGACTGTCTGACCGGCAAACTGCAGGGTTCCACCTATCTCTCCACCTCCATCTCAGTCCCAGGGTTAGACACACACTGTCACACATAGCTTTTATGTATGTGGGTGCTGGGGATCCAAAGTCAGGTCCTTCTGTGTGCGGGGCTGAGGCAGCTTTCCCCAGGTTGCCAATACATTCCTGTGCATTTGTGTCTGGCGGGGCTGGCGCCCCCTTCTGCCTCTGCCTCCCGAGTCTCAGGTTTTCCCTTTCTGTTCCCATCATTAATACAGAGTTGGAATTCCCAGAGCTTCTGATTGCTCTGTGGGTTGGTCCTCACACCCTGTAAATGTCACTTCTATTTTTAGAAGTCATCTTTTGCGTCCTCTGTGCTTTGGCCAAATAGTGCACATATTCAAAGACTTTCTGTGTGCAGTGTTGCAGGAGCAGAGCTCAGCCATCCGGATACCTGGTACCTGTAGAAGGTCAGCTTGCCCTTGGGTCTATGCACTTGTCGGACACTGCTTTCTCCTACCACAGTGTTAGGAGCAGGAAGTGGGGTTCGTGTGAGAGGAAGTGGCCAGGACCTCCCTGCAGTGTAGCCTGCAAGCCCTCTCCCATCATCAAGGCCTCCCTTCTTCCTGTCTGTGCTGAGTGTGGTAGGACTGAAGGTTCTAGAACAGGAGCCATGAGCGTGAAAAGTCATTCATCGCTGTGTTCAGTTTCCCTCCCCACTTACAACATTCAGTTATCTACTCACTTCTGACCTTAAAATGCCCCAACAGAAACCCCTGACACAAGCATTTTTACCCACTCATTAGCAGAGAGTGGAATGTGGAGGAAGGCTACTGAAGGATCTCAGACCCAGATAACTTGAGCGGAAAAGGCAGTTTTCCATTGTATTACCAGGTTGTTGGGATTGTGCAGACTACAGGGTGTTAGTGCACAAAAAGCACGTGACAGTGGCTGGGAGTGTGGATCAGTTGGTAGAGGGTTTGCCCAGCATGAATGAAACCCTCGGTTTGGTTCCCAGTAGTGGGTAAACAAGGTGTGGTACACCTGTAATCCCAGGACTTGGGAGGTGGAGCAGGAGCATCAGGACGTTGTCTAGGCCATCTTTTGCTATATAGTGAGTTAGGGGCTAGCCTGGGATACATGGAGCCTGTCTCGAAAGAAGGAGGGACCAAGGAGGGAAGAGAGAGAGAGGGAGAGAGACTCAGACTAGACAGCAGTAGTTGTGAAGAAGTGAGTTGGACACTCTGGTGCCAGGCTGCCTGGAGGAGGTGGAGGCAGAACCCTGGAAAGTTGTGGGGCTGGCTGGGCCAGGGAAGAGCAGCTGCTCTAGGAGCCGTAGAACCAGAAGTGGGTTCACATCCCAGATGTCTCCTTGGGTTTCTTCCAGCCTCCTGTTGTGGCCTTGTGTGTCTAGAACCTTGTACACAGCATACCCCCCTCCTTCCCCTCCTTTCTTTTTCCCCCCTGCATCCGTCCATCCCTCTGGTGAGATCCGGGGTCTTCATAGGCCTTCTGCTCTTGACTCTGTGCCTTCCTTCCCTAACATGAGCCAGGAGTCATGGTGTGATGCTGTGGGCTCCAGGTGGCGAGTTCACCCCAGTCTTCTTAGACCTGGGCAGACTAAGCTTTCACGTAGGGTCTCACTTCTGTGCTTGAAGGGCTCCAGGGGAGCGACCAGTCCAGTCACACATCTCTGATATCTTTGAAAATGTCTGTTATGTTACAAGGCTGTCCTGAAGTACAGTCCTGTGCTAGATTCCTCCTGTCCCTCTGTGGTTCTCCAAAACACAGCCTCCAAGTATGGCATCTCACCAACCTGCCTTGGCATTCATGGGAAGTTCTCTTCTTTCTTGGACACTGAAGTGTGCACATTTCTTTGTATCTACTCCTCGAAGGAGTGGCCCTATGAAGTAAGAACCTTACAATTCATGAAGATATCAAAAAAGACAGGTGTAAAATCATCACGATTATTTTAGGCACAATAAATATCTCAGGAGTTGAATGTGTGCTCAGCTTACTCCTAAGTTCTATTTTAGGAAGAGATTTTTTTTTTTTTTGGCCCTGTGGATGCTTTAAAATCTATTACTTCAGTTTTCTATCCAGGTTTTGAGTTAGGGTGTGGAGTGAGGTATAGATTTATACATACATTTTGCCAGTAACCTTGGCCGCAGCTGTGGACTGCTGAGCGTGAAGTGGGTGTCAGGCAAGATAGAAAGCTTGTGGTTGTGGACTGGGATGCTTAAGGGGGGGTGAGCCCTAATCATACTGAAAAGCCACCTTGCTTTGTGAGGAGGGTAAGAGGTGTGTTTCAGGGATTCAGAAACACAAATCCCATTAGTCAGGGAGGGCACTACACCCTTAACTCTATCGCCAAGTTTTGCTGTCTCCAGAGTTGGGTGTGACCCGGATCTCAAACACTAGGCTAGCATCGAGGCTCTCCCTCCTACCCAGAGCAGGGTCCTGAATCATATTCCTGAGCAACACACTCTGGGGAGTGCTGCTGTGTGGTCGCCAGCTGGGGTCTAGTATGCCATGTCATTAAAAAGAAGATTTGTGATAGTTTCTAGTCACTTCATCTAGGGTTTCTACATCTGCATGGCTCTTGGTTGGGATTTAAGTTAAAATTATACTAAAAGTTACACGAATCGACCTTCATGTGGCTGCTAAGTACCAAAGACTGACTTTTAGCTTCAAAGGCGTCGAAGGCTGTGATTTTTTTTTTTTTTTATTATATCCTCTTTGTGAAGTACGGGAGTCCAGAGGGTCTGGTGGTGGTAGAGCTCTTGCCCAGCTTGTGTGAGGCCCTGCGCAAAAAGGGGAAAGAGGAAAGAAACAAACTTCTTAGGACTGCCTGAGGGACTTGGTGGTGAATGGTAAGTCCACTCAGCACTTGCTCCTGTGACAGCAATCCAAGGGGCTGTACATCTGCAGTGTGACCTCACAATTTTCCACTAAATCTATGGTGTGTGTTGCACATGCATGTGTTGCACGTTGTGTTGCACATGCATGCATTGCACATGTGTGTGCTGCACATGCATGTGTGTGCTGGTGCACGTGGAACTGTGTGCATGGAGGCCTGAGGTCAGCCAAAGGTTTGTCCCCCAGAAGCCACCCACCTTGGTTTGTGAGACAAAATCACTCACTGGGCCGGAACTTACCAATGAGGCTGGGCTGGCCAGTGAGTGTCAGGGGTTCCCCCAGATTCTGCTTCTCCAGTTTGGGGATCAAACTCGGGTCCTTATACTTGCATTACTGACTGAGCCCTCTCCCCAGCCCGCTAAAATTTCTATTTCTTATATAATAAAGGAACCCTGACCAGAAAAAGAGTCTTGAGTCAGTCTTGTCACTAGGGCATTAAGCGTAGTCTGTAGCATGCTCAGGCCAGTGTCCTCAGTGCTGCAGTCTGGTCCCACCTCCTCCTCAGTGGGGTAGAAAGGAGTCACTGTTTACGAAAAACATCCCAGGACACCTTGGTTCAGCTGGGACACTGGCTGGCTGGCTGGTGTCTATGCCAGTGACTTTCCTGCCTCCTTCCCCTTCCCACTGACAGACATATCCAGGGTCTGATCAGCGGCTGGCTGACTGGCTTGGATCCACGTGAAAACAGATGCCCGCCTGGGTTTCTGTGCTGTAGACTTAAGTGACCTGTCCAATGGTGGCTGCAAATTACACAGCTCAGTACTGGGGCTGCTCACCTTGGTGATTCTGTCCCATTGCCGATTCAAGCTCAGTGCTTGGCTTGTGGCTCTCCCTCCCATCTGTCTGGGACAGTGCGCGTGGTGGTGACAGAGTACATTTGGGAAGAGGCAACGAGCCTGTGGCTCCACTGTCCCTCCACTTTCCTGAAACAGTTTTGGATCTGAGGTGCAGACTGGTCCTTACCAAGTCTACCACTACGATCTTCACTTCCATTTGTACAGGCATGCATGAGTCCCGAGACCCGCTGGCGGCTGCTAATGGTTCACTTCCCGCTGTGTCAGAGACTTGAATTTAAAATTACTCTTTAATTGTTGGCTGCTCTGGGTCAGCGCAGAGCCACAGCGGTTGGTGAGTATCAGGTGACAGGTGGGTTTGACCAGACAATGATTGAAGTCCAATAGCCAAGGGAAGGCTGGTCCTAGAGTCTGGAGAGGGGTCGGGCTGTGCATCTTCAGGAGTCACAGTTCTGGGATGGAGGGGGTGGGGCAGAGTACACCGTGTCCGTGAGGGGAAATAAACATGAGTGGTATAGGGTCAGGGACCTGCTGCCAAAGATTTGCTTTAAAATACCTTAAAAAATGGAGAAAGTCTGGAAGGCAAAGGAGTGCCAAATCCTAGTAACTGCTAAGGATGGGCTGTGGGTGTCCTTATACTCCACTGTTGCTGGCTCAGAATAATAATAATTAATAATAATAATAATAATAATAATAATAATAATAAAACAATAAGTTGCTATTATCATTAGGATTTCATGTAGCACAGGCTGGCTTCAAACTCAGTGTAGCCAAGGATAACCTCAAATATCTGATATTCTGTGCTGTAGAGTGCTGGGGTTACATAATGTGCCACCATGCTGTATTTGGGCAGTGCTAGGGACAGAACTCAGAACTTGGTGCATGCTGAGTAAGTAGCCTACGGCCTGAGGTACATCCCCAGCTCTGGTTTGGGAATTCTTGTGATGGGGTGAGGTGTGAAGGTGCTAGATGTATTCTTGCAGAATGGAGAGCCTGGGTTGTCACACACAGGAAGACCGTGACAGTTCCATACAGATGCCAGGCGTTCTGCATCATCAGTTTCCTGGTGCAAAGAACTTTGCCGCGTTTCCTTGGGATGCAGGGTCAGGGTGCTGATGATGGGACCCGGTGGGAGTGGGGTCAGAGTGTTGATGATGGGACCCGGTGGGAGCGGGGTCAGAGTGTTGATGAATGGGACCCGGTGGGAGCGGGGTCAGAGTGTTGATGAATGGGACCCGGTGGGGGCGGGGTCAGAGTGTTGATGAATGGGACCCGGTGGGAGCGGGGTCAGAGTGTTGATGATGGGACCCGGTGGGAGCGGGGTCAGAGTGTTGATGAATGGGACCCGGTGGGAGCGGGGTCAGAGTGTTGATGATGGGACCCGGTGGGAGCGGGGTCAGGGTGCTGATGATGGGACCCGGTGGGAGCGGGGTCAGGGTGTTGATGATGGGACCCGGTGGGAGCGGGGTCAGGGTGTTGAGATGAAACCCGGTGGGAGCGGGGTCAGAGTGTTGATGATGGGACCCGGTGGGAGCGGGGTCAGAGTGTTGATGATGGGACCCGGTGGGAGCGGGGTCAGGGTGCTGATGATGGGACCCGGTGGGAGCGGGGTCAGGGTG
>CAJQZJ010018538.1:2916650-2938610 GCA_907164525.1 Lophiomys imhausi | reverse complement strand
GACCCGGTGGGAGCGGGGTCAGAGTGTTGATGATGGGACCCGGTTGGAGCGGGGTCAGAGTGTTGATGATGGGACCCAGTGGGAGCAGGGAAGAGCCTGGCAGTTCAGATGAGCCATGTTTCAGACACACTGTCACCCTCACAGTTTCTTACTAAGATGTCTGCAAGAGCTTTCGATTTTAAAATTACTTGAAGGCCTCCTAGCTGGCTCAGCAGGTCATGCTAGGTGCTTGTGGCTAAGCCTGCTGAGCTGAGTTTGATCCCCAGAACCTCCATGGTGGGAGGAGAGAACCAACTTCCCCAAGTTGTCCCCTGACTTCCACATGCTCACCGTAACATGTGCACATCCCTCCCATGCTCCTACCATTTCTCGGTGATTAATGTGTTTCCAAGTAGACCAGTATGAGGAGAAGCAAAGTTTCATTAAAGAGAATCTGGGTAAGCGAGAGCTGTAGAGTTTCTGGAGTAGGTGCAGCATTATGCAGGTATCAGTAAACCTCCAGACAGCGTGAATTTCCAGAAAATACAGGGGCCGGGACCTCATCAGTGGCAGAGAACATCTGCCTCAGGGAACATGGCCATGGGTTCTGTCCCCACCGCTGAACAGAGTCGGTGAAGACTCTAAAGCAGCTGTGCTCAACTTTCATAACGCTGCCACCGTTTAGGACAGTTCCTCACATTGTGGTGACTCCCCTCCAACCATAAAATGATTTTCATTGCTCCTTCGTAACTGTAATTTTGCTGCTGTAATGAATTGTAATGTAACTATCTGGTTTATAGGACTTCTGACATGTGACCCCTGTGAAAGATTTGTTGGACCCCCCCACCCACGAAGGGGTCGTGACCCACAGTTTGAGAAACATTGCCCTAAAGTAACTTGTGAGTCCATACTTGCTGACCCAGAAAAGAAAAGAAAGAAAATAACCAAGAGCATATTGGGAAAGTAGGATAAGCCCACTTGATTTGTGAACAAGTAACTTTGAGCTGTGGGGGAAGGGTGGGCTCTGATAGTCGCTGTCATGCAAAATTACAATCTTCCATGCTGTGCTCAAAGATGACTTCCAGAGCATTTAGTGAAGTCTTCCAGGGAGCGCTGTATCAGAATCCAAAGGAAGGAATGTCCATGGGCCTGGGGGACATGGGGATCCCCTAAATAAACCCTGAGTCTACAGACCATGAGTGAGGAGACTGAGGGATAGGAAGACCTCAACCTAAAGTTCTCACATGACCCAAACTTCCATACACTAGCTTAAAAGACTGTGCCCTCAGGAGAGGTGCATGGACCAGAGGTTTTCTGGATTTATTATTATTATTATTATTATTATTATAGATTTTGGAATATTTTCAGGTACATAAGGAGGTATGTGAGTCAGAAGACATGAATCTTGTCAAGGAGGAAACTCTGTGTCACACACACCTCTCACCCATGGCCCCAAAGGGCATTCTGTTAGTATGAGGATTTGAGACCCTGTATCAAAACAGACAGACAGACAAATTTTGGAACATTTTGAATTCTGGGTCTTCAGATTACGGGTGATTGAGTGACTGTCCTCTAGCGGGTGTCTTAACTTGTCAATTCTTTGCCAGGCAATACTCATTTAATGACATTTCTGTGGGCCTCACATTGCTTCAGAGAGGAGATGACCGGTGCTGAGGGCACAGGCCTTTTCTATCAGTGAGTCAGCGATTGCAGAGAGTTTCTCCTCGCACCTTCGGGAGGCCAGTGCTTCTTCCCAGCAGACACATTGGTCCTGATGCTGCGGCGGGCATTCAAGAGTCTTCACACTGTTGTAGAGGCAAGAGAGTGCCACCATGGATACTGCTTGCTGGCTGCTGTTTTCCTGTATTTAAAGAGAAATTGCTGGTCTTTTGTATGTATATTGACTGTGTTCTCCTGGCCTGGAAGCTAGCACCTCCTGTCCCTGCCTCTTCTTGTCCTTGTGGGGTACCCCTCTGTAGCTACAGTCCTGTACAGTGTGAGAATGTGTGCCCCATGTTCTGGCTGAGTACTCCTCTCCAGATGAGGCCCTGAGCATCAAGCCCAGGGCTGACTTTGGATGGCAGCTGAATGGCTTGTCTTTCCTCTTCCTTCCAGGTAGAGCATACATTTAAGGAGCAAAGCCTGGTGGCACAGCCTGTAATCCCAGCTACCTGGGAAACTGAGGCAGGAGCTCATGGGCTGAAGGCCAGCCAGGATGACGGACTAAGATCAGAGTGGTCAACCTGGTGAGGTCCTGTCTCGTGAAAAAAAGAAAAGGAGACAGTGTTAGGGATACAGCTCAGCTGTGGAGCCTTTGTGTACTATGCACTAGGATCTAGGTTCAATCCTCATATAACCCCCAAAGAGAGTTTGATATCCCATGTATAACAGGGTCAATATCCAAAGCATTGAACTCTAAGATAGCCATATATGGGGCAAGGTTCTTCATGCTTGTGGCACCAGGAATTCCTGGATCTCTTTGTATGTGCAAAAACATGTTCTAGGACAGTGGTTCTCAACTTGTGGGTCGTGACCCCTTTGAAGGTTGAATGATCCTGGCACGGAAATTGCCAAAGACCATCAGAAAGCATGGCTATTTACATTATGATTCATAACTTGTGAAATAACAGTTAGGAAGTAGCAACAAAAATAATTTTATGGTTGGGAGGGTCATCACAACATGAGGAACTGTACTAAAAGGTCACAGCATTAGGAAGGTTGAGAACCACTATTCCAAGAGATGACATCATTTTAAACTGAAGAATTGGATACACTGGGCTCAACTGAATTCTCTAGACAATTTTGGGGACCCTTACATGAGAGAAATACTAGCTGAGGGGCATTTATTGATGACTGGTGAGAGAGGAGGCTAGAATCTATTGGGCTCAGGGCAAAGCATTGGGGTTAGAAGCCTGGAGTTTTGGGGGAACATTATCTGGGAGGGTCATTTGTTTCAAAAAGTAACTTTGAAGGCTCCGCATGGGTATAGAATGTCACACTTGGTGGCTGGCCTTGCCTGAGAAACTGAGATAAAGGGAGCTGGGTGATCTCGGAGGGTTTGTTGAAGGTCAGTGCTGTTGAGCAGGGTGTAAGTTCTGGTAACATGAGACTCATGTTACATCATGATCACTGTGGAGACTGGATCATGGTGAGGAACAGCCCCCTTAGCAACAAGGGTCCTGGATCCAGAGGCTCCCAGGCTGCGCTTGGCCAATCCAGGAATTTTTCAGGGTTCAGATCTCAATCTCCAGCCGCTCTTCTCTCTTCCTGGTGCTATTCCCTCAGAGAGTTGTTTATTTGGGCTCCCTCAGGGCAAGCTATGCAGAGATGCGTGTGTGTGTGTGTGTGTGTGTGTGTGTGTGTGTGTGTGTGTGTAACATTCGATAAGGTGCAGTCAGCAACAATACTGGGATCCCTGTATCTTCACGACATTTGCAGAGCAGAGAACCTAAAACCATGAAGGGTAAATGGGGGCCACACTGTCACGGAACTTCCCCACCTTGTCTCACTCTGTGCAGCATCTGATTTGGGGAGGGGGCTCCTGGGGGCAGATGCAGGAATTACCCTCCTTATCTTGCTGTGTCCTTAAGGGGAGAATACTTCCAGCCCATATCACATCCTTAGTAAACATGAACTGAGATGAATGTCATCGTTTTCAAAAAGGAAAGTTATAGTCCCCATCCCTTCTCTTGGGGACATTCCAAGGTAACACATGAGTGCACTGGCTGGCTGGCAGTGTGCAGGACACAGTGGATAGAAGCCAGTGGGCTGGCCGTGAGAGGTTGTTAATGGCCTCATGGTGCTGGAGACTCTGGATCTTCCTTGGGGCTTGAGTTGGAGGCTCCCTTGTGAAGGGGGTAAAAGGCACCAGAGGGAGTGGTCTTACATAGTGAAGGGGGCCAGCATGGCTGGGTATAGCTTGCTGTGCTGGGGATGGTGCTGGGGCGTGACTGGTGTGTCTGAGACGTGGGTAGGATGAGGCTGGGGTGGCCAGGGCATGGCTGGGTGGGACTTGGGCCCTCTTTGGAAATGTCTTTTCTCATGAGTCTTTTCTAACAAGGGACAAAGGGGGTGGCCCTGGAATCTTCCAGGTAAGATAAACCGAGGCTTAGATATTTTCCCAGTCTTCTCTGAGGTGCATCCTAGTAGCCAACAGTAGGGAAGTTCATGAGCTGGTGTTGAGTGGATCCCAAACGGATTTGTTGATCGATTTAAAGAGCTGGTTCTGATCACCATGCGCTAGACCGATGGCCTCAGGTGGTCTTCACCTTCCTGCTCAGGGGTGGCCCTCAAATGTGGAGACTTTTCTTATTTGGCTAATGAGATTCAAGTATGTTTAGTGTATTACAAAGAAGAGGGGACTGGAGAGATGACTAGACTCCCATGGGCTTGCAACACAACCAAGAGGACCCGAGTTTGTGTCTTCAGCACTCACACGCTTAATGGTTCCTGTGTGTAGTCCTGGTGCAGGGGATGGAGACAGGAGGGTACCTATGGATGGCCAGGTAGACTCATGGAATTTATGAGTGCCAAGCCCAGGGACAGTCTCTGCCTGGAAAAAGGTGTAGCATGCAGGGTGTGGGCATGGTGGTGCCCATTTTCCAGTGCTTGGAAGTCAGGGGCTGGGGGATCTCTGTGAGTTCTGGGCCAGGGCCACATAATGAGACTATTGTAATGAGTAAATAAATAGATGAGATTAAAAAAAAAAGAAGAAAAAAGGAAAAAAGGTGGCATTTGATAGAGGAAAAAACCCCAAAGACCTTGACCTCCACATGCTCACACACACATGTGGGCATATGTTTGCATCACATATACACATACACACACACACACATACACACACACACATGCACATGCACATGCACTACAAAAGATTTGGCACTGACTGTCCTGATCTTGTTGGAGGACCACAAGGAGCTCTGAAGTCACACAGCTTTGTTGATGTGTACTTTTGAGGACAAATGAGTATGGGTGTTGGACTGTTCACAGCTGTGGGGTTTATACTAAGATTGAGTGCTGAGGAGGTGGGGAATGGAGGAGATCAGAGAGGGGCTGGAGGGACAGAAGACACCAGGGAAGAGTTGGGGGATGGAGGAGATCAGGGAGGAACCGGGCGGGGGGGGGGGTCGGGGGAGGAGCGGGGGGATGGAGGAGATCAGGGAGGAGCTGGGGGGATGGAAGACACCAGGGAGGAGCTGGGGGATGGAGGAGATCAGGGAGGAGCTAGGGGATGGAGGGCACGGGGTGGAGGGAACTGGCCCTCTGCATGGGACACTAGCACATCCTGCTGTGCAGCCTGTGTGGTCCAGTGGCTTTAAACAGTGGAACAAAGTTTCCATGGTGACTTTGGATATTTGGTTCTGGGTTGTATACCTAATGAGATGTTTGTGGAAAATCTCTAGCAACTGTACATTAAAAAACAAAACACCAAAATCCTGCGGTTTCATTTTGAAGGGGTTTAAAGTTTGAAGTGACTGCTGAGCCATTTTTAGTTTTTCTTGAAGAAGCTGGCCTGTGGTTTGTGGCCCTGGTGAATGGTGACAACTGGTGTCTGGGTGTGCGTGGTTTGTGGAGCACTTGCATGCACACACCAGCTGGCCTGGTCTCCCCACCTGCTTCCTGTGCAACTAGACTTTTACGGGCGCATGATGCCTACTGGGTAAAATATTTATGCACTTCAATAAAACAGCCAGACCTTGGGCAGAGCTTGGTGGATTTTAATTATGGAAGCTGTGCAGTTAAATCAGCCACTAAGTCTTCTCCAATAGTGGCACATTGGGCCTCAACCTCTTTTCCCTTGACCCAAGGAGACCAGGTGTCTGGTCCTTCGATTAAATTGTGTGTGGGGTGTGCATTGAAGTCAGAGGACAGCTTACAGGGGTCACTTCTCTTCTTTTACTGTGTGAGTCCTTGGTTTTGAACCTGGGTCGCCAGGGTTGGCAGCAGGCACCTTTACTGGCTGAACCATCTTGCTAGCCCTTTGGCCTGCTTTAGCATCAGAGGTATCTCAGTCATGGAGCTGTCTGGTCTGTGGCTACTCTGCAGGGTCTCCATAGTCCTAGCAGGCAGTGCTGCCCTCTCTCTCTCCCGGGCTGACATTCAATTTTAAGGAACTCACTGGACTCTCAGTCAGTGTCTGTTGTATCACCTGGCTTAAACTGTCGAGGAAGCTGGAGGCCAGAATCGGATCATTTCAGACTTTGTGTGACAAAGCTGTCCGATGTGCCTAGAAGGAGAGAGGAGCATGTGAGACACCATCTCCCCCAGCCTCATCCTGTGTGAATACCACCACCCCCACTCCGGCCTGTCTGTCTGCTCACAGCACCTGGCCATTCTCATCTTCTCCCACCTTCCACCCCCTTGAGTTGGAAACACACCCAGGCAGATATGATGTTTCATTCCTGTCTCCTTCTGCAGTCATTCTCTTCAGATTCAAATTGCCTCAGATGTTCAATAAAGCCACATGTGGATTGCTCTCTCCCTCCTGCCTCTCTCTGATAAGGTCTCATTATCCCAGCTGACTTCAAACTTATGATCTTCCTGCCTCAACCCTGGAGTGTTGAGATTAGAAATACCATACCTGGCAATATTTTAGCATTAACAAATTTCTCCTTCACTTATATTTCAGTTATGGCCTTTATATTTGCCTGGTATTTTTTTTCCAAGCCATCTAGACTCTTGGGCTCCACCACTGCTGTTCCCTTTTGAATATTTTTGTTCCAGAAATCAGGTCCTTCAGTGTGCCATTTTCCACACACAGGGTTTGTTGGTGACTTAGTTACTTTTCTGTTGCTATGGTTAAACACCATGACTGAGGCAACTTGTAGAAGGAAGGGTTTATTTGTGCTTACTGTTATTCCATAATATCCAGAGGGATAGAGCCCATGACCATCAAGGAGAGAGCATGACAGCAGACAGGCAGGCATGGCCCTGGAGCAACAGCTGAGAGCTTACATCTGATTTACAAATAGGAGGTAGAGAACACACTGGGAATAGCACATCTGCCTTCAATGGCTCACCTCCAACAAGGCCACACCTTCTAAACCTTACTGAACAGTTCCACCAACTGGAGAACCAAATAGTCAAACATATGGGGTTCATTTCCCAGCACCCGCATGGCTGTCCATAAATGCCTGTAACTCCAGGCCCAGGGAATCTGATGCACTTTTATGGCCTCTTCTGGCACCAGGCATACACACACATACACACACACACACACACACACACACACACACACACACACACACACATGTTGTACAGAAGTAAAACACCCATACATGTCAAAAATTTTAAAGTTAAAAAAATAAAGGAGTAAGACAGACACACAGTGAACTATAAGAAAACCTGATAAATCTGATTTCTCCAAATTAAATTTATGCACAAGTATATGTATAGTGACATATACCAGGTAATGTCCCATACATCATCCTCAGAACCTGGCTCTGCCTTCTGTAATCAAGGACCATGCACTGTTTTGTGGGGGAGATTGAGAGCCTTACTTTTCTTTTTTTTTTTTTTAACTCAATGCAATTATTTTAGGATTTACCTATGCTGTTTAGTCCATAAAACAATAGTTCATTTCCCTCTGATCACCTGTTTTGAAATACTATATGGCTCTGGATAGTCCCGGATTTACTACATAGAACAGGCTGGCCTCAAACTCTCAGAGATCCACTTGCCTCTGCCTAGTTCATCCCTTTTCACTGGCAAGTATTATTCATTGGATGATTGTCCTCTCAGCTCTTTTGGGAATGTGTATCCAGTTTTTAACTACTCTAGATAAGGCTAAGACTACCAGTCAGTCACATGTCAGTTTTTATTCGGTTGTATGCATGCACATTTCTGGAGTAAGTGGCCAGGAACGGAAGGCGGGTCTCGTGGCAGTGTTGTTGGACTTGAAGGCACTGCCAAGCTCTTTGCAGTGTGTGTTCCATGTTCCAGTAGTTTATTCCATGTCTTTGCTGTCACCAAGTTTGGCCTTTTCTCTGAGAAGCTGCTCTGTCAGACAGTGTGTGGTGGAGTCACACTGTGGTTTCGGTTCCTGTTTTCTGGTGGCTCATCATGCTGTTTCGCTCTTGTCTGTAGATCTTCTCTGATGAAGGGTCGGCTCCTTTGTATTTTCACTATATCAGGTTCATTTTTGTTGTTTTTGAGTTTTTTTTTTTTTTGAGACAGGGTCCCATGTAGCCCAGGCTAGCCCTCAACTTTCTATGTAGATGAGGATGTCCTTGAACTTCTGATCCCCTTGCCTCCACCTCCAAAGTGCCAGGATTATAGGAGTGTGCCACCACATACAATTTCTTAGACTGATATTCTCTTTATATCTCTCTTTTAGACTTGTTTTATGTGTATGAGTGATTGCCCGTGTGTGTGTGTGTGTGTGTGTGTGTGTGTGTGTACTAAGTGGATGCCTGGTGCCCTCTGAGGTCAGAAGAGGGTGGCGGGCCCCCTGGAACTGAAGTTACGGACAGTGGTGAACTACCATGTGGAAGTTTGGCAAGAACGGCAGGTGTTCTTAACGCTAGCTATCTTCAGCCCTTGTTCAGCGTTTTCTTGTTCTTGAGTTGTAAGGAACCACCTTCATGTATGTTGGATTCAGGCTTCAGCCAAATGGTGATCTGCGGCTGGTTCTCCCAGGCTGTGACTTATCCTTCACCCTTTTAAGTTCTAATGGTAAAGGGGACGTTTTGATGTCCGTAGGCTTAGTTTTCCCCTAATGGCTCCCAGTTTTGTGTTCTTACGTGCAGTTGTGGAGGCAGAGTCAGTGCCCAGTGTCCTCTTGAATCCATTTCTACTTTATGTTTTGGTACCAGGTCTCCCTGCAGGGTTTCAGGGGTCTTTCTGTCTCTGCTGACCCCAGGGCTAGGGTTACAGATGTGTGTTGCTGGTCTGGATGTTACATGGGTTCTGGAGATCTAAGCTCAGGACTTCAGGTAACATAGTTTACCTGCTGGGCTATCCCACCAGCTCTGTGGCTCACGCTTTATTCTCAAATCTGATGTCTTTGTTTTAATCCCCAAGGGTAAAGGCTTTTTGAAGTTTTCTTTGAGATGTTCTGTGGTTTTGTACTTGAGCCTATGATGTACCTCACATAAATCTGTGGCATGTCTCAAATTATTTTCCATGCCAAGGCTGGAAGAGCAGCCACTTTCTCTGAGCCAGTAATTAAACATGAGAAATATTGAAGATGCAAGCAGGAAATGAGGACGTAAGCATAGAATAGGTTTCTAGTGGTTAGAAAGGAAATTGGGCCTTTAAATAAAAGGTAATTGTATTGCATTGAAAACTTTTACATATAAGTGGATCAGACTCTGAGACTCTTGCCAGCCTTTACAGGAGGCTGATTCAAAAGTCTCAGCATGGTAAATAAGGTGAGAATTGAGTGTGAGGATGGAGTCACTGCTAGACTGGTAAAGGTGCTTACTGAAGGTGTCTAGAGTGTTCCTGGAACATTCTAGAGGTGTCAGGATGGTGTATGAGCCAGTCATAACATGTGAGATGCTAAAACAAACGGATTCCTTCATTCATCAAAGAAGAAAAGATTCAGTCTTCCAAAGGCAGCGAATCAACAGTCTATGGGCAGTTGAGCTTGGTCCCTTCTTTGAGGCAGTATTGACAAATAGAGAAATGAGGAACATGTGCTTGCCTAGTTTCCTTTTAAATTACTTCTTGCACCGGGTTTGAAAAGTTCAAAAAGGGAAGCAACAATGTTTCATTCCCTTGAGCTAGAGCATCTCCTCGTTGTCTCTGGGCAATTTCAAAAGCAATGATTGACCCCCAGTGAGAACCTGAGTGAGAAATGGACATAAAGTTCAACTGACATAAAGATCAACCAGGTAGAACATAGAGCCAGGGACAGTTTTCTCATCATCACGGGAGTTGATTGTTGCTGAAGGACACTGTGGGTCATGGGGAAGAGGAAGGAGCCCCTGCAAGCAGACAAGGCAAAGAAACCCCACACCACACCTCAGAGGTACCCAGCTGCATCTTTGTTTTTGTTGTTTGTTTGTTTTTGTTTTTTGTTCTTTTGTTTGTTTGTTTGTTTCTGAAACAGGGTTTTTCTGTGTGACAGCCCTGGCTGTCCTGGACTCACTCTGTAGACCAGGCTGGCCTTGGACTCACAGAGATCCGCCTGCCTCTGCCTCCCGAGTGCTGGGATTTTAAAGTGAATGTCTTAGAAAAAAAATCCTGGTGGGGCAGGTTGTGGCCTCAGATTAGATAGTTGTTTTGTTTTATGACACCAGAAGCTGGACACATAGTAGAAACATGTTAACAAGTTGAGTTTAAATCGAGTGTCATAAATTAATGCCCTTCAAACACATCAAGCAAGTTCAAGACAAACTTTGTATCTGAAGAACTGCCATAGTTTCCTTTCCAGTGGTTGTGAGAAAACAGTCCAGCAAAAGCAACTCAGAGGAGAAAGATTTATTTTAACTCTTAGGCCCAGGGTACATCCTTAACATAATCAAGAATCCCCACAAGTATTTCCAGAGACCTACCTGATTGAAACAATCAATCATCAAGAGTCTCTCCTGGGTGACTGTTGACAAAGCATCATGATAACTTGAATTCTGAATACATAAAGAAATAAATAGTAAAACACTTGAATCCTGAATGCACAAAGAAATAAATAGTAAAATTCCTTCCCAAAGTGGGCAAAATACTTGAGGGTGTGTTCCGTCACAGAAGGCACACCAGTGACTGATAAAGCACATAGCATGGGTGTTGTCTGTTCTTGTTGATCTACTGTGAAGGCCACACAGAGGCCAGAAGGCAGACCCTGCGTACAGTGTATTTGTGGTATTAATCCCATGTGGGAAACAGTGCATGTCTTCCTGGAGTCATGCGTAGGTGAGTCGCGTGGCGGTCCATGGGATTCCCTCAGCAATGCTGAAGAAGAGATGTGCAGGTAGCCCGTGGGACAGCAGACAGACACAGAGGCTTTACTCTGCGTGATCCTACTTGGGGTTTCTAGGGGTCACAAGGCACAAAGATATATGGCTGATAGATGGCTAGCCTGTGGTGGGAGCAGACTTAGATCATCAGTGGGCACAGGGATCCTCCTGACCCAAACACTGACTGTTTTATGATGGAGTGAAGTATGGTAGACTATGTATTTATTAAACATCATACAAGTCAGGCAGGTGAGGTAGGTAAAGGTGTTTGCTGCCAATCCTGAGCCTTGGAGCCCACACTGTAGGAGGACAGAACTGACTCCCAAGAGTTGTCCTCTGACCCTCATCCACATGCTGTGGCATGCAATGTGTGCACGTGTACACACACACACACACACACACACACACACACACACACACACTGCCTCTCAAGTGCTGGGATTAAAGGCCTGGGATTTAAAAGTGAATGTTTTAGAAAAAAAATCCTGGTGGATAAGTAAAATGTGAAAAATAATTAAAAACCTTCCAACCTGCATTTCCATGACTGAGAGACTCTAGCTCAAAAAAGCTTTGAAGAAAAGTATCTGATGAGAAACACATATCCAATGGCAGGATAATGTACATAAATTGGCCCACATACATAGTTACAGTCAATGCAAATTGTCCACATATTTCAATTAAAAGAGAATAGAGAAGCAATGTCCAACTGTGTGCTGTGAGCCAGAAACTCACCTAGATAGGAAACACAAATACATAGACAGTGGACCCCACACAGACACCAGCCAAGAGAAACTTGCAGCAACCTGATCAGGCTTTAATGAAATAGGCAGAAGAACCAAGGCTGTGAGAAGCGTCAAGGGGAAATGCTTTGTAATGGTGGGTCCCCTCATCACTGAGGCCCAGCAGCCCCGTTGATGTGTCTAACTGAGCTATAAAACAATGAGATGGCATCTAAAGCAGACACAGACAGACTCAGGATAAAGTTTGAGAGGTCTGCATCTCCACCCTAGCTACGTATGGAAAATTAACAGGAACTGGGTAATCCTGAGTCTGGAAAACCTAAGTAGCTCTGCTACTCATCTTGACCCAATGAGCATTTACCAGTTAGTTCTTCCAGTAGCAACACTCATGGATTTTGCTCACATGTGCACACAAGACTCAAAAATAGATTACATCATGCCAGGTAGTAGAGCAAAGGCCAACAAATCTAGAAAAAACAGAACCATTTGGTGTCTGCTTTATAGCCACTGAAGAATTAAGCCACAGTCAATAATTGGCAGGTACCTTTCATCTCCCAAGAACTCAGAAAAAAGTACCATGAGTATAAATAAATTGCATATCAGGGAACAAGCATCCAGGGAAATTTAAAAAGCCATGTGTATGGGGGTGAAATTAAAACAGGTGTGTCCATAAGCTGTGAGATCCAGTCAGTGCCCAGAGGGAACTCAGCAACCGCCAAGCTACCTCAGAAAGAATTAACTCCCTAAGCTGGCAAAGGAGCACAAAAGCCAGACCACATGGTGCTTTTGAGAGGGGTCGGATGAGGCAGACACAGACCTGCACTATTGGCTCTACAGAGGCTCCCAGATGACTCAGTGAGGATGATGGTCTTGTGACACAACAGTGAGCTGTTAGGGGTGATTCAGAAGCCAAGACCTTTGCCTTTTGTACCAGTGCACAGAGATCAGCCTGACATGAGAACGCTACAACTGGGAACTTCTCTTTTTTAGAAAGAATATATGTATGCATTTAATAATTCTAATAATAATGAAATAAAGAGAATTACTTTGTTATTTTAGGTGTATGTGCCTGAGCATGGGTCTAAAAGAGGACCTTGGATACCCTGGAACTGGGGTCATGAGTGTTTGTGAGGCACTGATGTGGGTGCTGGGAACCGAACCCTGGTTGTCTGCAAGTGCGGCCAGTATTCTTAACCACTGAGCCATCTCTCCTTCTCCAAAAGCACTGAAACCTCTGAAGAAAAATACAGGTGGCCTTGGAGGTATGCAAAGCACGGATTGCCCATCAAAGAAATGATCAATAAATTGGAAGTCATCAGCTAAATTGACGTCAGAAGGACTCTGTGAGAAACCAAGAGAAGATGCCAGGGATCAATCTGGGGAGACTATAGCGTTGTATAGACATCGAGAGCATTCTGTTTCAGGCTACGTATGTAAAGGAGCCTTACATTCAACAGCCAGGCAAACAGCCCAGTGAAAGGCAAACTTTCTGATGAAGCCTCTCACAGAAGCTGGTGTATTGATCCCAGCCAGCACGTAAGGGATGCTGTCAACATCCTCATTCAGGGGGGAAATGAAAGTTAAAATACAGACTGAAACACGATCTTCCATACACGGCAAGGTGTCTAAAAGTTAGAGAAAATAACCTACGTGTTGACGGGGTGGAGGGGCAGCTTGAGATATCACACATCATCAGTGGGAATGTGAGGAGACAGGAATTCGTGGTTTACCTTGGTGGATGATAGAATTTACCATGCGACCAGCACTCTCATAGTGTTTCCCGGTAACAGATTACAGCATGGGCTAAAGAAAAACCAAGCACGTGAGACAGCCCTGGATGTAGGCCAATGCAGGACACCGTCTTCACATGCGGGACGTGGTCTCTGTGGAAGGCCCCTAGCTGCCTGGACCCCAGAACCTGGGGAGGTGTTCCCACCTTCTGGGGCTGAAGGAAAATTTTGATATCAATCGTTAGGATAAGGAGTTACAGGGTGTGTGTACTTGTTCAAGGTTCACCTAACAGTGGCACCAAGATATGCATTTAATTATGACATATATCAAAAAGTATAAGTGAATTATACCTTGGTTTGTCTTTAAAAGGTTTTTTTTTTAGAACAGTGATTCTGGCCTAGGAAGGAGCTCGGTGGGTAAAGACGCTTGCTGACAAGGCTGACAATAAGAATTCCAGCCCCAAACCTACAAGGTGGAAGAGAATTGAGCCCCACACGTTGTCCTCCAACCCCCACGCTTACACTGTGTGTACCAACACACACTAAGTATAAAGTATGGAAGTAGCATGTCCACTTACTGTTGGTGGCTGGCAGACTAGATTTCACTCCATTTGAGTCAGTGCTCGGGCTCACATACTGAGGAGTCTGCACGTCTCCATTTCCCGTCTCTGTCTCTGTCCCTGTTTCCATCACGGTCACAGCTCAGTGTGCACGGAGCTCACCTTCTGAGCTCACTGCTCCTACGTCCAGCACTCGGCTGTGTCCTCATTGTACTACTTTCAGAATTAGCCTCCCCCCCCCCCATATCTTACTTCTCCTCCTTCAGAAGCGTGCTGGTGCTGGCTGCCCTCATTTCTGTGTTGTTTTATATAAATTGTTTCTTGTTTATGCATCCTGTGAAAGTCCCCTCGGGGCCCTGATGTGCTCAGACTGGCTTTGTAATGGAATTTGGCAGATTTTTGAATGCTCCTAATGTTCAATCTTTCTGTTCATAACCATGGTGCGTTTCCCTGCTCCTTGGTCTCTATGTGATTTATAATTTTCCCCGTAAATGTCTTGTGCATATTTTGGGAAGATTTTAATTTCAAAGCATTTCAGTTTTTTTTTTATTTTATTATAACTAGGACTCTTCTCTTTTAATCACCTCTTCAATTGGTGGTGTATGGAAATGATTTCAAAACGCTAATCCTGTACTTGGGGCGGGATCTTTCTCTTTTGCTTTAGGGAAAGATTGATAAGCAGGATTTTCTGTGTGTGCATGCCTGGGGCTGTGTGCAGATATACATATGGTACGTGTGTATGTTAATAGGGCTGTGTGTGGAGTATACATGTGGCATTTGTGTGAATATCTGGTGCTGTGTGAGGGGTTTATGTGTGGGGTGTGTGTGCATGCATGGGGCTGCATGTGAAGTATGTGTACATGCATGGGGCCGTGTAGGAGTATGTATGTGCATCCATAGGGCCATGTGTGGGGCGTATGTGTGCTGTGTACATATTCACGAAACTGTGTGGGGCATGTGTTCATGCATGGACAGGGCTGTGGGCTATCTCCCACTCTACCCTGACCCCAGCCCTGTGGACCACAGCTGCCCTCTGTGGCTGAAAAATGAGAAACAACTCATCTTGGATGCCAGGACGTCGGGGTACGGAGTGGAGGTGGAATGATGAGGGTGTTCTTTGTTCAGCCACTCCCCTCTCAAACAAAGGGTTTCAATGGGGATGTATTGTACCCTGGGCTTCCGGTGAGCGAGGTCCTTCCTACTGTCCCAGTGCAGAGTCCAGGGGTTTCTCCCTGATCACGAGTTCAAGGCTCTGACCTTCCAACCACCCCTGAGCAACTTGGACCTCATTGCTGCTGCTCACATCCCTGTGCCGTTCCTTGACAAACATCTTTCACGCTTCTATCTTCCTGCTCTCTGTCTATAAGCTGGGAGGACTCTAGAGCAATTGCCACACCCCAGCCGGAATCCTGTGCTACCCTGAGGTCTCTTTTCATCCCATTTTAGTTCAGCCTCACTCAAGTTTTGGGGATCCCAGAAGAAGACAGCTAGTCACACTGTTTGCCAGAGTGCAATGTGGATGGTTGTTGGCCTGGCCCCCAACGCAGCTCTTGTCGTTGTGGAGCTGCTGGTGTGGCCTCTACTGTCTGCATGTTTTGGGTATTCTGGCCTTCTGAACATCTGCTCAAATGGCTCATTAAGTTCTGATAATAGCATTTTAGGGGTTCTCTATCCTCTATGTCCAAACTCTTCTGAATTCATCTGCAAACTGGTTCATTGGGCCTAACAGCAGCATAGCCCTGACCTTCACCCCCAGCAACAATTCTCTGCTTTAGTTATTCTCTTGGGTCTGTGTGACAACCCATAGCAAGGGGAATTGTTTGTGTTCACTTTTGAGGGTTGTTTTGGCTAGTTTGAGGGTTGTGCAGGCTAGTTTTATGTCAACTTGACACAAGCTAGGAGGGAAACTCTGCTGAGAAAATGCTTCCATAAGATCTGGCTATAGGACATTTTCTTAATTAGTGATTGATGTTAGAGGTCCCAGCCCATTGTGGGTGGGGCCATCCCTGGGCTGTGGTCTGGGTTCTGTAAGAAAGCAGGCTGAGCAAGCCATGGGGAGCAAGCCAGAGAGCAGCATCCCTCCATGGCCTCTGCATCAGCTCCTGCCTCCAGGTTCCTGCCTCTGCTTGAGTTCCTGTCCTGACTTCCAGTGATGGACAGTGATGTGGAAGTGTAAGCTTATTTGGATTTATTTAATCCTTCCTCTCCAACTTGCTTTTGGTCTTGCTGTTTATCACAGCAATAGTAACCCTAAGACAAGGGTACAGAGTGTCCTGGCCAGGAAGACTTGGTGATAGGAGAGCTTTATGGGTGTGGAAGCCAGAGCCCAAGGCTGATTGCTCACATCTGGATCAGTCCAAACAAACAAACACCAAAAAACCTGAGATTAGGCAGTAAGTGAGCAACCCACTTCTTCAGCTAGCTCCCATGTGCTCCCATGTCCACAATGTCCCCAGCTCTCCCAAACAGCGCCACTAGCTAGGTCTGAGTGTGCAGACCCTGGAGTATGGGCAGGGCTCTGTGCATCCACACCCTAACAGCCGCTCTTATCTTGCAGTATCCGGAGCGTGATGCAGAGGTATCTTGCAGAAAGGAACGAAATAACCTTTGACAAGATTTTCAATCAGAAAATCGGTGAGTTCTGCTTCTCTATCGGGTACTGTTCATGGCAGCGGTGGTATCTGGTGATGCCACAGTGACCCCTGTACAGAGTCCTTGTACCCTGTAGAGCTGAAGACGGGACTGAAGGAGCCGTGCGGTTAGAGACGCAGTTCACACCCACATATTTTCCCTGTAATGTGTTGTGGGAATGAGCTATTTGGAAAGCTTTAAGGTCATGGTGTGTGTGTGTGTGTGTGTGTGTGTGTGTGTGTGTGTCAAGTCAGAGTGTAACAACCAGAAGGGAAGAATGAAGAAAGGCTCAGTTTCCCCTGACAGGTAAGGAGTATGGGATCCTGGAGCTGCCTCTCCCAAACAGAGGGAGGGAGATGTTACTCAAGAAGTTTCTGCCTGTTCACACGGGAGGGACATTTCTTTGTTTTAGAAAGGCCCTCATTTATTTGTAGACACTCCTGTTCTCATGGGGAACAGCGCACCCGAGAGCAGCAGGCTTGCTTTTTGTGTCTGAGCTATGGACTTTCTGGATATTTAGAGGGAGAATCACCCTGCACAGAGCCTGTGATCTGTGTCTGTCCTCTTCGCTCACAGTAGCCAGTCATCTCATCTGCTGGCCCGTGTGTCAGCACTTCTTCACTCCTTTTCACTGGTATGTTTGGACACACCACATTTATTCTTACATGTTTATTCATATATGAGGCGGTAGATGGTTGGATTATCTCTACTTTTTGTCCACTCTGAACAAAGTTGCTGTGACCTGTGACTATTAGCACATCTCTCTCTCTCTCTCTGTGTCTGTCTTTCTGTCTGTCTGTCTTGCTGTCTCTGTCTCCATCTCTTTCCTCCCCCCCTGTGTGTGTGTACACAGCTATTCATTTTCCTTAGATGTACACTCAAGAGTGGAATTCCTAGGTTGCATGGTAAACTCACATTAAGCCTTTGAAGAAAGCGCCGGACTCCGTTCTGAAGCAGCTGCACGGTTGCACATGCCTGTCCCTGGCTGTTCTCTGTCTGTTTGCAGCCATCTCTTGGCTTTGAGGGGGCATCTCATTGTGGGTTCCATTTCTCTTTCCCTCACAGTTAATGATATTGAGGGTGTTTGTGTAAATTAGTCATTTCTAGATGGTCTTTGGAGAAATGTCTACTTAAATTTCTCACCCTTTAGAACCCATGTTACCTTGCCATTGTCACCAACATGCTTGAAAATGTTCTCTTGTAGTCAATAGCTTCTTTTCCATTTCATTTGTGGCATTTGAAACCAAAAGGTTTTAATATTGACACAGTCTGGTTTGCACATTTTTCTCTTTGGCCATGGCTTGGACTCATATCTGAGATGTTTTTCCTCAATGAGTTCATAACAATGTCCCTCTAAAAGTTTCAGTTTTTTTCTCTTACATTTAGTATTTGGTTTACTGAGTAAGATTTTTATCTATGGTATGCAGGTCTAAATTTATGGAGTTGTTTTATTTGTATAAATTATTTTTCATTTATTTATTTGTGTGTGGGGCATGAAAAGACACACAAGAGAGGTCAAAGGGTAACTTTCTGGAGTCATTTCTCTCCTTCTACCTTATGGGTCATGGGGATTGATCTCAGGCTCTCCAGCTTAGCTGCAATCATATTTTACCAGCTGAGCCGTCTCACCTGACCCTTCCCCCTTTTCTATGCATGGCACTTTCTTTTCCCCATTGGATTGTCTTTGATAATCTTTGCTGAAAATTAATTGACTGTAGAATTGGCTTACTCTGGCTTCTGAAACTGTCTGTAACCCCTGTGTCTGCTTAGGCTGATGTTCCTGTCCCCGGCTTCAGAGCAAGGTTTGGCACTGGGAAATATAAGTCCCCACTGTGTTCTGTTTATTTGTATTGAGGTTGTTTGGGGGCCTATTCTGGACTCTTTGCATTTCCGTGTGAAGGTTTGGTTTTTGTTGTTGTTTTGTTCTGTTTTTTGTTGTTTTTTTTGTTGTTTTTTTTTTTAGCATTCCCTTTCCAGTTTCCTCTGGGTTTGTGATAGAGATCCTTGAGTCTGTGCCGCTGGGAGCCACCATCTTGACCCCATTGGTGAGTGGCCCCTGGAGCTTCAGCCGCTCAGGCACTGCTGGTCTCTGCCAGTCTCTTACTTCTCAGCCAGTTTATTTCTGAGTAAGAAGGCCTCTTCTAGGGTAATGAGCTGGAACTGGTTTGTTTCTTGGTTTCACTTTTGATTGTTCATTGCTAGGATGTGGAAACAACAGTGTGTTCTACAGATAGCTCCTGGGCTTCGAACTAGGTTATTAGTTCTAGTAAAGTGTATGTGTGTGTGTGCATATGTGTGTGTATACCTGTGTGTACATATGTGTGTCTGTATCTATATGCTCCTGTGTGTGTCTGTGTATATGTGTGTACCTGTGTGTGTATGTGTGTGTGTGTACCTGTGTGTGGCTGTTTGCGATCCTATGTATGAGTGAATGTGTGTGTGCACCTGTGTGTGTGTGTACCTGTGTGTGACTGTTTGCACTCCTGTGCATGTGTATACCTGTATGTGTTCCTGTATGTGTGCATGTACATGCGTGTGCCTGTGTGTGTGATGGTGTGTCTGTGCTACATTTGTGGTATGCATGTAAGTATGTGTGTGCATGTGAATTCTTTAGGGTAGTCTACATCCCGTCTGCGTAATCATTTTTACTTCTTTCCTTCTAATTCTGTGTCATTTTTGTTTTTATTTTTCACTTTCATTCTTAATGATTTTTTAAATGTTTCTCTTAATTATTTTAACATGATTTAAAATAACATTTATCTCGAAAGAATAAACAAATTACACTTGATTCTTTGAGTCCAGGGAATTAAGCTCTCCACAAACTTTGAGAGCAATAGCATGCATTTCTTGATTTAAAACAAGAAGAACACATGAGCAAAACAGAAGCCGCCATCTCATAACAGACTTTTGAAAAAGAGAACAGTGCTGAGAGCTCCCTGTAGAGACAGATTCATCCCGGTTCTTATTCTAGAGAGTGTGATGACCACACAGAACCACTGGAACACTAAAAAGTATAGAGAACACCAAATAAGACATTGTATGAGTGGCTTAGTAGGTAGAGAGCTTGCCTCTAATACACGAAGCCCTGGGTTCAATCCCCAGCACTGCACCAACTGGGCACAGCAATGCAACTTGTAATCTTAGTGTAATCCTAGCACTTGGGAGGAGGAAGATCAGAAGTTCAAGGACATCCTTGACTACATAATGAATTGGAGGCTAGCTTGGGCTACACAAGACCCTGTCTAAAAACAAACAAAACAGTTGAAGATTCATTGCTGTCGATCTTAATGGGTGAAGCTTGCAGTCTGTTTTATGGCTCATACAACAATCATTTGTACTGCTTTGTGTCTTAAAGCAAAATAGGTGTATAGAGTCTGCGGCCTTGACAGCTGGGCAGCCTCTGGCGGCAGCTGAGCATTCTGTGGGGGGCCTAGAGTGGGGTCTGTACCTATGATCGCCCTGTGCTCCCATTCTCCCTGGGCTGGCCGTCTCCGGCGGGTCCCCTCCCCATGCCAGCGGCATAGTGTCACTTTCTACCACAGGGGAGGAAAGAAAGACTAGGGTCCCTTTGATCCAGCATCAATGATGCCAGTCTTGTGCGGCTTCCCTGTGGGAGGGGAGAATTGAGAATACCTTTGAGCTTTCTGATGGCAGGGATGAATGCTTAGCTAAGCATTGCTAATTGGATTTTCAGTGGAAAGGGCTACAGGGCAGCAGGCAGGCCAGCCCTGGGGGACCCTGGGCTGGCCAGAGTCTCAGATTCTTCAGTTTTCACTTCAGATAAAGAAGCTTTGCAGAGGGAAATGCTGAGGAGGGGGAAGAGACATTGCTTAGATGCTGGCAAGGTGGTCTTGGCAGCCACTCTGTCACCCGGGGTCAGATTGGACACTGCTACCTGCCCACCCCACAGCCTCTGTACCCCTGGGAACTGGGGACAGATCAGAGGTCTGAGGTGAAAGCCTATGGAAGGCTGTATCAATCTCACAGGAAAACCAGGTTGTCTTCTGGTTAAGCCATCCCTCAAATTCTAGAATCGGCCATAACCATCACTGCCCACAGGGAGATTGAGAAAAGGTCCGTCTGCTACTCTGTGCTTCCTCGTCCCTGGAACCGTAGAAAAACTTGAACATGCCTGGCCTCCTGACCCAAGACTCACAGGCTGGCAAAGCTACCTGCAGTTTTGTTTTTTTCTTTTTTAAGATTTCTCCTCTCCTATGAGCATCACTACCCAGGCTCAGGCTGTAGCCTCGCCCCCAGCCCCCACTGCTGGCTTCATTTGTAGTTCATTCCCCAGGGAACCTTGTTGTGTGTGTAATGTTGTTGCTGCTGCCACTGAGCTAACCTCAGCCATCATCATTTCCTCTCTCCACATACAGCCGAGCTCGGCAACAGCACACGCAGCTCCGCATCTGGAGGAGCTGAGGCCAAGGCTCATTTGGTAGGGTACTTGCTTCCAGTGCACCAAGCCCTGTGTGAACTCCCATGTGCACACCCAGCCATAGGAACACACGGGGCACACAAACATGCACTCAGCATATAATGTAATGCATACACATGTACAGGCAAGTGTGTACACCTGCACTCAGCACACACTCCATACTCCCATGCATGGACTATGCCTAGCACTTACCAGTGACCTGTACACATATATGCACACACATGCATGCATTCGGCAAAGTGCACACACAGGTGCATGTGCTCACATGCACTCACACTCTGATTCCTATGAGTGTTGACAACTCTACAGTACTCCAGCCCCTCAGGACCCCACAGTCTGGCTGTTAATTGACACCTCTGTCAATCATTATCCTCCTCAATGTAGCCTACTCCACCACCCCCTGTCTAAGATGTTTCAGGACCTCTCTAACTGGTGGTCCTACTTTTACTTTTATTCCCTGCTCAGCTATCCAGGCACACCACATCACATCATCATGCTGTGCCTCCGACCAGGACCAGGGCAGAGATATGCTAGACTCAGTGATCTGGCCAGCAAAACAGCCACAATCACTTTGAACTCTTTGACATCACTGTTCACCTTTGCTCCCTCCGTATTCTTCCCCTCCTTTCTCCCACCTCCTAAGAAATGTCCCCGCTTCCATCCTCAGCAGCGCTTAGCATACAACCTCATTTCTGTGTTTAAGGATGGTTACCACCCACAACAGCAGCTTCTACATTTATGAGTTGAAGAAATCACAGACTGAGAACATTCCTAAGCAAATCACATCTGTGCTGAATGCTGCCAGCTTTTCCTGCTCCTCATTTCCTGAACACTACTGCAGAACTGCCATTTTTCACAGTGTTTTATATCAGAAATGATGAGGGGGTGGACAATGATGGGAAGATGGGAGGATGATAGGCAGATGATAATAGGATGATGGGAGGATGATGGGAAGATGATGGGAGGATGATGGGAAGATGATGGGAG
>CAJQZJ010018538.1:2848840-2909960 GCA_907164525.1 Lophiomys imhausi | reverse complement strand
TGTGTGTGTGTGTGTGTGTGTGTGTGTGTGTGTGTGTGTGTGTGTGTGTGTGAGAGAGAGAGAGAGAGAGAGAGAGAGAGAGAGAGAGAGAGAGAGAGCAGCTGGGGAGGTCAGAGGGCAGCTTGTGGGAGTCACTTCTCCGCTTCTACCACGCGGGTCCTGGGAATCAAACTCATGTTTCTAGTTGGTTGGTAACAGGCAACCTCCTTTACCCACTGAGCCCTCTCACCTACTCAAACTCTGGTTGTTTTCCCCCTTTTAAACATGAAATATATACAAATGCTAGAGGAACAAGGTACTGGTTTTGTGAGCTCGTTTGCCTGAGTGAATCAAGCTCAATACTCGTGTAGTGTTTTAGGATAGTCCACGTGATCCTTTCATGATACCGGCATAAAGACATTTGCTTGGAGGCCCTTGTCGAGATTGTAGGGCATGGCATGAGGCCGCATGCTTACTCAGGGGTTCCTGAAGGATGCTGGACAGAAATGTGGAAGGAGAAGTAGGCATGTTGGAGGACTCTCGGGCCATGTGATCTTGGCTGACGGTGTCGCAGCGCTTCTCCTCTCAGCGCCAGGTTAATTGCAGTGGAGCTAAGAAATACTCTCCAGGTAAATTGTATTAGCATTTCCATACTTCTGTGTTTGCTCAAGGATATAATGTACTCAGAGTTTGTTTTTCCTTCAGTGCCGAACTCAGCAATCTCAAGCGGTTGGGAAATTGCTTATTATAAAATGGATGCACATTGGGAAGCCACACCAATAGCATTTGTTTCTATTATCGGCCACATAAAATTTTTAATTGTTAAAGGCAAGAGTTTGGTTATTTCTCCAGCATAATAAAATGTCTCCTCCTGGAAGTTATATAACCTTAATTTATTTTTAATTTTACCTCCTTCCTCAATTTTGTGGTTGTTTGTTTTATTTAAGACATAGTCTCACACTGTAGCCCAGACTAACCTGGAATCTACTGTGTAGCCCAGGCTGGCCTAACATTTTAGCAGTCCTCCTATCTCAGACTCTTGGGTTCTGGATTGTCGGTGGGCGCCACTTGGCTATATATTGTCTTTTTAAAAATATGATTTTGTATTTCCTGACATTTTAAGTGCCCTCAGCCCTGACCACTGGTTAAGGTGGCTCATCCTAGGAGACCTGTACTGTTTCCTTCACATTCTTCTTGTTCTCTTGTGGTTTAGTTTAGTGCGTGTGTATCCTTTGGTGAACTGAATGTGCCAAGCTCCTCAAACACTGTGTGAATGAGTTTGCATGTCTTAAGAACAGTGTTCCTCACTGGCCACAGTACAGTGCCAGGGAACTCACCGATGGATGAGGTGCTCCACAGCCCACACCCATGCCAGCAGCAGTAACCTCAGCATCCTCTTTGACCTGTCTCGACTACTATCTTTTCTCTGGGTGAGCCCCTCCACTTTCCCTGGGTTTATTCCCATTTTGGAGGTGTACAGGATGACTGCTCTGTGAATAGTCCATGACTTTGGTTGTCAGTTACAGCACGCATGCACACACCATGTCATAGGAAGGGCCACAGCCTTTCTCTGCTACTCTGTTCAGCTTCCAGTCAATCCTCTGCTTCAGGTGGGCGTTGGCTGCTGCACCTACCTTTGGCATCTCTCTTCTCATGTCCAGGGACCTTGAACAACTGAAAACACAGTAGCCATTTTTCCGCAAGAGTGCAAAGACCTTGGAAAAAACGGTTACTCTTCTCCTGTCTGTCCTGAAGGTCGTGTCCCATGGTACATGGCATTAAACTGTGCTCACACACTAAAGGGAAGTTGGTCCCTCTGGTAAGAGAACAAAAGAGGGAAGAAAGCAGAGACGGTTGCTTGGTTTCTGCGCAGACTCACACCTAAAATATGGAGGTAGTCTTTATTACAGCTAACTGGTTCTGAGCCTGGCCACTTGGTCTTGGCTAGTACTCACAGCTAGCTGCCTTCTATCCTCCCCTCCCTCTAACTCCTCCACTGAGACCTTTACCTGTGGGGAAACTCACATCTTTACTCCCGAAGGCTCTGGACCCTGAGCCATCCATTCTGAGTTGGGCTACGGTTCCCAGTGCCTTTAATTCCATGGCCATAGTCTTAGTAGAGGCCCTCCCTCCTGCATGGCACATACATCCTTCTCCTTCCTTCTGGTGAGTCCCCATCCAAAGGTCTTAGTCACTCAACAGCAGAGTCCCTCATGTGCCTGTGGATTCAAAGGTGGGAGGAGCAGCGGCATCACCAGCCGTCCCCAGCAGTCTGTGAGGACCACACAGTCTTTGTAATCTGGCTATCCTAGTGGTCGGGAAGGGGACTCTTGGAGCATCTCATCTATACTGAGAGAATTTCAGGCACATTCAGGACCTTCTATGTGCCTGCACCCAAAGTGTTCAACCTTCATGCCCAGGCAGTTTACCCACTCTACTATGGGGATGTTTCCATTTTAAAGATTAACTGAAAAGAGTGTCATCTAAGAACTCAGTGGTTAAGAGTGGTCACTGCTCTTTTAGAGGCCAGGGGAGTTCAGATCCCAGTACTCACCTGGCAGCTCAGCCCCGCCTCTAACTCCAGCTCCAGGGGATCTAATGCCCTCTTCTGGCCTGCAGCTTTCCCGGCTGAGCATCTTCACTCCCCCCCCCCCCCCACTTTCTGGGTTCTCTGATTAGTCCATCTCTACCCTCAACTCGATTGGCTGATTCAGGCTTGAATGTGAGGCTTCTGATAAGTGCTGTGTTTATGAAGGACAGGAGATATCAGACTCAGAGAGTTAGAGTGGGAGGAGTCTCCCTGGAGGCCTGTTGGGGGAAACTTTGGTAAGGGACACTCTCTCCTGGACTGGGAGGTACCCAGGGCAGTTAAGTGAGATAAACTTGCTGTGCAGGCTTGGGGTATCAGTTTGGATGCCCAGCACCCATCTGGAAAACCACAGACGACGTATCCTGTGCGTTCACCTCTAACTTCAGCTCTGGGATGCTGAGACAGGCAGATTCCAGAGCTCACCAAGAGACACCTGATAGTGACACCTGGCCTGCACATGCGCACACTTACCTGCACACTCATCTTTGAGCAATCATGCACAGACAGGGACATACTGTCACATGGACTCCAGCATGGTGTTGTATCTCAGCCAGGGCTGACCTCAGTCTAAAGATGGCTTTTGTGGAAACTTTGGAGGGAACAAAGAGTCTTAGAATTGTTTGTGTGTGGGGTGGGGAGTCGGGGAGTTCCAGGCATGAGATATGGCTTGCTTCAAGTGGTCCTGGTGTCCCCAGCAAAGAATTCCTTGAGAATGGGTAGCCCATTGTGGCCTATGTGTTTGCTGGGATGTGAGGCAGTGAGTGAGGCTCCACCAGCCTCAGGCAGGCGTCCAGCCCCATTTCCACAGGTGTCCTGTGGCCGTCACAGGAATCTTCCATGCTCCGTATCCCTGCCCTCTTTGGCCGCTTCTCGATATAGTGACCTGGAGCCTCAGTTCTTGGTGACAATGTTCATTTGCACAGTGAGAGGGGTCATGAGCAGAGAAGAAATGCCAAGCTGGGCACAGGTGTGGTAGCTATCTAGAGTCCATCCTTCCAAGGAGCCCTTGTCCTGTCTGACTCCTCCTTTCTTTTCTAACTAGGACAAGAAGGTGCTGAGTTATAAACACGTTGTTTTGAAGAAGCCCCAAGGGACAAAATCTCCTCGTTTATCAGCTTGAAGTTTTCCCTTCTCTTCCTTTAGGCTTCCTGCTATTTAAGGACTTCTGCTTGAATGAAATCAATGAAGCGGTGCCTCAGGTGAAGTTTTATGAAGAGGTAAGTCAGCCCTCTCGTGCAATTCCCTTCCAAGGCGTGTTCAGGTGAGCTTCGGGAAAACCTTAAGGATTGTAAACACGTTATGTAATTTAGAAGTTCATTAAAGTACTTATAGGTGCAGATGTAGGTGTAGCAGTGATGGCCATGCCTACAAGCCAGGGCTGATGCTCAGGCTCTAGAGCAGCAGCTCTCAACCTGTGGGTAGCGGTCCCTTTGGGAATCCAATGGCCCTTTCACAGGGGCCGCATATCAGATATCCTGTGTATCAGATATTTATGTTATGATGAATAACAGTAGCAAAATTGCAGTTATGAAGTAGCAACAAAGTAATTTTTTGTGGTTGGGGGAGTCACCACAACATGAGGAACTGTACTAAAGGGTTACAGCCTCAGGGAGGTTCTAGCGTGGAAATGTATACAGCAGGCCTGTTGGGTGTGCTGATCTGCCAGCCTGTTATGTTATTGCAGAGGCTGGCAGATCAGCTTACCTCAGTTTACCTCCTGACTCAGTTTACCTCAGGTCTTTGTCACCTGTCATGAGAGAGATGTTAAAGTCTCCAGCTCAGATGGTGGAATGCCTTTATGATTTCTGCTGTCTCTCTCCCCTGTGCTGGAAGCTCTGTGGTTGGGTTCACAGGTATCACTGGTAAGACACTGTATGACGTGCCCTGTCTGCCATCGGAGCCCTTCTCTGTTCTAAGCCGGCCTCTTGCTCCCTGTGCTGTGGCCAGTCACTTTTGCTTGTGGTTCTGGGGATGTGTCTGTCACTTAGCTTTGCATCGTCAGTGTTCTTTGCAGGTACAAGAGTCCTGTGATTCATCCCACCTGACAATGTCGGCTTTCCAGTGAGTGAGTGTAGCTACAGATTCATCTTTGCAGAGTTTTCTGAAATTCTCCAGCCTGTACATTTACATTTTAATCAAATCTGAAGCAATTAGGATGATTGTGTTTTAGAACACCCCCTCTTCTCTCTTCCTGGACTCTGGTCATGCTTTTATGATCGATGGATATTATCCTGTTGGCCCCAACACTGTTTTTATTTTCAATATGTTCTCTTTCTCTTCTAGAAATTGGATAATATCTTTGGTCTGTCTTCAAACCCATGGACCCTTTGTCTCAGCTTCTGCAGCCTGCTCTCCCATCCCATCCACTGAATGGTTTATTTCATATCTTACATTTTCACTTCTGAAACTTCCAGTTGATTTTTAAAATCTTTTTTTTTTATTTTCTGATTTCTGTTGGTTCCATTTTCATTTCATTTGCTGTGATAAACACACAGACAAGAAACTGAGGGGAGGATTTAAACTCTGCTTAAAATCCTGGGTTACCATCTGCCATTGAAGGCAAGGCAGGAACTTGAAGCAGGTCATAATAGAGTCAAGAGCAGAAAGACCGGAGACTGTTCCTTGTTTGCTCTAGGCTAACTTTCTCAAACTGTTCGGGAGCCTCCTCTGCCACCTAGGGAATGGTGCCACCTGCAATGGGCTGAGCCTTTTCACCTCAATTGACATTCAAGACAATGTTCCCCACACATGCTCACAGGCTGCTGACTGTAGAAAATTCCTCAGTATTCCTGTCTTCCTAGGTGACTCTAGGCTTTGGTAAATTGACCGTAAAACCAAATAGCATGGTTGCTTTCTTCTGCTGCTGCCGGTGACTGCTTTCATCACACAGGTGTGCTCTGTTATGACATATATATATATATATTTATTTATTTATAATCAATGACATACAGTCCTTGCCTGATAATTCCAGCCCTGGTCTTGTTGGATTGGATGTCACTGCTAGTTTGCATTTCCCTGTGTGGGCCCACCTTCCTCACAGACAAACAACAAAAGTACATATGGCAAGCCGTGTGATTGACAACTGGAGATGGTGTCGCCTCCCACCAAAAGGTTGTTTGGTGCCAGCAGACCCTGACCCTGGCCTCCCCTCCCCTCTGTCATCGCTGAGCCTTGTTCAGCTCCTCGGCCTGTCTGGGCCACTGAGCTTGGCCATGTCCAGATGCCCACATGGCATCAGGTGCCCAGCAAGTTTGACAGAACATCCATGTGGATTTTGTTATCGGTATCTCAGACCCCTCTCCGGTGCTTCTGTAATCATGCTTCCACGGATTGACAGTCATGGTCTCGGGAGGACCGTTCTGCTCTAAGCTAGTTGTCTGGGTTTGTGATGGATTTTGAATGAAGCCCAAGTGTGACAGACTGACGGGTTAGACATGAGGGTGTGGCATGGAGGCAAAGGGTGGGGTCAACCAAGACCCTCATTTTAGCTCAGTTTTGTGACAAAGCAGACAGGGGTTGGGACACGGTGAGTGTGATCCATCGCAAGTAGAGACAGGGCTCCTTTACATGAACTCAAGTGGAGTTCTTTGTAGATACTCAGAAGGAAAGGTCAAATGTGCAGTTGCCATTGCTGGCATGCGTGGCCCCGATTCCTTTCCCTAAGATCTGCCTGGCTAGTGACAGAAGCTTTATAGAGTGCCCAGGGTTATGAAGCCAGTAGGGGACTGAGAGAAGTGGAGGCAAATCCCTGGACATGCAGAACTTAGATCCCAGAGAAGTGGGGCCGGGACACAGCGGCTGCCTGGGCAGTGACATGCTCAATCGTGCGTGTGGCCAAGCAGAGCACCACTACACGATGGGGCCATGCTGTCACCTCTGTTCTTCAGCATGGAGACTGGTCACCTCAAATGTGGGCACCCTTACCTGAGTATCCTGGTCAGCCCTCCAACCATTATTGAATGTGTGCTGTGGTCAGGAAGTCCTTTGGCCAGCTGAGGCATGGTTGACTGCCTGGTCTTTAGTTGGCAAGCCTTCCAAAAGAAAGTGAGGTGTGAGCTGCAACGGCTGGTCACATGCTTTCTCCACGCTGACCGGTGATCACATGGGGTTAATCAGACCCAGGTCCCAGAGAACAGACACGGTGCTGTTGCCTCATTTGTTTCCGGAGCCAGGATTGTCCCTGTAGCTGCAGGAGACAAGTCTTGGAAGCTTCCAGGGAAATGAGCATCTGACACACCAGATGCCAGTCTGCCTCATGGGTCCCCTGCACTTGCATCCCTTCATGGCCATGCTCAGGATATTAGTTCTGGGATAGTGCACTATAGCTCCAGGCTGTTCGTATGTCAAGGGACAAACTCCAGCCTCAGGCTGGGTGGCATCTGTTCTAGCATCCAGGCCTTCTGGCATTAACCCTTGACTATCCCAAGACCAAAACGCAACCAGAGGAATCAACTAAGCCACACCGCTTTCCTTTCTGATGCCTTGGGTCCACTATGCCTGACTTTGCCTTCTATTAGCGTCTATGTGGCTGCTGTGTGGTTAGTTTTTGGAAACTGAGGTAGGATGCTTTGATCTGGTCCCTGGTTATGCCGGCTTTGCTGACCTTCTGATCCTCTTGGGCTGGTCCCACAGAGCCGGCTGCCTCAAGAAGACCCCATTCCTAGCCCCAGAAGTTGCTCTGGCACGATTGCCAGCCACCATACTGCATTGCTGATTGGATCCCGGTAACTTCTCAGTGTGGGAACCTTCAAGTTGTCACAGGGCCTCAATAATGCTGCTCCCTTCCCCCTCCCCCAAACTGTGACCTCATCTGTTTGAGGGATCATCATAAGGTTGACTGGTTTTTATTTCAGTGTGTGACTGCCAGCCTGTAAGGTCAAAGCTACCCTGACGGGGGCAGGTCCCTGTTCCCGCCAGGCCCGGTGGAGAGCTCTCAGGAGTGACACAGTAAGTGTAAGTGGGTCACACACAGCAGTATGGCGTGTGGAAGGTGTCTCCTCCTTCATAGTTCATTGTTTGCAGTATTGTCAAAATATGTGTGTAAAGAAATGGGGACAGTTTTCTGACCAGGGACCTTTCAAGATCAGATTGCCACTGGGAGCATTCCCATGTGTGACAGCTGTTTCTAAGATCCATTTCGCTATTTAGTCAGCCCAAAGCCCAGCCAGGCAGCCATTCCTAACATAGCGTAGCATTTGAAATACAGTGGATCCTTTCTTCTGACTGTCTGTCTGTCTAGCCCAGGCTAGCCTTGGCCAAACCCTTCCTGTCTCTGCCTCCTGAGGACTGGGATGGCGACCATGAACACCACACCTGGCCTGAGAGAACACTAGTGCTGGAAACTAATGTTTTTATCCAGGAGCTCACTCCACCTCCAAATACACGCTTTCTTCATGTGACTCTTGGAAATCTCATGACAAATTCTGACTGCTTCCCTTGCTGGTTGTGGAACTCTGGTGAACGAGTTCCCGTCTCAGGTCTCAGGGCTGAAGTGCAGCCAGGTTTGGAAGATCTGTGGTTAAGAGAGAACTGGCCAGGCAGGCGGCCCCTGGTTTCTGTGCAGTGGGATAATTGTGGCCATGGTAGTCTTTGTTTCTCCTTTAAAATGCTCAGAATCATCACAAAGAAAAATCCATTTGTGTTTATAGCTGGGTCTAACTTGTTGCAGCCTCGTTATCCCCTCATGCAAAGCAGTCATGCAAAGCAGTCGTTTTTAAGGGAATCGCTGCCTCAGTAATTTGTTTTATCACATGGGGAAGGGTTCCGCCTGGGTCAGCTGTGGTTCTAAATAAAGCCAGTTTCTAGGAAGCTGTGAGCTAATGTTGACAACCTCCGGAAATCTAGATAAAAGAATACGAGAAACTAGACAATGAAGAGGACCGGCTGCGCCGGAGCCGGCAGATGTACGATGCCTACATCATGAGGGAGCTCCTGTCCTGCACACACGTGAGTGTCCATTCTGGTCCTCAGACGGTACCGTGTGGGGGTCATGCTGCCCTGTTTCTAGAAGGGAGCACAGCTGTACGGCTGCAATCCTGGGATGGGAACAGGGCCTTTCTCTGTTCTATAATCATCCTTGGTTCTCTGACCCCGTAACTCTTGAGCACATTTCCTAGCTTTATCCCCAAAGCACTGCAGGAAACTGATGCCTAAGAGGGCTCATTTGGATCATTGAGGAAAAGGCTCCGTTCTAGACTTGATGAAGGAAAAAAATATTTATTCTTATTCTTGGCCTTGTTACTATTTGACAGGACCTGTCTACATAGACCAGGCTGAACTTCAGCTCCCGAGCCTTTTGCCTCAGGTTCCTGCATGCTAACACTGCCACACCTAAAGGATGATGGTGACAGTGATGGTGATGGTGCTGGTGGTGATGGTGATGATGGTGATGAGGATGGTGATGGTGATGGTGGTGATGGTGATGAGGATGGTGATGGTGATGATGGTGAAGGTGATGGTGACGGTGATGAGGATGGTGATGGTGGTGATGAGGATGGTGATGGTGATGGTGAGGATGGTGATGTGATGATGGTGATGGTGATGAGGATGGTGATGGTGGTGATAATGGTGATGATGATGGTGATGATGGTGATGGTGATGAGGATGGTGATGGTGGTGATGGTGGTGATGATGGTGAAGATGATGATGATGATGGTGATGATGGTGATGGTGGTGATGATGGTGATGGTGGTGATGATGATAATGATGATGGTGATGAGGATGGTGATGATGGTAATGATGGTGATGATGATAGTGATGATGATTAGTTTTGCTGTATCATTTAGGGGTCTAGAACTGAACCCAGGGCCGTATGCTTGCTGGGCAAATACCACTGAGCCACCTCCCTAGCCTTGCCTTTTCGGCTTTAATTTAGCTATACTTTAACAATTGGGTGAATCAGAATTCAATTAATGTAAATCTTCAATGATATCTTGGGATTAATCAGAGTTATAATTATTATGTTAATTTTATTCATGAATAGTTAATTTTGTTCATGAACAGCTAAGTAATGGTCGAAATTATTGTCTTCCTTAGAAGTCAGATAAACAATCTAATTGAGATAAACTAGGTCCTTGGGAAGCAACTTAGAGGTAAGTGGATTAATTAGCAACGTAGGCATTGCCATCTGGATATCTTTGTACCAACACAGGCCATTTTTCAAAGGACACACAGTCTTCATCTACTCTGTCCAGGGCTGTGGCCACTAACCACATGCAGATTCTTGAGTTTATTTAAAGCAATTAAAGTTAGATGAAGTCACTTCTGGGATTCCCATGAGCTTGTGTCTTAAGTGTGGCTAGAGGCTCACATATGTGACAACACAAAGGTACAACATTGTACCATGGCAGGAAGGCTGACTGGATGGCCCCATGGTGCCTTAGCGCATAGGGTGTGGTTACAGTTCTTAGCGGTATGTGGGTGGCTAAGGCACAAGCTAGCCTCTCTCAAAGCTTCTATTGCTTCTCTGTGCTATATAGAGGGAGTTAGAGCCTGGCAGATACCGTTTTATTCCCCAGTGCTGTGGCTGGGCATGGCTGAGCCCTGAGGACACATGTACTCCATGGAGCCTGTGGGCATGGCTGAGCCCTGAGGACACATGTACTCCATGGAGCCTGTGGGCATGGCTGGGCCCTGAGGACACATGTACTCCGTGGAGCCTGTGGGCATGGCTGGGCCCTGAGGACACATGTACTCCATGGAGCCTGTGGGAATTTGGCTTTCCTCAGCTTGGCTCAGAGGGGACTTTGGCAGAGTGGTGGGTTTTATTTGAAGGACTTGTGGTGATTAACCTCTGGATTAAGTGAGATTCATGTGCCAGAGTTAGAAGTGATGCTGTGAGAACCCATATTGCTTGAGAGCTTGAGAGATCGCTCTGGACATGCTCCACAGGAATCCCATATTGCTTGACTGTTTCTATCCTGAACACTACAAAGGTGTAAAGACAAGACTCAGAAAGCTGGCCTCTCCGCTGACAGGCCTGTGTGTGTGTGTGTGTGTGTATGTTAGTTGCTGTTGCTGTTTAGGCTGAATGGTTTCTCCCCTGAGGGACTTTTCCAGCCCAGGTTTTCTGTAGAGGTGGCCCTGGTAGTGAGGAGGATCAGAATCTCAGATGGGCAGCATATGTTCATGTGTCTGTGAATTATAAGAAATGCAGGAATCTCATTAATCAGTGAGAAATAATTTGAATAAAGGAGACCATGTTGAAAGGTTTCTGGAAGATAAAATTTGCAACCCACATCAATGGAACTTCCATTCTGTTTGCCCCAGCTGCCCCCTGCTGGCCCTGCAGTGAGACCTCCAGGACCCAGAGCCACCTCATTGTGGCCTGGCTTGTAATCCTGTGTTGAATCCCTAGCTGCATGCTCCTGCATCCACTTTCTCTGACACAGCAGATAGTTCATGTCTGTGGAACTGTTGTAGTCAGACAGTGGTAGGGTTGCTTACGCTCTGTTGCCGTGGGAACCTTGACCCTTGACCATGGGAACCATGGGCTCCCTGCTGAGGGGTCCACCAAGGAAGGACTCTGGGTACCCAGAGTGTGCACAGTATGCTTGGATTCTCTGCAAAGAGCCCATAGATTGCTCTTACGTGATCACCATGTCAAACCATCTGCTGTAATGTGTGATCTGCAGATATGTCACCTCCTTATTTTAAAAAATGCTGTCTTCTTTCTTTCTTTTTCTTTTCTTCTCCTTGTTAAGTCATTCTCAAAGCAAGCCGTGGAACATGTCCAGAGCCATCTCTCCAAGAAACAGGTGACAGCTACTCTTTTTCAGGTAAGATGCGATGGCTTCAAAACAAATGCCCTGACCTGCCTCCCTGTTGGACTTAGTAACATTTTCTCAGCTCATCAAACACCCTAATGTGCACTACTGTCTGCTCAGAGCACGCCGGAGCTCCCTCTGCAACCTGCTGTAGTGCCGACAGGCTTCATAGATGTTCCTGGAAAGGGGCCATGACAACATTCTTGTAGCTGTGTGTTCTGGAAGTTCATTGAGCTAAGACAGAGCTGAGCTTTTCTCCTGTTTGGCATTCAGTGTCTGTGATAAGTCAGGGGTGATGTCGCTCTTAGTGATTATCCCCTGGATTATGTGGGATTTATGTTCCAGAGTTAGAGGTGATGCTCTGAGAACCCTGGGTGGGGGAGGGGGGGTCCCATGTCATTTTATTGCTTCTATACCAAACAGTACAAAGATTGCAACCAAGACTCGGGGAAGTTGGCCTCTCCACCGACAGGCCTGTGTGTGTTTGCTGCTGTTTAGGCTGAACAGATTCTCCCCCAAGAGCCTTTTCCAGCTAATCTTTTCTGTAGAGGCAGCCGTGGCAGTGAGGTGGGTCAGAGTCTCAGAGGGGTAACATATGTTCATGCTCCTATGAGTTATGAGTAATGGGGGAATCCCATTAATCAATTAGTTTTCAAATGAAATGAATGAAGCCATCCTTATTTGGATTACCAGATTAATTACAGTGAGATAAAGTGTTGAAGAAGCTCAGGCTGGCCCCTGGATCCACCACCTCCCCAGGGCCATTACAGGTGCATGTGACTGTGGCCCTGGGTTTGGGCTCAATGCCTCAGAACAGTACAAACGTCTGTCTGTGAGACAGAGCCAATAATTCTCCGATCCCCAGTGCCTGCTAGTGACACATCAGACCCAGCTTTCCTCTTGAGGTTAGTTGGACCTTTCTGCACATTCCAGAATATTCCCAGAGTTAAGATCAGAGCCTGTGCCCTGGACACCTGACAAGTTAGGCTTGACTACTGGTCATTAATGAGAAAGATACATGGGCCAAATTATGAAGCACAGAGGAAGGGTCTATCTGCAGCATAGCCACATTGGGGAGGACAAAGAGATCCACCCTCTGCCCTAAGTCCATCATCTGAGTCCTGACATGAGGACAAAGATTAGGCTATCTTCATAGCTGAGCAGTCCTGGCCATGAAATGGTCACATTCATCACATTTGAGTTCTTAGAACCATGGAATCTACTCTTCTCCTCTGGCTGGCACCATGCTTCAGCATTTTCCTCCTTTGAGCCTGAGATTCCTGAGGAAGTTCTCGTTGTCTGGTACCTTGTTATCTCATAGTCCGGTAGCTAACGGCAGGGACACAAGTGTTTTTTTAGACTGTCCTCATCCCTGCCAGACCAGTTACAGGAAGAGTCTGGGCTTCAGTTCTGGACCTGCTGACTTGGTGGAGTAGGTACACACAGGATGCTTTGCAACAATGTTGCCCTTCTTCTTGTTCCTCAAGTGAAAGCTGCGGTCAGATATCTTATAGTCAAACAGAGTGGTGCTGATGTCCGCACATTTGTAGTGTGCGTGCTTTGGTTGTCAGCTGATTTGCACAGAAAGCCCCTCTCCAGCCACATGTGACATTGCTGAACTGTACTGTGGACTGCATGGCACGCAGTCCTCAGTGTAGTTCACCACTGTCAGTGTGACTGCATGCCATGTAGTCTGTCGGGAATTCGGGACCTCGCTCTGAGTCCCCTCCTGAGCTCCCTGCTGCCCGAATGCTGTGCACTTCTGCAGACTCCTTTCTCCCACTTTCTCGACTTATTTAGAAAAGGTTAAATTTCCCATCATCCAACACATTGAGTGAATCAAGACATTTCCCAAAAGATCTAATGGATGCTGGTGAACTCTGAAGCATGGCTACCTGCCAGCTTCTTGTGGAACAGAAAGTGTAGCTGTTTGTTCAGAACGATGAAGCAGAGCTGAGGCAGAAAGTAGCTGATCCTCACCCCACGTAGGATCCTGGCCCTCTCAGCACCTCCCACGACACTCGCTAGCGGCCCGACCACATCTTCTCCATCCTACTCACAGCCTCCTTTCCCTTCTCCTGAGTACCTTTAGCTCTGAGTCTAAAAGGCATAACATTAATTAATAATGTGGCCAATTAGGACAATTAGCTATGGGTCAATCAGCTGCCAGTCTTTAAAACTCAACCCACAGGGAAAAGACTCATAGCAAGGCATGCTGGGAAACTCATTCACAGGGTCCAGTGAAAATGTGTGACCTCCCTTTCAGAAATTAGTCAGAATTCCAAGGTGGTGACAGAGGGTCACATAGCTGAGGGCTGGGACCCTTTATGTGGCATGGACTCCAATTGCGGAGGCAGCATCTGTAGCTCATGAAGAACTATCCTGGCCATGTGAAATGTTGTAGGAGCTGGCTGAGTTAACAACCCTGGGATGAGACTTTTCATGATAACGGGGACAGCAAGAGGGCAGCCTCCCATGGTTAGCACGGCTGCTGAGGCCCACGTCCACTGGCATGTGCCCTTCCTTTGATTCATTCCTGTTTACGTGATGCCATTTCTTCTCCATTCTTTCCAGCCATACATAGAAGAAATCTGTGAAAGCCTTCGAGGGGACATTTTCCAAAAGTTTATGGAAAGGTATGTGGCTTGGTATGTGCACGGTGTGTGGCCTTCGTGCTCCCCTCCTAATGTATGCTCCCTCGTCCCTCCACAGGCCATGAGTGGCCATAACCCAAGGCCAGCCTTCTGTCATATGGCTTCCTTGGTACTCCATGTTGTAGCACTGGGATGTGTAGCCCTTGACCCCTGAATTCTACTTCAACATGGTCTGAAATTGAGACAGTCTGGGGAACTTCATTTTACAAGGGTTGTAAGGGAGGCCTTTGCAAATTCAGCGTGGAGGCCGTGTGTTTTATCTGATTCACATCTTAGGACCTTGAGGCATGTCTCCCAAAGCAGCGCAAGCCTGGGAAAGACTAGACTGTGCTCACAGGCGTCATTCGCACACTTAATGAATTTGTCCCCTTGGGTTTCCGGAGTGATACTGCAAGGTTGGTGGTGCCCCTTGAGCGGTTCACTCATGTGCCTCACGTCAGGTCTCTGAGCCTCCGATAGCAGTGCCCGGCGTGTGTTCACCTCGACTACTTCTGTTGAGATTCTGCTAGAATCGAGAGATAATTTGTCGTGTAGAGCACGTAGTATCTTGGGGACTGACATTCTCCATGTGATTGTAGGTACCAGCAGAAACCTCTGGAAAGAGGCTCGGTGAAGCCATGGAGGAATGCAGGCTCAGAGCTGAGCTTCAACCTCACCCCAGCTCCGCGACCTCGATTTCCCAAATTTGTTTCCCACCTCTGGGTCCATTTTACTCTTGTGTGACCAGGTTGCACTTGCTACAGGCCTTGGACCTGGTCTGTCCTTACCTCAGGAGATGATGATCCCTCATCATGGGACGCCAGGGGTGTGACTTGCTTTGTAGGTGTCACACACACACACATACACAGACACACACACATACAGAGATACACACACAGAGACACAGACACACACACATACAGAGATACACACAGACACATACACACACACAGACACACACACAGACACATACACACACACATACACACACACAGACACACACACACACAGAGATACACACACACAAAGACACACAGAGATACACACACAAAGACACACAGAGATACACACACACAGACACATACACACACACAGACACATACACACACACAGACACACACAGAGACACATACACACACACAGAGATACACACACAAAGACACACAGAGATACACACACACAGACACACAGAGATACACACACAAAGACACACACAAAGACACACAGAGATACACACACAAAGACACACAGAGATACACACACAAAGACACACAGAGATACACACACAAAGACACACAGAGATACACACACACAGACACACAGAGATACACACACAGACACATACACACACAAAGACACACACACAGAGACATACACACACAGACACACACACACACAAGTGTGTGTTAACACATTTTAAAGCAGTTCTAGTTTTAGGTAAATAAATTACTTAGAAAGTCAGTTTGTTGCTTTTTAGCATTTTAGTTTGTTTTCTGTCAGTGCATTCTCAAATTGGAAAAAAACCAAACCACATGCCTTGTTGTGAGTGTGGAGTTTGGAAAGCACATGCAGGCAGGTGGGTGAGTGCACTGAGGGGCTTGAGGGATTTCCTGTGAGCTCCGCCATCTGTTGGGAAGATGGAGAAACCTTAGCAGCTTGACTGTGACTCCAGCGGAAGCTGGGAGCCCAGGTGACTCAGTGAACCTCTATGCTGAGTAGCAGCACAGTCAGTGCTGGGGTCCCAGAAGGTGATGCTGAACCCCTCCCACATCCAGGCTTCATCCTCTTTACCATCCAGACCTCCCAAGGTCATTGGGCTCTGGCAGCCAAAGGCTCCTGGTCCCTAGAGATTTACACTCTGCTCCAGGTATTAATGAGGAACTGTTCCCAGGTTAATGAGGACCCTGCTGCCGACTCTGCTACACACCCAGGGGACGCTTGTGCCCCCTGAAGAGGAATTTGTTCACAGTAAGTTCATGCTTAGCAGGCAAAGGATACAGGCTATTCCTCTTCCTGGGCTGGCCAGAACCTGCCAAACCCAGACTCTGTCAGATCCTGCCAAACCCAGACTCTGAGAAAGAGGGGAGTCCCAAAGGCTGATGCTTCTGCATGAACCAGTGACACCTGAAACATAATTTTAAACTTCATAGAGATGTTAGGAAGGCCAGCGAGAGTCTCTCTAGAGGCCATTTTTAGCTTCAAGGGTAAAGTTGCTATGTGCTCGCAAAGACCACTGGGATGTGGGTCACTGGCACCGGAAACCTTTTGTTCTTGGCCTGTTTAGTGATTTCTGGGGGGCTGTGGCAGTTGGCATCTTAAGCTTTCTCTTAGGAAGCTGGTACCTGTGACTTTATAAGAACCCCCGCCCCGCTTCATTCAGAGAACCTTGAATTCAGTGTCTTTATGAGGACTCAATCAGGGGCTAGACGAGATGCAACCCTCTGGACCTCCTCACCCCTCCCTTTGCCCCTCCCTTTCCTTCCTTCCTGTCCCTTTCCTTTCTCCTTTCTCCAGCTCTAGGGATTAAACCCAGGGCCCCATACCTGTTAGAGAGATATTCCACCACCAAGCCGCACTACCCCAGCGCACACTCTGAACTTCCTCTGGACCTCTGTGATAACAACACTGTGTAAACATCCTGCTCATTAACGAATCAGCAGACATAATGATGTCTGTGTTAAGAAGACAGAGGGTAGACATTTTTCCACTGCATGAGAGAATACGGTGCTTGGCAGGAAGTGGGAAAGCATCTGGGGTACCAGAACGACGGGCTCCCTGCTGCACCCCTTAGGTCTTTGAGAAGTTCGGGAGCCTGCTGGTCTGGGTCCATCTGCTCACTAATGTGTGGCCTTTGCCCAGTTGTGTTTGATGCTTCTGTCTTGGCAGTCGTAAAGTGGGTTGGGGATGCCCCTGGTTCACAGAGCTGTTGAAAGGGGTCCATGAGCCGTGTGGATTGGGCATGCGGTGAACACAGGCTCTGTTTGCTACTCTGAGAATTATTTGTGTACATTGGTCGTCTTTTTTGGTTGTTTAGAACAGAAGGTCTAAAATAGTAGTCATGAGCCATCTGTAGCTACCAAGCCCTGAAATGAGATTCCTTCACATAGAAATGCCCCTCGTGTACAGAAGAAGCCAGGTCTAGGCCGTGTGTGGAAAGACAGACATAGAAAATTGCAGTGGTGATTCACACTGATCTCAAAGTGGTAACTTTGGTGCATTAGTTTGCATCAATACACTATTAAAATCAAATCATACATGTGGCATGTGACAGTTGAAGAGAGACCCTAAGCCTTTCAATTAAACAGTAAAATGATGCCATGAATGCTGGGTGAAAAATGTTTTAATATATATATATATATATTTTGAGAATTGTATCTCATCACTCCTGCCCTTCTCCCTCCAACTCCTCCCATGTTTCCCTCCTCCCAAGTTCATGGACTCGTCTATAATTGCTATTGCTGTGTATTGTGTGTGTGTGCACACATGTGTGCATATATTCATATATACATATATTCACACAGGTATATAACCTGAGTCCATGTAGCTTTGCTCATGTGTACATGTGTGCAGGGCTGATCACTCGGGATTGAACCTATGTGGGCCCTCATCCTTGGAGTAGAATGACTTTCATTTAGGGGTGGGACCATGTGAAATGTCCCCTGTCCCTGTTGGGCAGGTCAACTGATATTACCACTGTGCTGGTCTTGTTCGGGCAACCATATTGCTGAGAGCCCATGGGTGTGGCTTCCCTGTTGTACTTGGTCCTCTGGCTCTTACAGTCTTTCTTCCCCCTCTTCCAAGATTTTCCTGAGCCACAGGCACAGGGGTTGTGTAAGAGGCATGTCAGTTGTGATGTTTGAGAATGTTTTTCTTGCGTGAGAGGCAACACAGGAGTTCGATTCCAGCCCATCCCATAGGCTCTTCCGGAATCCCAGTTAAGTGCTTATGTAACTCTTTAGTAACTACTGAATAATAAGAACAATTATATTCTCTTTTAGCGATAAATTCACCAGATTCTGTCAGTGGAAGAATGTGGAATTAAATATTCACGTGAGTACTTCTCTGTTTCCCTTTTTTTTTTTTTTTAATAAAAACTTCCTCTGCCCTAATGTCGTGAGAAAATGCTTTGTTCTGGAACATTCTCCCCAAGGGTATGCAGCGCAGATGTCCTTCACACAATTCTTCCACTTAAACGCCAGGCTCCCATGCTCCCTGATAAGCAGTTGGGATCTTAACTTTCTTTTCTCATGTTTGTGAGAGAATGAGTTTATGCATGTAAGGAGGGCTATTTTAAGTTGGAATTGATTGACCTTTTTCCAAAGATAGCAGTGATAACAAAAGCCTTACACTTAATATAAAGTCGCTGCGGCCTGGGCTCCTGCCACATGGTGAGGTTTCCTTCCCCTGTCTCACTGTAGGATATAATAAAATGAGCAGAATATTTTGCTAGAATATGGTTTCCGGGTTGTTTTGTTTCCTCTTCCTTATTTTGGAATTGACAGAAGTCGGGGTTGGGTATTTAGGGGTTGGGTATAAGATTGGCCTAGCAAGTGCAAGGCCTCAGGGCTTAGTATGAGGGGCAAGTCTCTCTCTCTCTCTCTGATACATACACACCAAAAAACAGGAAAATTGAACACAGTGACCTTTGGACACAGGCCACCCCTGTGTGTGGTTGGTAGGTATCGCCATCCTCTAGGCTGAAGTGTCAGTCATTCCAGGACAGGACTGGCCTGTGGTCATGTTTGGATGCAGAGTTCTGTCTGTACCCTCACCCCTCCTCACATGGATCTTCTTGAAATTTGGGGTTTTGATTGGACAAAAGAACCAGCTGTGGTCTTGTTTTTAAAAAAAGATTTGTACTTAAAGCAGTGCTGTTGGAACAGGGGTTCTTTAAATCCACCCCTTGCATCATGTCTCCTGGATGATTTGAAAGAAAGGAGTTAACACACACATACACACACACTCACAAATACATATCACACACACAGTCATACACATGCACTCACATACATACACACATACATACATATAGATACACATAGGCATACACATACACAGAGATACACACAGTCATACACACACACAGACACACACACACTCCCTTCATCAACAGACCTCAGGGACCAGGAAAGAAGTGTGTGGTATATGGTGTGTATGTGTAGTGTGTGTGTGAATGAGGTCTCTTCCTGTGGCTCTTTTTTATTCTTGTGTGAAAAGTCCTGATTCCCACAGCACCTTTCAGCATTTCCAGTCGGAAGGCTGTTTGTTCTGAAACAGCTGCCCTGGGCATGGACTCTGGTCTTCCCACCAGGACGGTGCCAAGAAAGGTCTGATTGTCCCCAAACTCTAGTCTTCCCGGTGGCTGAGATCACTTCTCATTCTGACTAGTAAATCTACACTCACTGTGTGTCAAGGCCACGTCTTGCATAACCGGAGTGGAGGGACAGTCCCCTCCCACACTGCTGCCCCTACACCTGTCTCCATGTTGGGCCTGGTGTGCCCTGGGGTGGTGGCTGGGGGACAAGGTTGTTCCTGGTTACATCAGCCTGCAGTCTCATCTTCCTGGAAGGGGGAGTGACACCAGGTGACAGCTTTACCCTGACTTCGTGGGATTTTTATGTCTTCATTCTGTCTTATACCTCCACAGCTGACCATGAATGACTTCAGTGTGCACAGGATTATTGGCCGAGGAGGATTCGGGGAAGTTTACGGCTGTAGGAAAGCAGACACCGGGAAAATGTGAGCCTTTGTCTTTCCTTACCAGTTAAGAGTATGTTATGGAGGCCTTGGTCCCACAGACAGAAATAGATGTTTGGATTTGGACAGTAAGCCTGGCCTTTCACATCTTAGGGCCACTGGGAAGCTAACAGGAGTCACACATGGAGTGCCTGTGCCCATGCTGGAATTGCTACCTGCTCTCCTGCAAGCTTGAGCCTCTCTCTCTCTCCCTCTCTCTCTCCCTCTCTCTCTCCCTCTCTCTCTCTCTCTCTCTCTCTCTATATATATATATATATATATATATATAATTTTTCTTTCTGCTCTATACTTTATCTAACTAGCACCTCTATCCATGTGGTGAAAGAAATCGCTCTAATACTATGTGATCGATTGCTTTCTCCCCATCTGGAGATTTCCTGCAAGGGCACGTGGGCGCCACCTTGTTTTCTTTTAAAGTGGTAGAACTAGCCGGCAGATTTGTGTAGCCTGGTGTGGGGTCCCGGCCTAGACTGCACCCTCATCTTTATGTTCCCAGGTATGCCATGAAGTGCTTAGACAAGAAGAGGGTGAAGATGAAGCAGGGAGAAACGCTGGCCTTGAATGAGAGGATCATGCTGTCTCTTGTCAGCACTGGGGTGAGTTGCTTGCTAGGTCCCGTGGCTTCTGAACTCCTGTCAGTTGCTTTTGTTTGTCCCAGCTGATCACAAAGTAGGTTGAATGAGTGTGGATTAGGGTATGACCCAGGGTGGGCTCATGCTGGATGGACGCTCTCCGCTGGAGGTGAGGCCAGTACAATCCCTTGTCCTGCAGACTCAGCATGTCCCTCAGAGCCGTTCCCTTCTCCTGGCTTCCTTCTTTCTAGAGTGTAGTGCCCAGATGGCAGAAAATTGGGATGAGAAGAACACTTGACTGTGTTTTAATAATTTCCTACATGATGCAAAGCTAACCAGAGGAGGAAGGGCTTTGCCCTGCCCTTCATGGGCCAGGCAGAGGGCAGAACCTCTGCTCTGACTTGCTTATCTGGGAATAGTGCTGTCAGTCATCCAAGCCTCAGCATTATGGCTTGGGGGATGAGCTCTTGATGGGCAGGCATGAAGCCTTGGGTTCAATCCCTGTACCACCACCACCATGACTGCCACTGCCACCAAAGTGGCCTCTATTTGTGCAGAAACCACCAAACAAGACAGCCCATCCAAGACAGCTCTCCTCTTCAAAATCTGTGCAGGAATGTAAGCACCCGCAAGCCTGTCAGCTGGAGCTCAGAACATGGCAGGGGCTTGGGACCAAGGGCTTAGGATGAAGTTGTGCTGCTGTGGTGCAGTATACACTCATGGCTGGCAGGCTAACCCCCCCTGTTTTAAGTGGAGGGCTCTGAATGTCACTGTCCAAGCCATAGGCGGGTGATTTCTGATTGTCGCCTCCAGCCATGTTTGGGGCCCCTTCTGACTGTTGTAGTTGGATTTGATGCCTAAAAGATTTGAAGGCATCAAACCTTAACAGCTAATCAGAGAACCCCTTTCAGCTGGTGAGAGGGCTGTGGAGCCCCAGGCTGGATCTGTCCCTTCCAGCTCTGGCTACACTGACTCAAGCTCACCTTTGGGATCATCCCTTGGGAGGCAGAGTGGTTTTCCATGACCTGCTTTTATTGAGTTGAGGTTGATGAGGGTTCTAGCATTTCTTTTCAGAGCTGCAAGTAATCCCTCATCACAGAGCTGCAAGTAATCCCTCATCACGCATGTCTATCTTCCAACTCTGCGTGTTTAGCCTCTTTTGTAATGAGTTATTTCAAAGCCCCATTGGTTTTCCAGAAGTCCCATGGAGAATGGTTTTTTGATGTTGGAAAGATCCATGGCCAGACTGTGTGTATTCTTTTAGTATTCCTTTATTCAGATGAGGGTGGGGGTGCGGGTGGGAAGTACACCCTCCTGTCCTTGGTTTGGTCTGACCTGGAGGAAATAAATTCGAAAGCAAGGTTACATTGGGCCACTAACTTGAACTAACCTAAGGGAATTAACCCTACTGGTGTTCAGGTACTGAACTTGAATGAACTTGGGGCTGTGTTGCTAATGAGGACACAGGTGCTTCAGGCTGGACAGCTGTGGCAAAGTAACTTGGGACGGTCAGCATCTGGTTTTGCATGTCTTGGACACCATGCGACAGTCCTTCCGATGTCTGCTTGGCCCCTGGATCAAGTTCCTGGTTCTAAGGCAGTACCCAGCCTTCCTCCATTCCTGGGTTTGTTTCACACTGTGTCAGTGATAAGCACATGGGGCTTGAGCTAAAGCAAGGAAAACTGTAGCCACCACTGTTTGTACAGTCTCACTGAAGAGACTACTGTGGGGGAGCAGCTGAGCTCCAGAGTAGTGTCTCCATGGGGCCTGGGGAGTTGGGGAGGGGATCCTAGGTGTGGTGGGGGAAGAGCTGGCCACAGCTGTGGGACAGTCTCCCACAAATTTGGTCGGATGTCCAATGAGGCCATCTGAATTTGCCCTTGGCATCTGTTGCTGTCAGGCTGCCACTGATCCGCAGAGATCAGGGAAGGCTCTGGTGGCAGGTGTGGCCAGGCCAGGCGAAGGAGCTTTGGGTTTTCCCAGATATGAACATTAAGGTGGCCAGAGGTCATCACAGGGATGTGGTCTGAGGAGGTGAGAAGCAAGCCTTGTTTATAGGATTTGAAAGGCTCGAGCTTGAAGGACTTGCTCAGAGCCTGATGGTCCAGGCTGAGGATGGTAAAAAAGACTGAGCAGACCCACCTAGCTGGAACTGGTCAAGGAAGCCTGCACCTGGCCCTGGGCAAAACCACCTTGTAGGGAGCCATGGGGATGCTCAGGGACATGGGGCTTCCATCTTGACTGGCTATCCTTTTCTTTGTGGCCTTAGGCAAACAGTTTCTGGTCTTTAAGGAAGTGAGACCTGCTGGGGTATTTTTTTGTTTGTTTGTTTTTACCTTCCAATTCTAAATTTAAAACTTGTTCCCTAACTTACTAAAGATGCTCAGTTTCTCAGGGAGACTCAGCCCTTTGCAGCTTTCTTAGGGCTGCCTTTAGAAGGACCACAAGTCACTATCCTCCAGAATCTCCCCTGCGAGGTCCCTTGGTGTCCTGGGGACAGTTCCCCACCCCAGTTGGGAAAGACCCTGGGCCTTGCTGGGTTTCTGGTCCACCCACTTCTCTATTCCACTGAGCTGCTCATTGGATCACAGGGAAAGGAAAGGGAGGATGAAGAGGAAAGTGTGGAACAGAGCAAGATGGCATCTCCAGAAGGCCATGGGAAGATCTGGAGAAGCATGGTCCTGTGTTTGTGTCAACTTGGCACAAGCCAGAGTCATCTGAGAAGAGGGAACTTCAGTTGAGAACAGGCCTTCATAAAACCGGGCTGTAAGCAGACAAGCCTGTGGGGCATTTTCTTAATTAGTGATTGATGGAGGAGGGCCCCGCCCACTGTGGGAGGGGCCATCTCTGGGCTGTAAGAAATCAGGCCCCGCCCACTGTGGGAGGGGCCATCCCTGGGCTGTGGTCCTGGGGGCTGTAAGAAAGCAGGCCCCGCCCACTGTGGGAGGGGCCATCCCTGGGCTGTGGTCCTAGGTTCTGTAAGAAAGCAGGCCCCGCTCACTGTGGGTGGAGCCATCCCTGGGCTGTGGTCCTGATTGTGTAAGCAGGCTGAGCAAGCCATGGGGGGCAAGCCAGTGAGCAGCACCCCTCCATGGTTTCTGCATCAGCTCCTGCCTCCAGGTTCCTGCCCTGCTTGAGTTCCTGTCCTGACTTCCTTCCATGATGGACTGTGATGTGGGAGTGTAAGCCGAGTTAACCCCTTCCTCCCCAACTTGATTTCAGTCATTTGGTTTCATCACAGCAGCAGTGCCCCTAACTGAGACAGGGCCCCAGAAGGCCACTGGCTCACGGGAGGGCAGTGCTGTGCTTCTCGGGCTTGAGGATGCACAGCCCTTGGAGTCAGTACATTCACCATCTCGACAGAACAGAAGGCCAAGGAGGAAGCTGGTATTCACCTTGATCTAATTTTCTCTAGAAGATTTATGGAAATGAGTCCAGTGACTTTGTACATCCTTAGTTCACAGTGCATGGCAACTCGCAATCATCAGCCCCTAACCCTGAGATTTTGGAATGTGCTATTTCCTACTTTGTGTGCGTGCGTGCGTGCGTGCGTGCGCGTGTGCGCGTGCGTGGGGCTGTGTATATGCACACGTGTCCTTGCATGTGGAGGTTAGAGGTCAACATCAGGTGTTTCTCTTAGGTTGTTGGACTTCCCCTGTGTTTTGACACAGTTTCTCCCTGACCTGGGGCTCAACAATTGAGCAAGGCCAGCTGTCTAGGGAGGCAGAGAGGGATCACCTGGCTCTGCCTCTACAGTGTTGAGATTGCAAGTACATGCCACCACACCTAGTTCTTTTTTCTTATTTATTAATTAATTTTATAGTCTGATCATGGCCCCCTCCCTCCTCTTCTCCCAGTCTCATCCTCCCACCCTCTTCTCCCTTCCCTTCTTTCCCCTTCTCAGAAAAGGGGAGCTACCCCTCCCCATACCAACCCACTCCAGTTAATCAAGTCAGATCAGGCCTAAGAGCAGCCTCTTCCATTGAGGCCAGACCTTTCAACCCCTCTGGCTGAAAGTGATCTGCAAACTGGCAACAGAGTCTGTCAGAAGGCAGTCCCCTCTCCACTTGTTACATTATCCGTGTGAAGACCAAGCTGCCAATCAGCTGCATATGTGTGGAGGACCTAGCTCCAGTTAGGCCAACGTTTGGCTGTGGATCTCAGCATCTGTTTGATCTGCTGCTGGGAGGAGCCTCTCATAGGGCTGTTAGGTAGGCTCCTGTCTGCAGGCTTATCAGAGTATCATTAGTAGTGTCAGGGGTTGGGTCTCAAGTTCTTTAATGTGGGTTTTGGGGAATCAAACCCAGGTCCTCTCGCTTGCATGGCAAGAACTTTACAGACTGAGTCTCCCCAACACCGAAGTTTTAAGGCAGTTATTCTGCAGAAATCTCAACACCCTCTTTGGATTTTAATAATTCACAGTGCTGAGAAACAGCGTATTGTATAGATAGGCCATATTGTTGCTGGGACTCTTTAGAGGTGAGGACGCGTGAAGAATCTGAATGGATCCCGTGATGAGTCCAGCAGAGATCTGATGAATGATCAGCAGGAGATGCAGGTTTGTCAGGAACCCAAAGTCCTGAAGCCACCCCAGGCTTGGGACCCCAGCTCCCTGCCTAGGCCATTCTTCTCCTGAACTCTCACAGGTGGCTGACCGGTGCTGTTAGCCTGACATGTGTGTGGCAGTTTCTACTTCTCTCTCCCTGAGAGTGTGAGATTGCCTGTGTTGCTCCACATGATAGTCATTTCCCTGAATAGCAGGGTTGGTGCCAGGGGCCAAATCCAGCTTGAGGTCCTTGAGGTCTGTTTCTGGGCAGTCTATGAGCCAAGAATGGTTTGTCCACTTCTAGAGGCCTTGTAAGAAAAGGACACGGGGAATAGACAGCAGACACTGCGTGTGCTCTCTAGTCTTGTGCCATAGTAGTACGTCCCCTCCCCGACTCTCCTCTGAGGCCGTTGTCTTAGGCCAGGCTAATCCAAGCAGAGCTTTAGGCAGTTCCTTAGGGAAGTCTCAGGCACCCATGGAGCAGGGGGCACCGACTATCTACTTGGTGTGGAGATGCCAGATCATGGTGATACACAACCCAGGTAATAGCTCCAAACAGCTGGTCCTAGCTCAGCACCATGGCATTAATGGTGATGTTGATGGGGAGTGTGTGGCTGGGCCGTGTTTCTGCTTTGTTGTATAGATGCTCAGCTGTTCAGCACTGATAGAAAAACACTGACCCCAACTGAGGCCCTTTATGTTACATGTTGTGTGACCATCTTCATGTGTGCCCTTTACAGGGCTCTATCCTCTGTTAACCTGTTTTGTACTTGAGCTTAAGACATGCTGTCTGAACTACATTTACTTCATAACTATGTGTATGGGTGCTTACCTGTGTGTGCATATGTATGTATGCATCATGTGTATAGATGTGTACACATGTGTATATGTGCATATACATATATGTACTTGTATGTTTGTGTACACATGTGCACGCACCCGTGTGTACATACCTGTGTGTGGTTATAGTGTCCTTGCATGTATGTGTGTATGTGCATGCATGTGTGTGCACATATGTATTCATGTGTGTTCATGTGTATATAGAATGTGTGCACCTGCATGAGTGTGTACATCTTTGTTTGTATATATATGTGTATGCATGTATGCATCTGTGCCTGTGTGTTTGTGTGTGTGTGTGTGTGTGTGTGTGTCTGTGTGTGTCTGTGTGTGTGCTGACCTGTATGGAGGGGTTACAGCACATTTTCCACCACCAAAAGCTAATTTTATTCTAGTAACACAGATACTAACTGCCCTATTGTTTGGTTCTTCTAAGCTCAAAGCAGAGATTCAAATACATAGTTGAATGGCCAGGACCCAAACTGTGGCTAGCAGAGACTGTGGGGACAGTAGCATCCCTGGTGCCTTTGGTCCTTTGAAGGGCCTATGATCAGAAAGAACAATGCCAGGATGAATCGGGGTGAGAGGACGCCCCACGTCCAGCTGCTCTGATGATGGTCTGTGTCTCTGGCTTTTTGTCATTAGCTAGAGCCGCTGCTGTGTGGCTCCTGAAGTGACCAGTGTGTGTCACACTGAGAGCCAAGGAGAGGCCTCAACAGGAGTCCACAGTGGGGCATTTGATGGTCCACATGCTTTCTGGGGCAGCTTCTGTTCTTCTCACAGGCTTGTGTTTATCCACTCCAGGACTGCCCCTTCATTGTCTGCATGACCTACGCCTTCCACACACCAGACAAACTCTGCTTCATCCTGGACCTGATGAATGGTAAGCAAGCACTGGGTGTCTGGCCACAGAGGAGAGTTCATTTTGAGCTGCTGAACCTAGGCGTGCTGGGCTCTGGGAGTCTGTCTGATAATTGGGCTCTCATTCTTTGGCCTTTGGTTTTCAGTAGATTCATCTTGCAATACTGGCCACAATTTCTCTCTCAGCCTGCCATTCTCTCCTTGGGAAGCTGGGTCTAAAAACATCTCACAAGATAAATACTGGCTGTGAAGTTTTACCTTCTGGATTGCAGCTGGCCCCGTCTTTAATGAGTTTATTTCCTGGTCTCAGCTCTTAGAAATGAAATATCTCCCAAGAATATAGGCCAAAGATAGACATGCATTTAGAAGCTGGCTTTCAAGGGCTGATTTGTATAGATTTTTATTTTCTGTGCCTCCTAAGTCCTCAGGACTTTGTGTTCATCTTTGAAACCATGCACAGCCACCCCCAAAAATGCACAGACACAAAATGTTCAGCTGGAATGTGCTTTCAGTGTGAGAGTGTGATAACTGAGCACTCGGAATATTTTTAGGAAAAGCTGAAATGAACCATTCAGCCATTCAGATGTTTATTTTTATTTTTATTTTTTTAGTTGACTTCAAGTTTTATTATGTTTTGAGTGTTTGATTCGAGCTCAGATCTAACCCCCAAATAGGAAGGATAAAAGGTCAGTAATGAGTCAAAGATGCCAGAGCCAACTGCGCAGGCTCTACAGATCCTCTGTGTGTGTGTGTGTGTGGGCAGAGGGGGATGTGCTCATGGAGCGGAAAGGGCAGAGTGGCCCCTTCCCTGCCAGGGCCAGGCTGGTAGAGGCTGAGCTGGTCCACTGGAAAGAGTCTTTTATTTAGCGTCTCAGTATGTGCATGGAAAGAAGGATGGGGGAAGAGGTGAATGAAGTCCAGGGCAGCAAAGTTAGATATGTGCCAGCCTCTGTCACACACCCACTCCCCACCCTGGGCATCAAGGACCAGACTCGAATCCACACAGCTATTTCCTTTTCCTAACATCATGTAACAAACAGTCCTGGACACGTGACAGCCTTGTGGCGGCCCTCAGATTCCCAACATCATGTCACAAACAGTCCTGGACATGTGACAGCTTCATGGCGGCCCTCAGATTCCCAACATCATGTCACAAACAAGCAGTCCTGGACATGTGATAGCTTCATGGCGGCCCTCAGATTCCCACTGCCTGGATTTAGTCAGCTACACTTAACTGTTCTGGCAGCATCACCATCAAATCTCCCTCTATGGGACCAGTGTTTAGTTTTAAGGTTTTTATTTTTGGTTTTGTTTTGTTTTTTAACTATGGTGTAGAAGGCGGAGGTCACTGCTTTGGGATGCATAGGTGGGTTCAGTTATTGGGCACCGTTTAAATAATCGGGGTTTCAGCCGACCTGTGCTTGGTGGAGTTAACTAGCAGCCAAGCTGCTAAGCCTCAAATGGCTGCTCTGTCCCATCCACGAGACACGGTCTCAACCATCACACCCTTGAAGTTGTTTCTATAATGATCAACACCTTTGGCCAAATTACAGAAATCCAAGACAGATGTTGAGGCGAAAAGGAAGAGTCGCCCCCTTTCCCTCTAGTGCCTTTATTATTTAGGGTGACTTCTGTCTCTTCTGAGTGAACTTCAGTGACTTGCCCTCTGGGTCTGTCGCTGCAGGGGGTGACATGCACTACCACCTCTCCCAGCATGGGGTGTTTTCTGAGAAGGAGATGCGCTTTTATGCCAGTGAGATCATCCTGGGCCTCGAGCACATGCACACCCGCTACGTTGTCTACAGAGACCTGAAGGTAAGGAGGGCTGGGGTGCACCGATGGCCTCCCATGGCCCGCTTTCTCTACAGTGGGGCCCTATCCCTTTCTTCCTAGCCCTGTCTCAGCCCTGGCAAAGTTGTTCTCTGTGTGACCACGGCTGGGGGCAGAGCTTGAGGCTAATCCCTGTTGCCATGGCAGCCTCAGTGCCTGCTAAGGTGCTGGGTGTAGCTCTCATGCTTAGTTCAGGAATTACACAATAAAGGAGATGCTGGTCAGCATGTTTTGGGCATTTCTCACATCATTTGTGGCTTAGTAGATGCTCACCAAGGAGCGTGTCTTGACCTGGTGGTTGGTCAGAGTTTGAGCCGAGATAAAGAGCGATGGAGTCCTGGCTCCTGTGGGATAAGGTTGGTTGGAGGAAGAGGGGTGGTTGTGGATTGATTGCAGCTCAGCCTGTAGAACTTCCTGGGGACATCCCATGGTTCCTCACAGAGATGAGGTTGACTCCCTGAGCTGTGGTCAAGTTACTGTCCTTGCCCCGTGGCTGAAAAAACAATGAATCTGAGTACCATGACTTCCAACTTTAGAGGCATGCTTGGTGCTGGGCTCTCCATGAAGGAAGGACCTTGGTAGTTGCCGGGTGTGTCCATAGTGACACCCATGTATGTGTGATGCAGACAGAGGAGAAAACAAAAGGCACTGCCTTGGGGATTCTGTTGCTGTGATAAACCACTATGTCAAGAAACAACTTGGGGAGGAAAGGGTTTTTCTCCTCTTATAGCTTGTAGCTCATCATGCAGGGAGGTCAGGACAGGAACTCAAGCAGGGCAGGAACCTGGAGGCAGGAGCTGATTCAGAGGCCACAGAGGGGTGCTGCTCACTGGCTTGATCATCATGGTTTGCTCAGCCTGAAGAGAACCCGGGGACCTCTATTCCGAGGGGTGGCCCCACCCACAGTTGGCTGGGCCCTCCTGTCACTCACTAATCAATAAAGTGTTCTACAGACTTGTCTACAGCCCAATCTTAAGGAAGCATTTTCTCAATTATGGCTCTCTCTTCTCAGATGACTCTAGCTTGTATCAAGTTGGCAAAACAGAAAAACCAAGAAGCAAAAAAATTATCAACGACAGAGACCCCCTAGTAGATTATAGACACATGTGTAAGATATGTGAGTAACAGCAGGAGGTGAATTTGTGGGGGTGACAGTTTACCAAAAGGATAAAATACCTGGAGGAAGCGTTTGCTTCTCATTTCCATTTCCTTCTGGAATGATCTGAACTAACATGCAGTGTGCAGGAGCTAAGCCATGTTCCTTTCTCCTGGATTCTGTACGAAGTTTTGTGTTTCTTTGAGACAGGGACTTCACTATGTAGCCCAGGGCAGCATGAAATTTGAGATCCTCCTACCTCAGCCTCCCGAATGGCAGGATTACAGATGTGACACCCCATCCTGATACTGATAACATAAAGATCCAGGAAAAAAAAACAAAAAGCTGCATTTTAGTTTTGAGCACATAAATTTTATTTTTTATTTTTCTGTGAAATTCAAAGTGGTTTTTTTTTGGGTTAAAGAATTACTCTCTTAGCTTTTATGTGAGCATACAGAAGAAAAGATATTTTTTTTTTAAATTGAACTAGAAATAACCAGATGCTGGTTGGCTCAGGGCAAGTTAGTAGTTCATGAATTTTATGAGGAACCAGATACACACTGACAGCGAATTACTCTCTTAGCTTTTATGTGAGCATACAGAAGAAAAGATATTTTTTTTTAAAAAAATTGAACTAGAAATAACCAGATGCTGGTTGGCTCAGGGCAAGTTAGTAGTTCATGAATTTTATGAGGAACCAGATACACACTGACAGCCCATGGAGCTGCTGGCCTGTGTCTTAATTTAAACCCTCCAATGGCTTTTAACCAACCCTCTGTTGTTTTGTTTCCTAAGCTATTTAGGGGCAATGATGTTATTTAATCCCCATTCAAATTTAATTCTAGTCACTTATGATTATTCATGTTTCAGTGTTGTAAGAGCTTGCTGTTATTTTTATTTTAGGCAAAACAATAGGTACTCCATGGCAGAAAGATATTCCTGAGGTGACTGTAGTTGGTGTACTGGGGTACAGGGGTATCCTCTTTGTTTCTGTGATTGCACTGAACAAATCTAATCTGCATGAAACATCCCCGTTGCTTCAGAGTCAGGGTCAAACTCCAGCTGGTAAGACCCTGGTCAGTGATGGTTGTCCATCAGGATTGGCTTAATGCTGCTGTGAGATGTTTCCAGCCCTTGGGCCGTCAGTTGCACATCTCTGCAAGATTCCTCCCTGTCTTGGCCCTTGTAGCCATGTTCTCTGAAACCCTGTGGTTCATAGACAGCATGAAGACTGTGTTCTCCTCCCCATTGCTAGGTTGTCCATGCCGGTTACACTGAAGTTCTTGGAGTAATGGGGAGGACATGCTTTAAGTTCATGATGGGAGCCCTCATGTTCCTGCCCCCCACCTTGGGTGTCATTCTCTGGCAGGGAGGTCCCTTTGCCTCTCCCACTGAAGCCAACAGAGTGGTGCTGGGTTTCGTTGTCCTGCTGCCTTGGTTTGAGAACACCACTGAGTTCCCAACGGTGACTTAGGTGTACACTCTGAAGAGGTCATGTCAGCCATGATGAAATGATGACATAGGGGTACGCCCTGTAGAGGTCATGTTGACCATGATGAAATGATGATGTAGGGGTACACCCTGTGGAGGATATGTAGGCCATGATGAAATGACGATGTAGAGGTACACCCTGTGGAGGACGTGTGGAGCTCCAATGACATCTTGGGGACTCTTGAACTTATTTTCCTTTCAGCCTGCGAACATCCTCCTGGATGAATATGGGCATGTGAGGATATCTGATCTTGGCCTTGCCTGTGATTTCTCCAAAAAGAAGCCTCATGCCAGTGTGTGAGTATCATGTTTGCCACATTTCCGCACCATGGGGCCAGGCAATGCCACCTGGCCACCAGTGTCCCTCATCTCCCTCCCTCACCAGCTGGGATTCTCTGTGTTGTATTCAGTATGCAGGTGGTGGGAGTAGAAATAAGAGCAAGGTGCTTCCTGTCACTGTCTGTGGGGTCAGACTTGGCTCCTGGGGAGGTCACCCCCACTCAGGAACCAGCTGGTTCGTAGGAAGGGGTCCAGCTCTGCGGAAGCCGACCGCACACTGCCTATGAAACTCAGCCAGCTAACCTCTTAGGCCTTCTAGTCTCCTCTTCCATAAAGCAAAGCTACTAAATCCCTTTACCCCTCTGCCAGAGTGTGTGACAGAGCCCATGCCCGTGAGAGGCATGTGATGGCTGCCGGGAATGCCCCCAGGGAGGGCTCAGGCCGACTTCTCATTACTGTCTGCTGCACTTCTGAGAAATCAGGAACTGCTGGGAGCCAGCCACCTACTTACTTACAGGTCATGCTGCTAGCCTTGGGAGGCGAAGCAGTTGGTTGCCACAGGGAAGTATGTCTTGAGGCCACAGCCCTTAGCCAACTCTGAGGACTCAGAACCACATTTATTGGCTCCAGTGTTAAGTGCAGGTGAGCTGGCCTGAGGCCCCTAATGTAAAAGCCTTCCCCCAGCTCTGAAGAAGCAGCCTGAAGCCTGCTGATGGCCACAATCCCAACTCCCACTGTGGCATTTAGAATGTCTCCTTCTGGACTAAGTGCATATTGCTGTTGCCACCCAACCTGACCACTTGACTTTAGTCCCCAGGACCCACATGATGGAAGGAGAGAACTGACTCCCATGAGTTGTTCCATGACCTCCACATGTACTCATGCCCTGAGTATGCCCCTTACAGAAGTGCACACACAGACAGTAAATAATAAAATATCTCATTCTTAGCACCCAATCTTTTACAATTACACTTTACTATCACACTGAGCTTGTGTTCGTTCTTTTTGCCGAATGGCCCTGGAGATAAGTCCCTAGAGTCTCATTCCATGTGTCTGTGTGTATGGAACATGAACTCCAGACCCTTCTGTTGTGTATCAAGAACTGAAGAGCTGGATGACCCTTCTGTTGTGTAACAAGAACTGAAGAGCTGGATCTGAAGTGCTTCATGGGAGACTGCCTTAAATCAAAACTGCCTTTGGAAGCCCCGGCTACATGCTGATATGTTGATAGTTAAGCGGCTTCTGTAAGTAGATTGCTCTTTGCACGGAAGCTGGGACAAGACCCTGAAAGCATCAGTGCCCTGCCAGAGTACAGCTACCTGCACTTCTCCCAGGCAGTTCTTTGGCCACTTTTGAGAGATGCTTTTGAATTTTTAATGCCACCACTCTTTGATATGCTAATGTCTTCAGTTTACTGTAGTCAGAACTAAACGTGAGCAGGGGAGTTCATAAGAATTCATCTTCCCAGAACCTCAGCTCTGTGTTGTAGGGTTGTTTATCTCACTAGCCTGGCTGCCCTGGTCCTGAGAGTCACACTAGCTCCAGATGGTGGACTTTTATGCCTGTTGTGCAAAGAACTGCACTTGGAGAGTGTCTTAGATTTTTTTCTTGTGATAAAACACTCTAACAAAAAACAACCTAAGGGAAGGCAGAGTTATTTGGTTCGTAATTCCAGGTTAAAATGCATCTTGGCAGGGTCATCCCAGCTGTAGGACCTGAGGCAGCCGGGCACGTCACATCCAGTCAGGAAACAGCCCATGCTCAGTTCACTTTGTCCTTTTAATAAAGACCGGGATCCAAGCCTAGGGAACAGTGCTGGCCTCTTATAGTGTGGGCCTTCCTGCCTCAGTTAACCTAACCAATATAGTCACAGCCATGGCCAGGAGTGAGTAATCCCTCCCAGGCGTTACAGATCCACCATGTTGACAGTTGACACTGACCATCTCAAATAGCATCCACAAAGAGACTGGACTGAGAGACCAGGCTCATGGTTTAAATGTAGCACCGGGGTCACCAGTTTATACAGATAAAGTCACAGGCAGCATGGCTTTTTATTTATTTATTTATTTATTTATTTATTTATTTTTGGTTTTTCGAGACAGGGTTTCTCTGTGTAGCCCTGGCTGTCCTGGACTCAATTTGTAGACCAGGCTGGCCTCGAACTCGCAAAGATCCGCCTGCCTCTGCCTCCCAAGTGCTGGGATTAAAGGCGTGCGCCACCACTGCCCGGCTAGCATGGCTTTTTAAAAAAAAATTAATTTTTTTACACTGAGGCATTTTTGTGGCTAGGGCTGAATGAAGGCTTCGCAGCCACAGACCTTGGTTTGAGTTTCTCCTCCCAGCTCTGTCAGCCCCAGTCTCTCCTAAAAGTCACCTCAAATGACTTCCAGGCAAAGTGGAACCCACTTTCCCAGAAAGTGTTTTGGAAGCCCTGGCAGAGGTATCTGCTGTTCCCAGCATGGCTCTCTTCATCTTGTGCTGGCACCTTGCAGAGAACCAGGCCAGCCAAGATCTGCCAGCACCATATCAAGCCTCCCCCCACGGGCTACAGTGATCACCCATGATCCTTACTGACCAGGGGTTTCTGAGCTGATCCTCAGAGTGCATAAGGAAGTCAGCAGCACTTACCCTAAGGAATGAATGATTTGAACCCACCTTCTGTCCCACATGAGTTCAGTTCCCCTCCTTGGCCTTGTGTTGCTGACCGGATGCACATCCATCTTCTCATTGACAGAAGCCAGTAAGAGACAGAATGGCTGCAACAAACACTTTTTCCGCAAGGCTCTTTTTGTTGATGACATAGAGGGTCCCCTGTGTCCCTCAGGCTCATCTTGGGGCATATTATATGTATCCCAGGGCCTTCATGGACACTGGCTTAGACAGCCAGATCAGATGGATCAACCCTGGCGGGCAGTGGGGCAACAGATAACCTCAGCCAAATTGCCTTCACATCCTCCTTCCCTTCCTGTGTGAACTCAGTAATGTGAGGTCATGGCCTCCTGCAGGGCGCTCAGTACGAGGCCTGTGTCCTCTCCTCTGTGCTCTGTCACTGCCCTCTCAATGCGGGTCATCCTCCTGATTTCCAGAGTGAGTGTACTCCTGTGACCATCTTCCTTCCCTTCCCAGGGGCACCCATGGGTACATGGCTCCTGAGGTGTTGCAGAAGGGGACGTCCTATGACAGCAGTGCGGACTGGTTCTCCCTGGGCTGTATGCTCTTCAAGCTCCTGCAGGGGTGAGTGGAACTCAGATGTCCTGTCTGAGGGGGACTTGGCTCAAATGGAGCTTCCTGGGTGGAGGTTAGCTCAGTGGTAGAGAACTCACTTCATGTACATGGTGCCTGGGTTCCAGCCTCAGCATGAGCGTGGGGAGAGTACTTAGTTACTAACTCAGTGTCATGTTAAGCAGCATTGTGGCCTTTAAGCCACGCTGTTGCAGATGGTGGTCGCAGCGGCCTCCTGCTGTTTTACTAGGGCCAGTTTCTGTCCTGAGGGCTCTGATCTCAAAGCCTGTGGCTTCATATTTTTGTTCCACACCACAGGGCCTGTATGCTTTAAACTAGGACTAAAATAAGTCTTTAAAATAAGGCTAAATACAGAAAGCCAAGGGGGCTTTGAAGCATTTCCATGGTAGGCCCGTGCCCTGGGACTAGGCAAAAGTATTAAAATGTGGGTGATTGGAGAAGGTGGCTGGTTCCCTCCCCCGACCCCTGCAACCTAGGAATGACTTCTCATGATTCCTGAACCTCAAGCATCTGGGGAACTCTGGGGGTGAAAGAGCCAAAGTAACCCTGCCTGAAAAGTTGGTACTTCTCCATGAGCCTGCTGCAGCTGTGTCTCTAGGGACAACCTCTCTGCTCGATCGCATTCTAGGCCACAGAGACCATGAGTTGGGCAGCAGGGGAGTGTACCCTAAGATGTGTTCTCATGCTGGGTGGTTGTCAGCTGTGCTGGAACCTTCCATGACTATCATGGATGTTTCAGCGGGTTTTAACTGGGAGCTTGATTGTACTGGAGTCCATGCATGTTCTTCATTCTCAGTAAAAGGTGTAAGAAAGATGCTTGTCCCCACTTCCTATCCAGATTCCCTTACCAGTTACCCAGTAGCCTGGCCCCACAGCCTGCTGAGGGCTCAGTGCGCCCCTGGGGAAATTCACTGAGTGCTCAATGGCTGCCTATATTCTGTTTGAAGAGCCGTTGAACTCTACAGTCCCCCGAACGTGGCTCCAAGTACAACTCACTACATGCTGGGTGCTTCCACAATCCAATTCTGTTATGCCCATCACATTCCCTGGGGATCTGGAATCATATTACCACTGAGAAAGTCAGGTCTGTTATTCTGTAATTGTATTACCAGTACCATGTTGGTGGAGCCCAGGCGCCCGCAATTCCTGTTAGCAGACTATCTGACCTGATTAGAGTTTATGCAGAGGGAACCAGAGGAAGCCATTTCCCAGGGAGAGCTCCTTCTGCAGTCATTGCAGGTTCAGGGAGACACCCAGAAGCCCCCTCCCCCTGCCCCGGCCCTTCTGGAGATGCAGAATCTCGGCTTTGAGAGTCCAGGCTGATTCACACAACAGCCAAACTGTCCAAGATGCAAGAGCTGCCAGTAAAGTACCCCACTTAAATGGTGTAAGCTGGACAAGGCTGGGATTTGCTTCTTCATTGCCATCCCTAGCTGTGGGTAAAACAGACCATGCATGTAGTTTGGACAGGGCCTGTGGTCACATGACCTTGAAGAATCAGGAAGGGCTTATCTAATCACCACCTCTGTCCTGGGCACCTGACTTGCGCATAGTGGAGTGAGATTAGTCTCACACAGCCACAGTTTAGTCTCTGAGGCTGTAACGGGAAAATAGAAAGCCATTGACAGAGGCCTTCATCTCCTGTGCTGGGAGGTTTTCATCTCAGCCCTGAAGGTCTTGAGGATGGTCCCAGGGACAATTGTGGAGAGGTGGGAGAGCTGGAAGCCAGAGTGTGGGCACAGCTCAGGTGACCAAAACACCTGACTACAGCCCTTAGAAAGAGTGTCTCATGGAAGGCCTGGTTCAGGCAGGAAAAATATGGCTCAGCAGGTAAAGACACCTGTCACCAAGCCTGAGGACCTCAGTTCAATCCCTGGGATCCACATGATGGAAGGAGAGAACCAAGTCCTGAAAGTTGTCCTCTGACCTCCACACCCCACAATGCACACATGCATGTGCATGCACACACACATGCACACACTCACACAAGCACACACACATACACACTAACAAACATGCACACACACTGACACACCCCACAGAGGTGGGGGAGAATGAGTGTAAAGGAGAGTAAGATTCAAGACTGTTCATCTTCATCTAAGAATCTATTGTATGTACAGACATGCACGCCTCTAGCTGCCCAAAGGAATGAGTGTTACATGGTCTCTATTCCAGGTCACTGTCTGCTGACTGTTTCATGAGCCTAGAGAAGGATGGCCGTGTCTGGCAAGTGGGCTTTGATGCATCCTCCCCAACATTCAGGTCTCAGCCCACTCTCTCTGGTGGTTATTTAGAAGCCCTTCTAGACAGCGGCATAGACCAGGAAATGAGTTCCGACTCCAGTGATTTAAGCTTGATAAACATTTATTGAGTACCCAAAGCACACACAGGCCTTTGCCTGATGTGGGGGGGGCGTATGGGGGGCTCCCCAGAGTCCTGAGAAGCTAGGGAGCTCAGAACTGGGAGACCCGCTCTGGCTTGGCTGAGTGGGGTAACTTTTGTGGGAGCTGGGGCTCTCAGAGTGGAGAAGATGTTGTAGGGACAGGGTGCAGCTCACCACTGGGTCCCAGTGAGTGGTCGTCCCCATCCTGGATGGGGACCATTGGAGTAAGCAATGGAGACTTAAGAGAGCCTCCTGTGCGCTATGAAGCTTGGCCTTGTTTCCTGGTGTCGGGGACTGGGGGATTTTTAAACAAAGGGATGACAGACAGCGCCCTGTGATCTGCAGTAAGATGATTCTGGAAGAAGCACATAGTGTCAGAGGGACAGAAAGGCACCATGTGCCTGAGCTGCAGGGGGTGCGAGGGACGGAATAGTGTCATAGAGTACCCACAGGCAGTGCAGGGACCTCCATCCCATGCACAGGGTTTCACTCTCTGAAGGGCGGAGCCAGCTCTGCTTCTGGTGGAGCCAAGTTCACAGGGACCTTCATGAGCTCTGCCCCAAGGCAGGTCTTCAGGCAGATCAGGGTCAGAGGGCTGAAGGGTTCTTACAGGAGACCCCGGTTCTATTCCTGGTATGTACATGGCAGCTCACAGCCACCTGTAACTCCAGTTCCAGGGTCTCAGGCTCATTTCTCTGGCCTCTGCGGGCACTGTAGACACATGGTGCAGGAAAACACTCAAGCACATAAAGTAAAAATAAAGAAAATTTTAAAGGAGAAGGAGCTAGGCAGGGAACCTTCTTTACCCAAGCGGTAAATAACAGTAAATGCCACCCATGAAGCTGCCCTGCCGGACTCAGCGATGTTTTGGTTCTTGCACAAGGGTCACTTGCTTTAGAGCCTCCCACAAGCTGCTGTCCATTGGCTCTGAGGAGTGAAAATGAACAGGGCAGGACACCGAGTAGACAGAGCTGCTGCATGCCTGAGGGGGAGCCCGGTTCCTTCTTTGCCATCCTAGGGCGGTCACAGCCAGTCAATCGCAACATTTGGCTTCAATCTCCGGGGATACTCTACACTGTCTGGGGACAGTTTTGGTTGTCATAGCTTAGGATGCATGGACATTACTCAGGTATCCGAGTGCATAGGAGAGTCCCTGCCCCCAGCAGAATTGTGGGAACTCTTCCCTCTGGGGAAGGTCCCTCCCACGAATGTGTGTCCCAACGAGCCTGGGCGGAAGACTAGGGGTGGGGATCAAGTAGCACTGGGGCTATTGGCTTTGTTCCAAAGCGGAAAATGGGACCCTTTGTAGATAGTTCACAGTTACTGGCTCAAACTCCAAAGGCATATTTGATATGACATACGATCTCTCTTGCATTCTAAAATTAAGTTGTGAGAGTGTTTAATCATATGTCATATTGGTTTGGGCTCGGTGTCAACCCTGTGGATTTGAAGTCTCTGATGTGGGAGTGTGTGGGTTTCCTCGGCTTCCTAGCAGGTGTAGGGGGGTGTGCTCACTCAGCGCTGCGCTGTCTAATGAAGAGTGCTGTGCTTGTGTTTTGGATGTGGGCTTTCTGCCCCCCACATTTCCCACTGCAGTCAGAAGCTGCCTGATGCTGGGGAGCATGTCTCTGTACCCTGTGCTGACAACTGCCTGGTGCAGGGCACCTATTTACAGAGCCTGCATCAAGGGGACAGCCGCCATCACACCGTCTGCGAGTGACACTTGTCCTGCTCGAAACGGAGATGCTGCTATCCAAGTTGTTGTTGTTTTTTTTGTTTTTTTTTTTTTCCTGGACATTTTCCGAACTAGAAAGCCAAATTCGAGACTTGGTTCACAAAGAGTAATCAAGACTCCATGGGCAGCAAGTGCAGCTCGACTTGATCACTCTAGTGTTCCCCTTTGAGACAGCGCAGGGAGGAAGAGCTGGAAAGTAGCTTCCCATGATGCCTTGCTGAGTCAGAGATGAGCCTTTGGACCTAGAGATGGATGGGAGGGTTGGTCTAGGAAGGACCTAGAGCTCTCTCTGACTCACTCTGACTAATTTGCGCAGCTGGAAGAGACTCACACAGACCAGGTGGTTTATAGTGGACGGGGTTTATTTGGGCTCATGGTCCTGGAGGCCACGAGGTCAGCAACTTGAGGGACTTCCTGCAGCATCCTTACAGGACCCGGCCGTGGGGTGGGGTGGGGGAGGCTGTGTGAGAGAGCAGGAGAGGGGAGCGAGAGAGACCTGGAGGCCAGACTGACCTTTTAACTGGACCCTTGGATGACAACCTTGATCCCTTCCTGCCACCCTGATCTCCCTTTTAAAGATCCCCTTCTCACATCATGACAGGTACATTTCAGCAGGATTTTGGGAGATGACCTTCACACCTTGTTAGAGGTCAAGGACAGGAATGGAGTCCACTGGCTTTGCACGCACAGCCGTGAGCATATGTTTAAGTTCAAGGTCCTCACCAACCCCTTATACCTCGAGAAACACCATGGAGTTGAGGCAGCAGGGTGGCAAACAGAGAGACTGGCATGACTTGGCATCCTCTTCTCTGGACCTCAACATGGTGATATATGTGTGGATTTATAGGAAAGAGAACTGTCAGCGCGTGGAGTATGTGATTCAAAGCACAGTGTCACCAGGAGCAAGAGAAGGCTGTCTTCCATGATCTGATTTTTTATTATTTTAATTTATTTGATGGCATCTCATGTAGCCTGTGTTTGTCTGGAATTCCCACATAGCTAAGGATGCCCTTGATCCCTGGATCCCTCTGCCTCTTCCACCTTGCTGGCATGCACCACCATGCCTGGCTCCCCTTGCTGTTTCTGAGCACAGTAACTGCACATTTTTCTCCTTGGAAACAAGATGAATAGAATATTTCCAATCAAATCTATTTAAAGATTATAGCACACCCTTAATGAGTGCCAATTAGCCTTGTTGGGATTTTTTTGTTCAAAGTCATGGTTTTAGGAGATAGTGGTTACTTGGCTGTTCACGGAGGCACTGGAGCACCCTCTCTCACTCAGAGGGAGAAGGTAGGAGTCTGACACTAAAAGCCTTCCCTGCAGCAGGAAGGGGTGGCCTGGGGCAAGTCGGACTGGGACTCATTCTCTGAGAGTTGCCTTGATCATGGACTCTGTGCCCTGCTGCACTCTGCGAAGCTGGTCCTGGAATGTTTTCTGGAGTATCTTGCCTCAGCTCATGTCTTAGGTACCTTACAGACAGACAGGGTCACCGTGTAGGCAATACCTCTCTGTAAGGAAACAAATACATCAATTGCATATTTAAAATACCATTTAATGATTTAAAATTTCCTTTGAAAGCTAGCTTCTGCAGAATTTCATAGGCACAAAAAGTGTGGCTCACACTTGAAATCCCAGCACACTGGAAGCTAAGGCAGGAGGATTGAAGTGAGTTGAGGACAGCCTAGGCTATATAGACCCTCCTCCCTGTGTGTGTGTGTGTGGAGAATGTGTGAACTGTGTGTATTTGTATGTGTGTGTGGTGTGTATGTATTTGTGTGTGTATATATATGTATAGTATGTTTTTGTATGTGTATATATGTGTATCTGTGTGTATGTATATGTATATATGTGTGTATCTGTGTGTATGTATGCATGTGTGTATGTGTGTGTGTGATGTGTTATACTACTATATAGAACTCCCAGATGTTTATGCAAAACTTCAGCGAGCACATCGCACTGACTGGCCATGCTCAGCCGTGCGCTGCTCACAACATGTAGGCTATGGAAGGAAGCTGCCTAGGCGTCTGTCAGCAGAGGCATGGATGAAGACAATGCAGGGTTGTTTTCAGCCGTAAAGGAAAATGAAGTTCAGCTGTTTGTAGTAAAATGGCTGCTGTGGAGCTGATCATATAGAGGAAACTGAATCAGTCTCAGGAAGACAAACATTTCTTGTGTCCTGTCACTTGTCTCAGATTTTTAGAGACACATAAAATCACGTATGTGTGAAATCCAGGAGAGTGTTGACACTAGGGAGCAGAGGGGAGAGAAGGAGGGTGGATTGGGAGAGTAGAGGGAGAGAGAAGGGAGAAGGGGATGAGGCAACATTATATACACACCTGAAAACATCCTGGTAACTCTACAGGACAATAATAGCCTAAAAGGAAGAAGGAGAATATTAAATAAACAGACGCAGCAAAGGGGAGACCCTCCCATCGCTTGCCATCTTGTGTGCCTGGCTCTTGCTTTACAACTGTTTGTCAGCTGCTGTTGTGGTTCCTCACACTCTGTCAGACATGCAGCCTGAGCCTTTGTCCAGATGTCGATGAGGATATGGAAGGTCTGTGTGAGCACTCGGGTCACAGTCGACCCCGATTCTCCTGAATCATCCTGGGTAAAGCAAGTCTGAGTCTGGGCCTGCTGGTGTATCCTTGGTCCCCACGGCTGTGTCACGCTGGGCACCCTGGCTTCTAGGCTGCTCCAATTCACATGGGGACTCTTTGGTGCAACCCAGGCTCATTTAGGAGCCAGACTGCAGAAACTTGCATTGCAGCTACTGAGGCTCTCACCCCCTCCGGTGCGCGTGTGGCTGCCTAGTGCCTGTAATTTGCTGGTGGCTTTAACCAGAGAAACCTGTCTTACTGCCACAATGTCCCTGCAGTGAGGGCCAAGTGATGTGGGTCTATCTTATTCAGGACCTAGTCTACTCTGTGGCTAGCCTTTGTTTCCAGAAATGGCAAATGTTTATGATCTTTGAACATCTATGTATTATATTTCACCTGAATATTACTCGGTGCCTGTACTAAGTCATCCAATGACATGTTTTTTTTTTTTTTTAAAATAGAACTTCCTTTTTATCTCCACAGCCACAGCCCTTTCAGACAACATAAAACCAAAGACAAGCATGAGATAGACCGCATGACACTAACAGTGGTAAGATGATAATGGAGGGTCTCTGTATCACATTTTGTTACTGGCAAAATGTGCCATCGAACAGCATAAGGCAAACAGGGCTGGAGAGATGGCCCCATGGATAAAGAGCTTGCCACCCAGACCTAGGGCCTGTGTTCTGATTCCTAGAACCCCCAAGCTAGTTGCTGCATTTGTAACTACTGGTGACTGGTGAGGACAGGAAAATCCTCGGAAAGCTTTGGGCCCCTGCCCCATGTGCACAGCAAAAAGCAAACAAAGACACCACTTGGAAGGCCAGGGCTGTCACCCAAGACTGTCCTCCTACCCCCACGTGGACTCTGTGGCATACATGATCCCACACCCATTCATTCTTGATACATAGATATGGATATTTTTAAAAACCCATAAAGATATATACAAAACCACAAAATATGTTATACATATATAAAACATGAAATGTGAATAGTTGAAATAAATACACGAAGATAACCATTCCTAGGGGAAATTTTGAAAGAAAAAAATGAGTGGAAATATACCCTAGGGCAAAAGAACAGATTTGCAAATGAATAGAATAAGAAAGATGTGGAAAGTAGGGAGCAGACATGGCCATCAGAGGTGACTCCATGCGCCTCCACACATGCCAACCTGCTGATGGATTCCAAAACCAATCAGTGAGCAGTTTAGGTTTAATGTTAATCTTAGTGAATTTAGTTTGGATTTTCTCTTACCCAAGGATCTTGACTCTGGTTAGGCACGAGGCCACCATCTTAGGATGGACCTTTGAAATCTGTCTGTTCTCTCCCTAGAACGTGCAGCTTCCGGATGCCTTCTCTCCTGAACTGAAGTCCCTCTTGGAGGGGTTGCTCCAGCGGGATGTGAACCAGAGGCTGGGCTGCTGTGGAGGCGGGTAGGGCCATCTTTCCACTCCAAAGGAAAAGGCTGGTCACCTGCCTCAAGCCACTAGTCTTCAACATCCCCTAGAGAGGAGGTCACATGGCACATTGGTTGGTTGTTCATCCTGTGGCCCTTACAGTACCAATGGAAATTCCCTGAGGGAGGACATGTTTACTACTTCTCAGGGTTTCAGAGGGGTCAGCCTGTCCACGGATGGAAGTCGGCCCTCAGTGGGGGAGTGGGCGGAGCTTATATCTCAGAGGAACAGGAAGCAGAGATGGGAGAATTGGAGCATTTTCTTCAAAGTAAATCCCTTCCTGGAGCCAAGTCCCACTTGCTAAACACTCCAGCCTCCTCCTACACTATTGCCAGCTTGGAAATGAGTGTTCATCCAGGAGCTGATGAAGAGAGATGGGATAAGGGGGAAGTGGGGAGAGGAGGGGGGAGAGTGGAGGGAGGGAAGAAGGGAGACACACACACACACACACACACACACACACACACACACACACACACAGATGAGTCAGCACATGCCCCATCCCTAGGGTATTGCTCTGCCACCTCCCTGCACTGCAGACCACTCTGTCCACTCCCATCTACCTCTGGAAAGCCCCTCCTCTCCTGTCTCTGATGGTCTTGCGTGTCTGTGCTTCACCCTTTGGTTCCCGGGACAGCATGGAAGGGAATAAGCCAGGCTGGACTCCAGTCCCCACTCTAGTTCCTCTGACACATGTTAATTAAGCCTGATATGTGTAGAGAGCAGTGGCTACAGGCAGGGATGGGACAAGGCCCCCAGAATGTTATTGCTGAGGACATGGGTACCAGCTTTGCCTGAGGTCCTTCATCAGTTTAGGACTCGCATCTGAGCACTTGTTAGGTGATTGGGGAGAAGCTTTGACGGAAACAGACTCAGCAGCATGCTGGAGGTTGACCACTGAGCACCAGCCTGTGAAGAGAGGAGCTCACGGGCTTGAGCATTGCATGTAAAGGGCCAGAGAGGGAGGGAGGTCTTGGAGGGGCCTCAGTGCTGCTGTGTCTCAGGAGGGCAGAGACTGAGGATGGAGGGGGGAGCAGGTGAAGGATGGCTCCAAGGGTCATACTGAGTGACAGCTGGGTGTTTGGGGCAGGCTCCTGGGAGTTAATAGAGAAGGGGGAGGGTCCAGGTGAGAGCCAGCCCACAGGAGCCATTGCTGCTCCAGGGAGACAGGCCTGGAGTCAGCATGTGACCTCTGCTGTGTGTACTCAGCCTTGAGCCTGACCTTCAAGGTGTTTGTTTGTTCACTTGATTGGGGGGGGGGGGGGGTTACACATTGTGCTGTTGGAGTTTCCATTTAAGTTGGTTGCCGTAGGCTTCAAAGTCCTGCCTTTCTGTCCATCATGGCTGATTGGCATTTGCTGAAGAGATACTTTAACATGAGGCTCTCCAGTATCGCTCTTTTTCAACCATTGTTGTCATGTGCATCTATATGGCCTGGATGTACATGCGTGTGTCTGTGGGGACTGCCAAGCTGTCTTAAGCTGCAGCATATACCTGGGCAAACGGGACATCGTCCCAGGCAGAGCGCTGATGCCTCGAGTCACTGCGGTATTGCCTGTGCTCTCTGAAAGTGACCTCTTGTTTTCTTGTACACGTGTGTGTGTGTGTGTGTGTGTGTGAGTGTGTATGTGTGTACCCAAGACTGATGGGTATCTTCTTTGATGGATCTACTATACCTTGTATACCAAGACAGGTCCCTCCCTAGAACCCAGAGCTTCCTGATTGGGCTAGTTTAGACCAGAATGGGCTAGTGTAGACCTGATTGGGCTAATTTAGACCTGATTGGGCTAGTGTAGACCTGACTGGTCTAGTTTAGACCTGACTGAGCTAGTGTAGACCTGACTGGGCTAGTGTAGACCTGACTGGGCTAGTTTAGACAGCTGCATGCCCAGTACATCCCTGTCTCTGCCTCTTGCTACCTTACCAGTCTGACATTTACATGGAAGCCAGGGATCAAAACTCAGGTTCTGCAGCTGCTCTTGGTTTCTGAATGGGATGGAAGGTTCCCTGTGGGTTCTCCCTGAGAGACAGTTTGGCAGAGCACCCTTCATGTTTCCCAGCTGGCCTCTGCAGGACTCTCTCTTCTCCTCTTCCCCAGGGCACAGGAGGTGAAGAAGCACATTTTCTTCAAGGGAATTGACTGGCAGCATGTGTACTTACGGAAGGTATCCCTCAGGGTCCTCTGAGCTCTGTCTCTCTGTCTCTTTGCTGCTGGCCTCCTGACTCTGCCCCTCCAGGGTCCCCACCTCAGCCTGTCATGTCTACATGCCCTGCCTGGATCTGTCACCACGCAGGGGACTCCCACTGGGGAGGCTTGTCTTCCTTGTTCTCTTCATCCAGGCCAGATATGAGTTTTGCATCCATGGCTCCACCAACTATGGGTGGCAAATAGGAAAAAAAAAAATCACAGGTGTGGTGAGCACATGTGGACTCCTCCTGGTCATTAGTGTCAAAAGACACAGACTGACCATGGCTTTTACACCATCACCCGGGGAGTAAAGTCTACAGAGGATGTATGCAGGCTCTGTGCAAGCCCTTGCTGCCAAGCCATGGCCTGGAAAGGTCCTCTGTAGGTGCTGAGGTGCAACCATATAAAAAATTTAGCACTACCCTCTCAGCAACTGAATGGAAGGCACAATACAGCAGTTATGTGTAGTTGAGAGGTGTGTAGAGTCGGACTTACATGTGCAAGGAGCGTCTGACTTAAACGTACATGCTCTCTGGCCCCACACAACTCCTTCCTGATTTATTTATTATTTATGCTTTACGCTGGAGCAGCCTGTCTCCCACTAAGCATAACCTTTCCCATGTAGCCCCACGCTACTACCCTTTCCCCTTATGTTAAGCTTTTCTGTATTCTCTTTGGTACAGGGAACACCCTGGTTGAATATTTAAAATGTGTTTCTGTGTGAAGCCCAGCTGCAGAGTGACAGCAGTTTCCATAGGGAGGGGGGACTGCCTGCCGACCCTGTCATGCTCGGATCACCTGGGCAGCCAGCACTGATGAGGGTTTTCAGTGTATGGGGCTCTGGGTTGGGCTGTGGTCTCTGGGCACGCGCTTTCTGAAGGCTGGGCTGTGTTCTCGTTATGGACTGTTGTCTTGAGCTGGGGCATACAGGTCAGCTGATAACTGGGCCCTACCTACTTGTTGGATCTTCTAGTACCCTCCACCCCTAATACCTCCCCGGGGAGAGGTCAACGCTGCAGATGCCTTTGACATCGGCTCGTTTGATGAAGAGGACACCAAAGGCATTAAGGTACACGCTCTTCCCGGTGAGGGGTTTCTGCTAAGAATCACCCCGTGAGTGGCCCTGGCTAGGGATTTGCTGGGGCCCTTGCACATGCTCCACAGGCACTGTACGACTGACTGAGCTACATCCCAGGCCCCTGAACTCACTCTGTAGCCCAGCAAGCCTTGAACCCAAGGTCCTCCTCAGCCTCCCCAATGCTGGCCGCCTACCCTTCCTGCCTTGAGAAGAGAAGTCCATTAAACTCAGTGATAGTTTTATTATTAACCACCTCTATTCACCGGAAGCCTCGGCAAGCTTCCTTTCTCCCGATCATTTCACTTGATGAGTGGCAGAGTGTGCATGTTGTTATGACTTGTGGTATTTGTGGCTGAAATCCAACTTGAATCTGAGACAGGAGTTACAGCTGATTCAAGCACATTCCACGCAGAGCAGAAGAATCCATGGATCTCATGCTCAAAGTCTCGGTTCTCCCTGTGTCAGGAGGGAGCACGCAGACAGCACGAATCTATTTGTACTTGTCAATCGAGGGTGACTTGGTCATGGTGTTAGCCTCCCCTGCATTTTTCAGACTTTGGTGCATGACTGTCTTCCCAAATGGAGACAAGACATACTCCCAGTGAGTGAGTCATGAGAGAAAATTACCATCTTCAAAATGCTAAGTCAGCGGGGCCACCACCTGCCTGCCAGCTTGTCATCTGCCCCTGACTCTGGTGGCTTATCCCAGCCCTGGCTGTCTGCAGTCACTCTCTTACACCAAAGCTTCCCCTCTAGCATCGGCCGTGGCTCTGCAGGTCAAACTTATCCCTGCTGCCTGGAGAGAGACCAGCAGATGCTGCGCCTGAGCCTGAGGGGAGCTGCCAGAGGTGTGGATGCTCAGAGCAGGAGTGTTGGGGGCAGAGTGAAGGCAGAGGCTAGAGAGACATGAGGCATGGGGCGGGGAGCAGCTGTGAGCTGGAGGGGTGACTGGGCAGAGCCAGAGGCTCCTGGAGAGGAGGCCGACCCCAGGAGACCATGGGGTGTTCCGTGTGACTCCCACTGTGGAGCCTGTGTGGGCAAAGAGCAGTGGGCCACAGCGAAGCCAGTGACCAACTCAGCCACCTTTGTGAGGCCTGGATCAGTCATCTGGGGCTGCTGGAGGCCAGCACGCTCCTCTAGGTATGTCACGTGTGTGTGTGTATGTGTGTGTGTGTGTGTTACAGGTACTGCGTGTGGCAGCGGTGCCTTGCAATCCACCTCCAGATCTGCTCAAGGCAGTCCTGCAGTCACAATAGAATTTTCTCATCAGATGCAAAGCTGTCTGTCAACTGGGCTCAAAGATGGTTCTTTTCAGCTGATGAGTGTGAGCCATGAGCCTCCATCTCCCCACCTCTGGTATTGATAGTATTGGCGTAACAACAAGTGCTTAACCAGCTAGGAACTTCTATACCATGGCTTTGGAAAGTGCATTGGGGTGTGTAGGTGGATGGGGGAGCAGGGAGACAGCCTCTGTGGCCAGCATGCACCTGGGACCTGGCCAGGGAGGGACCTAGAAAGAACTCTGTACTGTATGACTAGAAACAGCTGGAAAGATGTGGCTGTTCATTTTTGGTTTGGCTTTTTGCTTTTTTTTCTGAAAAAGAAAAAGAATCATGATCTTACATCAACATAAATTCCCCTCTTCTAATTTATTTCTTCTTTGGTTTTGTTTTTGTTTTTTTTTTTTGAGATGAGTTTCTGCTGTATACCCCAGGCTGGCATCGAACTTGGCATGTAACCCAGGCTGCCCTGAATGAGAAATCCTCCTTGATCTGCCAGGTGCTGGGCTCACAGGTTTGCCACACACTGCACTGCTGATCTAGTTCATTATCAGCAGCCAGGGCACAGCACACAATGAACTTTCAGGAATTCTAGGAGGTGAGACCATGTGTCTGTAGCAGAGACGGTTCTGGGAATCCAGAGTACATGTGTCCACTCTCGCCAGGGACTTCCTAAAATCTGTCATCCTAGGGGTGCCCAGAGACCATGTACACACATACAAACATGTACACAGGCATGCACATACACATGCATGTACTCACACAAATACACGTGCATGCACATACATGTGTGTTCACACTAACATGTCCACATGCATACATATACATGTATACATGCATGCACATATATGTATACATGCATGCACACACATACATGTGTGTTAGACAAATGTGTACACACAATTTGCACACACAAACATTATACATGCATGCACACGCATCCATGTACACACATACATATGCATGTCTCTCATCGAATTCAGACCAACTGAGGACTTCAGCTCTGGGTTTAATTTGATCGTTTGAAGAAGTTAGGAGTAGAAAAGGTTCCAGTGCTCACGTCATCTGCCAACCGCCATGTTACCTTGGCCTATTAGACTAGACAGGATACTGCAGATGGGGTGTGGGAATAGGTTCTCCCATGGGCAGGTGCTCAGCCTCTTCTTCTCTTCCTTCTGAACAGCCTGCGTGCTGCTGTACCCATCAGTCTGTCTCGGGGAGGTTGTTCTGACAGAGGCAGCTCCCTCTGCCGGGTGTGAATTGTAGCAAAGTCATGGTGTCTCCCAGTTGCAACCCTGCCTTAGTGAGTGGGATGGAGATATTTGAGTAGAAGAAAAATGCTGTCGTGAAGTGTGTGCCCTGCTACTGTGGCTCTCAGAGTGGGGTGCCTACACTCAATGCCGCTTACATTTACACACCCGTTCATGGTAGTTGGTGAGTCGGAAAGTTCATGAGAGCTGGGTGGATCCAGCCCACAGCAAGATTTCCCACTTTTTCAGATCATTTGAGGGAGGCTGGTCAGCTGGCCTAGCTTTTGTCCCTTGTCAGGGTTTAGATCCATGCCCCCATTTTTATAAATACAGCACCCACAGTTAAAGGTCTACTTGGCTGTCAGAATCTCTTACTATTTCTAAATAAAACGCAGCACGTGGGGCTGGAAAGATGCTCAGTCAGGAAAAGTGCTTGCTGTACACGAGCATCTGAGTTCAGAGCCCTAGTGCACGTGCAGAAATCAGGCACAGTTCTTTCTTCACACTCAGCACGGGGAAGTGACGGGAGGCAGAGGCAAGAGGAGGCCCGGGTCTCGATGCTAACCAGCTGGTTTAGTCAGTAGGTAAGCCAGGTGCAGTGAGAGGCTCTGTCCGTCCCCCACATATAAGTAAATAAATAAACATGGTGTGCTGAGGAAGATATGGATGCCAACCTCTGACCTACACACACACACACACACAATATACATACACATGCACACATATACACACACAATACATACATGCATACATACATATACACATACACACACAAACATACATATATACACACATACACACATACATGTACACATACAGGAACACACGCACCACATACACATAAACAAAAACATCTTAAATAATTTAACAAAGTTAACATATGCTCATTTTTATTGGTAAAAGAATACCCTGATGCTATTGAAGGCCCGGCCCAGGCTGCCTAGCCCAGAGCCAAGGCGAAGCCTCTCCAGTGCGGCTATGACTCTCAGGACAGTAAAGACCCTGTGAGTGTGGAGAGCTGGCATGTGACCCTCCTCCGGAATGTGGCCATGGCATCTGGGAAGGTGCTTGAGCACGCGCCCCTCTTTCCTTGCACACCCAGCTTTTGGACTGCGATCAGGACCTCTATAAGAACTTCCCGCTGGTGATCTCCGAGCGCTGGCAGCAGGAAGTGGTGGAGACCATCTACTACGCCGTCAATGCCGACACAGACAAAATCGAGGCCAGGAAGAGGGCTAAAAATAAGCAACTTGGTCAGGAGGAAGGTAACATGCCACGTGGCCCAGGGTCATCTCGTACTTCCCATCAGGGGGAGGAGCGTGACAAACTTGGGTTTTCTGTGTGTTGGAAGGGCTGAGTCAAGTCTGTCAAAAACTCCAGTCACCAGGTAGATGGAAGTGCTCACTGAGCACGGTGCTGTCTCAGTTCCGGGGTCTTCCCGCCCCTGGGCCTTTGGGGACAGGCCTGAAAATCTAGCCCTTGGAGCATCATAGAGTTTGGAACAGGCCCTGTGATATTCCAAAAGTCTCCATGACAGAAGTGCGCTCTGCAGGCACCTGTGTCCAGGGCAAATGCAGCAACAAATGCACTTTAGTTCCGCCCACAGATGCAAGCCCCTGTCAGAAGAGCAGCTCTGTGGGCCCCACCCCTGCCTCCCTCTGCTCTCCTTTGATTTCTCCCCATCTCAGGGGACATGTGGGTCCACTTTGCCCAGCATCGCTCAGCTGTCTTCATGGGCAGTGAGCTTTGGATGAGTCCGCTGTGGCCGCCACCTTAACCTTGAAGGACAAAGGCCTGGCTTCGGAACGATTCAGAGGGTGAAAGCAGATTAAGGGACAGTTCCCACCAGTGGCAATGGGACTTTGGAGAAAATGTACAATTAAACAGTCTCTGTTATTTAGTAGTCATTATTATACATATAGTTAAAAAAAAAAAAAGAAAGGTTTGAGAAACCAACTTTTTCTCTGTCAGAGTTGCCAGTAGGTACTTCAGGTTCAAATAACACGAGCCTGGGATCTTCTGAACTCCCAAGTCCTGATCCCATGTGTCCAAACCCTGAGATGATGGTGTTTAATAAAACAAGTGACTTTTGTAGAGACCTGTGCCACCTCTCCAGCCCCAGAGTGTGTTGGTGGCGGTGCTCGTTCAGAACCTGAGTGACACGCATCTCCACCCTCAGATTATGCACTGGGCAAGGACTGCATCATGCATGGGTTCATGCTGAAGCTGGGGAACCCCTTTCTCACGCAGTGGCAGAGACGTTACTTTTACCTGTTCCCCAACAGACTGGAGTGGAAAGGGGAGGGCGAGTCTCGGGTAAGTCCCGGTGTGGGCCTGTTCATCCTTGGGGTGCAGCAGCCCCACCACGCTTCCTCACGCTTCCTCACACCCTATGTCTCTAGTGTCAGCACAACAAGGTTGCTGTAGCCTAACTAACTTTTTAAGGTTCCATGTTGAGTCCCTTCCTGGAATAAGATGCAGGTGTCATTTGAAAGACCGAGTCCCAGGTCCAGCAGCCTGGCGGGTGGGGGCCAGGGGGGTAGGGAGGCTGGAGAGGGGAGCGGGTGGGACCCGAGAAGAGCATATTAGGGAGAGAGCAATCCCAGCTCACTGCTCTCAGGACTCAGGACACCCCAAGGCGCCTCTTGGGGCCTCAGTTTCCTCTGTGTGAAGCAGGAGTCCCAGAAAGCCTCAGAGCGCCCATGATTACGGCAAGCTTACCCAAGGCCAGGTGATGTAAACAAACTTGATAGCAGCTTCCAGGGCCCAACACTGGATTTACTAAGAGGAATCCAGGGCAGCCAAGGGCACAGCTATCCCGCTGTGGGTGGGGAGGGGAGCTAGTCCAGGTCTGTCTCTTGGTCTCTCCCCAAGTCAGATTTGAGGAAATGTCACCAGGATCTACATAGTGTGGCTAAGATGCCAACTTGGCTGTCTGCACCCTGCCGGGAATCTGTAGGCAAATTTCATAGTCTTCCTCTCAGTGCCTTTCTCGAGCTACCATTAGCAAAGGGACAACGCAGGCTTCCTCACTTTGAGTGCAAGCATGGTCGCAGGATCATGGTTTGTGTACTGGGAGGCAGGGATGAGGCTCAACAGCCCCCAGAGTCAGAGGAGCCAACTGGGAGGCCCGGCTCTTTTATCACAACTTTGAGTCGTGGTTTTTGATAACTGCTGTTGAACTGTGGCAATGGCCTGTGTTTGCCTCACTGCTGGTGCACCACAAGGCCCTTTGAGATTAAAATCCCTAAGATTTGATGCACCAGATCAGCTGTCTGTGGCTGCCCCCAAGATGCAGCTCTGTGCTGGCAGGTGTTGAAGTGTCTCCCTGGAGCCTGCACTGACTGCCCTGGTGACAACAGTCAGTCTCTCTCTCTCTCTCTCTCTCTCTCTCTCTCTCTCTCTCTCTTCATTGATCTGTGAGGTAGATGTGTAAGAATGAACAGAGGAACAGAAAGCATCATGGAAGTTTCTCATGGTGTTTTTCACTCCAGATTGCTGTGGAATTTATCTAAAATATAAACAAGCAAACAAACCCCCCTCCCCTGACAAATAGCTGTGAGGAACTCACTGTACTGTGGCCCCCTGCTGAGCCACCCCACTAGATCCACTGTGAGGATTCTGCAAGAATGCTCCCTGTGTTTAGGTCTTTTGGACCCAGAGCAAGATAGCTCTGTGTCTTATCCCATCTCCATGCCTCAGCTGTCACCTGCCTGTCATCCACCAGTGCCCACTGTCCTCCTGATGATGGCTAGACAGTAGCACATGTTCCTGTGATGTGCCTTGCACACTCACAGCTGCCCAGACTGACATTCACCCTGAGCGCCGGTCCACAGGCTTCACAGAAGCATTGTTTGCCTGGTGTGTTTTCTTCAGGCATTTTGCTTTGAGCTTGTTTGTGTGTGTGCTTGTGCGCACACGCGCTCACGTGTGTGTGTGTGTGTGCGTGTGTGCACATGTGTGTGCGTGCGTGCGTGTGTGTGCATGCATGTGTGCGTGTGTGTGTGCGTGCGTGTGTGTGCATGTGTGTGCGTGTGTGAGATTTGTAGCCATTCTCCTTATTTCTAGAATATCAGCCAAGAAAGGAAAAAATAACATTTGCTTTTGAAAGTGAGTTCTTTCATTTATCCTAAGAGATCACCAAATACCAAAGTATTGCTAACTTTTCTATCGGCATTCAGCAAAACTTACTGACCATGGAACAGATCGTGTCTGTGGAGGAGACCCAGATTAAAGACAGAAAATGCATCCTGTTCAGAATAAAAGGAGGGAAGCAATTCATCTTGCAGTGCGAGGTGAGTTCTTACTGACATCCTTTGGGATAAACACCTACAGGCTTGGCATGTTCTTGGGCTCTCGCCAGGTCCCTAGCTTCCCTTGCCTCTCTCACAGACTTGGGAGTGTGAGGTTTGGTTAATTAAGTCACATAAAAATGTTAACAGAGGAGTGAGTGCCTCACTTGGTGGTTGAGTCTGGAGTCTCTCAGGGGCTGGTTGGGGCTGGAGTCTGATCTTCCAGCTCCCTTACTTCTCTCTGAGATTCCAGAAGGACTTTCTTTTCCAGGGGCCACTGTCTTTTTTTTTCTCTAAGTTTCATCACTGAATACTTTTTCCCTGGTTGTGCTGAGGTGTGTGCCCACATGTGTTTTCATAGGGTGGAGGAAGAAAAACTGTTAGAACAAGGAAACCTTTTAGTCTGTTGTTGGAATGGGGTCTTGCTATGTAGTCCCGAGTGGCCTGGAACTAAGGTCTCTCCTGGCTTGGCTTCCCCAGGGCTGGCATTCCTCCTTAAGTAACTTCATAACTACCTTAGATATGTGACAAGGCAATTCAAAGTCTCAGGACCGCCCCCCCCCCCCCGTATTATTCTGTAGGCTGTGGCTTTAGGATCCAGAGAAAAATCCCCAACTAGACCACTAGATTAAGGGAGTATATATTGTGCAGGAGTCCATTGGAAGAGCCTGGAACTGGCTTTCCCTCTGTCTCACCAGCTTCTAGGGGAGCTGAAGGTAGGGGTGAGGCTTAAGGGCAGGCGGCGTGTGTTGGGTTTCAGGCTCCAGGGACCTTAGTCATTTGCAGATACCGTTAGCAGATGGGTCGTCAGGTCCCAATCCCTGCCTATGTCTCTGTGCAGAGTGACCCTGAGTTTGCACAGTGGCTGAAGGAGCTGACCTACACCTTCAACGAGGCCCAGAGGCTGCTGCGCCGTGCCCCCAAGTTCCTCAACAAACCGCGTGCTACCATCCTGGAACTCTCCAAGCCACCACTGTGTCACAGAAATAGCAGCGAGCTCTGAAGCACACAGCAGCCGGGCCTGAAGGAGGGGCCCCAGCTCTTTGGCCTAGGAGTGGAGGGGAGCCACAGGAGCCACGTGTGACAGAGACACAGCCGTTCTGAGCACTGGGCTGCTCCAGGCTGAGGAGGCCCATGACACCAAGCTGGCCCTGCAGCAGTTGGGACATCCTCAGGGCCGGCCTCTCTGCACTCGAAATTACAGAAGGCATTTTCCCGTGCACCTACTTACTTTGGTATCCATGGACCCAGCAGCGTGAAGCGACCCTTACCACTCAAGCTTCTATGTCCGGCACCGAGCATTTCTCGGGGAAAGGGGGCGAATCACAGTCTCTGAGACTACAGTGGTCTGTCCTAGGCATTGCTGTGTCTGAGCACCTGCCTGGGGTGTGGGGGTTGTGGCTCCGGATCCTGGGGGAGGCATGACAGCCTAGGTCTCCATAGGTCAGGGCTGACTCCTTACTGTTCCAGAGTTCCATGTACACTGCCTGCCTCTGGTGGCTGTGCTCCAGGGATGCCACTTGGAGGAGAGAGGCTGGAACGTCCCCTCAAGGAATCTCCAAGGCATCCATCATGGCCACTCCTGGTTGCATGACTGGAGGAGATGCCCAGGACTTTGAGCCAAGCAGGATGTAGGTAACCCACCAGCCAGTGTCTGCCATGTATAGCTCGCATGGGCTCGGGACCCCATGACGAGCCAGGTCTATGACAGTCCTCCTGCTTCCCTCTGCCTGACCTGGGAAGCATATCCAAGGTTGTGCCCAAGTAGAGAAGAGTTGTCATCTCGCCTTTCAGTATAATTTATAATGAACTCACACACCAATGGGTGACAGTGTCCAGCAGTCTCCTGTGCACCCTGGCGTTCCCCACACCCTTCTGTCACTAACGCTCCGTGCAATGGGTTATTCTGACGGGGGCAGCAGCTCGCCCAGCACCCTTCCCCTAAAGGTTGTTTTCTCTGCTGCTGCCCTGGATGAATGCCATGTCCCCATGTCACCACACTGAGACAGAAGTCCTCGAAGGTCTCTGGACTTTCCAAATCCCAGGGGCTGTGTTACTGATTCTCAGAACAACTGCTGAACCCATAAAGAAACCTGACATCAGAATTCTTTGTATTGTGTTCTGGATCTTCCTAACAGTTCCCAGCACGTATTCTAACATTTCTGTTAGGGGAAATAAGGTGTTTATTTATTATTTTTTAATAGCAATTACCTTTGGAGAGTTTGGAAGATAATATGCCAAGAGGGTCTGTTACTGTGTGTGCAGGTACGTGAGGGAGCGGTGGGTCTCAGTGCCTGTCTCCCAGCCATTCAGTGTTCAAATTCACGCACATATGCCACTGTTCATGCCTCCGGTGTGGGAATATGGCTGCACCCGGCACAGGCATCCTGCTGGCTTAAGAAAGAGAATAGTATTCAGATCCTACTACACACACACACACACGTAGTTAAGCATTATTACTGTGTAGTCTTGGCTGAAATGGATAGCTCACACAAGCTCAATCAGGTCTGCAGGCATGGGGGCTGCATCTCTGGCCTCTTCCGGGCATGTAGAGACTAGAGACACCCCCATCAGGAGGCTGGCTTGACCCCAGCAGGTGTTGGGCTAGCTTTGAAAATCTTGTACTGGGGTTATAGGTATACCAAAGGCTTTTAAACATGACACAGTATAGGATCATGGGGTTTTATACCCGCATGAAACCCAGCCATAAAACCCAAGATATTATGTGTTATTGTTCTGGCCAAATCAATTTTAAGGCTCCTTCCCTTTTAGAGAAGAGATGCGTGTAGGTCTCCTATGAGTTCTCCTGCCTCAGGCTTACTCCAAGTAAACCATTTTGTCTCCTCAGCCCCATTTCCCTCATGAGGACACACCCAGGAGGGAGGGCAGATGGAGTCCTAGAGATGGGCTGAGGATGGGTCTGCTGAGGCTGCCTCAGAGGCGGCAGTCTTTCCACCCCAGCACATGGTGAGGGTGTGCCCTGGGCCCACCGGGTGGAAGGAGAAGCTAGCTAGCGTTGCAATGCATGGCAGTTTGAAGCTTTCATCATGCCGGTGAATCCGTAGGTGGTGGACTCTCCTTAATACTTAGACCATTAACAAGGAGCTCCTGTGTTCTCCTTACTCAGGTTTCTGGGCTGGAGCAATTCACACAGTGGAGGGTATTCCAGGTGATACTGTTTTTATACGATTATGTTCTAAGAAGCCTTGGCTTTGTAAGGCAAGAATCAATACAGAAAGCCCAAGAATATTAAAGCAGTTTTGTGGCACACGCCACATTAAAACCTTTGGCAAACCCCAGTTTATTGTTTTTAACCTAAGATACCCTCTTGTCCTTGGGGTTCCCTGTTTTTTGCGTCTGGGTCATAAATTAATTGTGATTTAAAAAAAAAAAGCCTATGGAAATTGTCTCACTGTAGTGGTTGGGAACCTCTCTCACTGTTGGTACAGTTATTGATGCGCATCGATGGGGCCATTGGCTGACATTACAATGATGTGTGGATAGTGTCCCCCTGGGGAGAGGTGCAGCAGGCTCAGAAGCTAAGCCCTGATTGGCAGAGGCAGGAGGCGTATGAGTCTGAGGCTAGCGTGGGCTGTGCAGCAGGTCCATGCCTTCAGAACACCAAGGGCTGTGACAGTAGTCCTGGGGCCAAGCTCTTGCCTCACATGTTCAAGGTTCTGGGTTTAATTCTCAGTGGGGGTGAAGGGTAGGCAGCAGGCTGTTAGCCAACCAGTAAGATTTAGCCTGAGTGGTCCCTTGACCTTGACAGGGAGTGGATGTCACAGAGAATATATGGTACAGTAAGGACAGAGGGAGAAGGTTTGATTGACCGATGGAAGCCACTCCCCTGTCATGGTGAAGCACCAAGGAGGGAGTGATGGAAGCCGGTGGGAGATTCCCTCAGAATCCCCAGGCTTTCTTGCTTTGTTCCTGAGGCCAACTTGCTCGTCTCATGAAGGTGCCATTGGCCTTCACTGGACATTCCCAGGAAGGTTCCTCATCAGTGGTGCATCCCCAGACGCTGAGCCTGTCACCTGACCCCGCAGCGAGGGGCAGTGTCCTAGTCACTGTCATTGAGCCTACTGCCAAGGGGTGTGTGTCTGACTTAGTTCTGTTGAACCCCAGAATGACACCATGGGCCTTTCTGCATGTTTAACTCCATTTCCACTTTGAGCCTTTGTAATTTAAATTTAAAAAAAAAAATTTCTTTTTCTGAGTGTTGCTCACCTTCATGTTGCTAGGACTGCTTTACTCAGGCCTCATTGTCATTTGCTTTTTTGTTTGCTGCTATAGAGTGAAGAAGTCTTGTCTCCACGGTCACAGTGGACATTAGGATTTTCTTGTTGACTGCTTTTGTTCACTTAAAGAATAAGAGAGAACGGAGCACAGAGTCTCAGGTCGGTAGCCCCAGTTTTCAGGACACTGAAACATGAGGATTTCAAGTCCCAGGACAGACTGGGCTACGCTGTGAAACCCTGCTTTAGAAATAAATAAACTAACAGATTAAGGGCTGCTGTTTTATGACACAAGACAGGTGTGACTGACCGCTCCTACAAGCAATTGGGAGGTGCCGTGCTCCCCAGATGTGCAGGGCCCACATGTTTTAAATGGGCTCTAAATTAAAAACAGGCGGCTTCAGAAAGTGAGTTCAAAGCATTCATCTTTCATGAAGAACAAAGATTCTCTTACAGCTAATTAAAATCTATGGTGTAGTTAGGTCTCCAGCATCTAAGAGTCTCAGAGTCCTTTCTGGAAACAAATCCTATGCTTCCCTTTTTATTTTGCTCCAGATGTAAAATGTCTTTGGTGGCAGGGTGAGGATGGAGGAACCATTCCAATCATCAACTGTGATTTTGTTTTTTCTGTTTCCTTGGTTTACCTGCCCTGTGGTTTTATGTATTGTACATGGGTTATAAACTCAACACTGGCTTTTTTTTTTAGTTCTGTTATTAAATTATATTTTTCTATGTTTTAAGTAATAGCAGATCTGGATTTTTTTCTGAGTAACAGAGACAGACAGACCTATAATGAGACAAGAGTTCTAATTTAGCAGAAAAGCATTTTATATTATTTATTGAATCTGTATGTGTGTTCCCATGGAAACCATCTGCATTTCTGCTCTTTGTAATCTGTATAGTTTGTTATTTAAAGAGAGATGGCAGCCTTTTGTGTTGTTGAAACAATAAAATTGAACTCCTATGAGCAGCAGCGTGAGGCTGACATACATCTCATTTCCTTTCTTGGACTGCCCTGAACGGAGGCGTGCGCATGGGCTTTCTGGGACATCACGGGTGGGCTACTGGAAATTGACATCTTCTAGCTCTTCAAAAGGCACCGAGAGTGCTGTGTCCCAGGCTGACCAACAAATATTTTGGATAATTACCTCCTGAGTCATTCCCTCAAGATGTTGATCTAGTTTTAAAGCCAGCCTTGTCCAGGGGCCCTGTAAGCAGGGCAAATAGATCCCTTCTCTAGCCAGCATGGCCTTTTGGGAGCCAGGGATGCCCAGTGAGCCTCAGCCTTCTCTCTCTGTGCTACTTCCCCTTCAGTCTTGGTGGCCTCTGTGTTCAGTAATCACACCAGCAGGGCCATCTTTCCCTCTCTTGTATACGTGGCAAGTTGTGTTTTAAAACTACTTTGGGGAGAAGCTGATTTGAATGTCCCTTTCTACTTAAAGCAGTTTGGAAAATGTGGTCATAGAGGCAAACACCTGGGAATGACCTTGACCATCACTGTTTTGTTTCGATTCTCTTTTTGTTATAACTTTTTTTTATTTAGATTTAATAAAGTTTATTTATTTATTCATTTTACACACTAATCATAGCCCCCTCTCTCTCCTCCTCTGGGCCCAGCCCTCCTGCCCCCTTCTGCCATCCCCCCCCACCTCAGAATAGGGGAGCCTCCCCTGAAACCCTCCCACCCCAGCACATTGAGTCACATCAGGACTGAGCACATCCTCTTCCACTGAGGCCGTGCACCACAGCTCCATTAGGGGAAGTGGTCAAAAAGCAGCATCGGAGTCCATGTCAGAGACAGCCCCACTCCATTTGCTAGGGGACCCACGTGATGACCAAGCTGCCCATCGGTTCCATATGGGTGGAGGGCTTAGGTCCAGTTCATGCGTGCTCTTTAGCACTTTAGTCTCTCTGAGCCCTCATGGGCCTAGGTTAGCTGACTCTGTTGGTCTTCTGGTGGAGTTCTTGTCCCCTCCAGTCTTTCTATCCTTCCCCCGTTTCTTCCACCCCCCGTTTCTTCCACCCCGTGCTCAACGTAATGTTTGGTGGTGAATCTCAGCCTCCATTTGGATCCTCCGCTTTATGGAAGTTGTCAGATGAGGTCACACTGTGCTCCTGATGTAGGCACAGCAGAGTATCATCAATAATGATTAATAGTTGGCCATCTACCTTGGGGTAGGTCTCAGGTTGTACTTTCCCTCAGTTTCTGTTATATGCTATTTCTTATTTTAAATGGACTCTCCAGGGTTTGGTGAAGTGGAAAGAAGAGCTGTCCATGGGACCAGGAAGGTCCCTTCCTGTTTATAGCTGCATATTGACTATGTTGTTGGCTGAGTGTGTAACACCTTCAAAGAAGTTAACCGCTTTTCTACCACGTATAGCCAGTGAACTACCTGAACACTGTACTAGAGCACCAGCATGTTTTTTTTTTTCTCTTTTCATACTTACTGTGTTAGTGAGAGTTTGCAGTGCTATGTAGAGCCCTGGATCACATCTCAGGAGCGGTTGAGGTGGTTTCCTATGTGAGATGCTAATGTTGCTCCAAGTCTCTGTTCATTGGCCCTGGATATAATATCACAGTCAGTCCACATCACCAACCACCGGCCCTGGGTGTGGTGTGCCACAGTTGGTCCATATCATCGTCCTGTACAGTCCATACAGTTCTGGAGCAGCCCAACTGGCTTTCTATGCTGTAAAAATTGCTCATATCAACCTCAGTAAAAAGGATTTGTATAAAAAACACCTAACCGGATATGCTGATCCCTACCTGCCATGAAAGACTTCACAAGCTTCTACGAAACTGGTGACAGAGTTTACAGAATCCTGACTTTGGGTGAAGCTGATGCAGAATGATTTTATGATGAGGAAGGGTGGCCAGCAGTTGCTGCTGCTTTTCCAGGCTCAGGGTTCTGGAGCCTCCCAAACCTTATGTAGGCATTCTCTTTGGGCTACTTTTACTGGGTTTTTATATCTGCCACTCCTCCAACCTGTATTCCACCCTAATCTCTTCCAACTCTCAACATGAGGCAGGCAAGAAAGAAGGTTAGAGGAAAAAGGGTGTGTAGACCTCTAAATTTAGACTGCTTCCTGCTGATTAGGGGAGTTGAGTTCCTAGGGGCAAGTCCGATATTCACTGTCAGAATATCCAGCAATTCAGCAAAACATCAAAAGAGCAAATGCAGAAGCAGGAACCAGCAGCAGCATGGAGAGAAGCAGGGGAACAAAGCCGCCATAGGCCCTCTCAGGGCTCTCCCATTTATACCCTCTCCACAGTCCCCAGAATTAAACTATCTGCAGCTGGCAAAAATCATGAGCGTCCTAGAGCACAAGACAATCATAGTTAATGGCTGTGGACAGTCTGAAGCAGCCCCATACCCACAGCTGGGATTAAAACGAAAATAGATTCACATAACATAATTGGGTTTTTAAAAAAAACAAAATTCCCAATACAACCTTTCAAGATGGTGTCTAGAAATCCCACAGGAAGAGCTCCATCCTGCCTATGGCATGTGGAAAACCATGCCAGGTGCCCAATCTGCTTACGGGTGACTTGGGTTCCCTTCCTGGAGAGAGCTCCTTCCTTGCACTCTGCCCCTGCTCCAGGGACATGTGCTGAGGGCCCTTGTAAAGTTGCCACTTTAAACCAGAGCCCCAAGCCATGGCTGCCTGGGCAGGACTGTCTGCTGGCAGGTCCATGGTCAGGGGTCAGCTAGGTACTTCCTGTCTTTGAGCTGGACAGGAAATGCCCTGTCTCTTGCTAATTAGGGAAGAAAAGAAGTCACCAATGACCTGGCCAGGCCATCTTAGCCTTCCTGGAGTGTCTTAGTGATGACTTTAAAACTCTTTAGCCAGTAACTGACAGGCAACCTTAGTCTGGTCTGTGTAGCCATTCCATGGGCAGAAGTCACTGCCTTGTGTCAGCTGACACTAGCCTGAAGAACTCCTGGCCCTCTGGAATGCCACAAAAACCCCATCACCCTCTCGGTAATGACATGAAATGGAACTGGACTGGCTTCTCTCCAAGGACAGTCAACTGAACCCCCCAGCCAGTCACCTTGAGTAACACACAGCCCATCTCACGTCTGTATGGTGTGTGTGTGTGTGTGTGTGTGTGTGTGTGTGTGTGTGTGTGTGTGT